>SJYA01001027.1:869877-1045003 GCA_006410615.1 Neotragus moschatus
GGTTTGATCCCTGGGTCAGAAAGATCCCCTGGAGAAGGCAATGGCAACCCACTCCAGGATTCTTGCCTGGAGGATCCCATGGACGGAGGAGCCTGGTGGGCTACAGTCCACAGGGTCACAGAGTCGGACATGACTGAGCGACTTAACTTTCAACTTCCATGAGTATATTTCTGAGTAAAATTGATCATCACAGAAACCTATAACAATTCTACAGGTAAAAGTTCTTTTTAATGTTTCCAGTAATTTAAAGTTATTAAAGAAGTGAAAAACTTAGGTATATCCATGAAAAACTTCAGGAAAAAAATCTTTTGTAGAAGTTCTGTGTCAACTTCTGTGACATAACCTCAAGAGATAATAAGTAATTTTGCATAGTCTCCTCACTTGTAGTATTACGGTCCTACTGCTTTGTAGAGTCTTTTCCTGTTGCCTTCTCTAGGAATCTCATACTGAAGCAGTGCAGTCCTTCAGTAGGGGCTTCTCGTGGTGGAAGAGGGTCCATTTCCTATCCCTTCTCTTGCTTCAGTCTTTGCTTTATGGTCTGTCATTCAATCAGGTCAGCTACTAGGAAGTATATAAAATGCAGTTCAAGAGAACTAATTTCAGTGAGATCATAACATGCTATATGTAAAGCATTTTTAATTCTACAGGGGATATATGTTAGGGGAAATTAGTGTTATTGCTACTACTTGAAGTTTTCTCATTCCATTTTTCACTCAAATATTTGCCAAGCACTGATTTCTCTATTTGGAATTCTGAATATCCTTAAAACATAGTTGAAACACATCTATAAACAGGTATTCTTTTAATTAAAAAAATAAAAAGGATCACAATACTCTTACATTCCCATTTGGATTTTTTTTCATCTGAAAATCTATTATTGCTTAAATGTCAAGATTCACCTTGTGATTCTAAAGGAAAAAAATATTTCCCTTACTTTGCTTCATGTGATATAATTGTGGCATATAAATGTCAAAATATTAGTAACACTATTTGTTAAAATGTATGAACTTATTTCAGTAAGAATAATTTAGCAGTCATCTCTCAAGTTACATTCATAATATGCAAGGAGATTATTTTGCTAATTGTTAAGTATATAGACATACCCTTTTGAGAACTTAGAAATTCTTCCTTCAGAAAATTCAGGGATACATGTTCTTTCCTCTTAGCAAGCTGGTATATGAATGAGTAATGAGAGTTTTAAAAATATGTAGTTTGTGTCTAAAACAGAGTAAGCATTTACTTGCTGAAGGTGGGTTTCTACCTGCAATGACAATTACAGGACAACATGTGTTTTTATTAAAAGACATTTGGAACAACTTATTTCTATATATCTGCTTTTGGATTTCCTGAAAATAATGTTCAGAAAAGTTCTGTGATTTTTACGTAGGTGAATGAGCCGATGCTTTTGTACCCTTTCTTTTCCTTATCTTTCTTGGGGTGTCCCTGAGCTCTACCCAGGCTGAGACAGATGGCTGCTGGTTTAGTTGTGTGCGTGGGAGAGAGGGACTTCCACATGTGATTTTTACCATTTGGTAGTAATTAGTTTGTTGTATAAATTAACATTAACTGAACCGTTCTTCAGGCATTGTTTGTAATTATCTTCTTTGAGTCTCCGAGTTGTGTAAAAAGATAAAAAGCAGAGAAGAAATTGTTCTTTATTTTATACAAAGTGGACCAATCTATCATTAGGCTGAATAGATCAACAATTACTGTTTGTATGCCCAGTAGACCAAAAACTTTGAAATGACTGTAAAACAGAAAAACAAAGCAAAAAAGAAACCAAATAAATTTGGAACTTAACGCTTGAGGAATACAATTAGATGTTCTGAAAATGTGTAATTTTTGCTTTAAGATAGAACTGAGTGTAAGGGAAAAGTACAATACAGTTTGAGGTATTTTTCTTCACATCTTTTAGAAAATAATTTTTTTTAGTTCTCCCAGTAACTTCCATTTGAAGGTCTCTATTCTATCTTTTTTCTTCTTTGTATGTTACATAGTGTGTTTAGGTGCTTTCATATAGAAACATTTTCGTAAACATTTTATGAGAAGCATTTTTAAAGATACAGTGTCAATATTCATCTTCTTAGGCAGAGCTCTTCACTAGTAAGTGGGACTTTGATAATTCAGGCTTTAAATTTTGCGATGGAGTCACCATTTCCTCCCCACCCCCACCCCAAATAAAGAGATTGTATATGAAGGAAACAAATAATAAGCAATTTGTGTGTCTTAAAATTCCCCTTCAGTTTGATTTGGGCCTTGTTCATGTTATTTCTGAGTTTGAAATATTCCTCTTGTGTCTTTCTCTAAAGAGATCTAATAAGTAATACCATATAACAGATTGTCCTTTAAAGCATAAATGTTTCTTTCTGGGGAAAAAAAAAAAAAAAGAAACTCCCATCTGTGTTTTTTCTTTGGAAATTACTCTAAGAAACTACCAAGAAGAACAAGTTATTGCTAGACATATTTTGACCCAAAGTATTTAAAGTATGTCTTTGCACTTTTACTGTCCATAACACCGTCATAATTTTGATGTTGACAAGAAAATATGATGGGCATTATCCTACTAAGAGCTTCTTTATTGCAGCCCATAAGGTAATAAAACCTCAGTCACAGCAGAATTAATATTTGTGTTAACCTGATATTAGATTATTAATGAGACTGAAAATGTATACCATAAGTAGCTATTTTCTGTCATACAATTTCAGATATTGATCAGGTGTTAACTTGTAGAAATTATAATTACCAGCAGTAATTTATTTCTTTGCTTTTTAAAAATTATTATTGCACTTTATTTCATGGATACAATTACTTAACGGATCTCAAAGATTTAAAAATATCCCAATACAATTGCAAATTACTTGGAATAATAACAGTTTTCCTTTATTTAGCATGGCTGTGTTTTACTGTATTTTTTTAGTGAATGAACAGAATTAAGGCACTGTTTTCACCATGACTAAGTGGGAGATTTGTTCCTGAAATGCAAGATGGTTTGACATATGAAAATCAATGAATGTAATACACTTCATTAACAGAATGAAGGAAAAATTTTAAAAGAATTGAAAATGTATAAAACATGTTCTCAGGCAATTATGAAATTAAACTATAAAACAATAATAGAGATTTGCCTTTAAAATTCCCCAATATATGGAAATGAAACAGCTCATTTGATTAAAACTAAGATGCTTTAAAACCTGGGTTTTGTTTTGAGTTGTTGGATAAGCCATTCATTGGGCTTCCCAAGTGGCACTAGTGGTACAGACAACCCCGCTCCACCTCCCAGCAATGCCAGAGACAGAAAAGCTGAGAGTTCCATCCCTGGGTCAGGAAGATCCCCTGGAGAAGGGCATGGCAACGCACTCCATTATTCTTGCCTGGAGAATCCCATGGACAGAGGAGCCTGGCAGGCTATGGTCCATAATGTCGCAAAGAGTCAGTCACTACTGAAGCAACTGAGCACGGCTTATTCCTATTATTCCAGGGTTAACAGAGACATGCTTTTTTTTAAAAAATCATTTTTAGTGAGAGTGTTTCAAAGTTTCTGAGTAATTAAAAATGTGGGATTTTTAAGTATTTCTAATGCAGAACTTATTTTTATGAAATAGAAAGACTTGAATACTATATGCCTAGAAGTTGGCCTCTCTTTAAAGTGTGTCATGTTGCATAATTAACCGAGATTCTGAATCATGCTTCTCCTTTAAATGTATGTCTGTATTGACAATTTGAAGGCTCCAGAGTTTCTGAATTTTCACAAACCTTGCCTCCTCAAATCTTGCACGAAAAATATCTACAAGTCTTGCACAAAATGGCTTATGTGCATTTACTTTCTGAAATGAGGAAAAAAGAATCATTATGTCTTATCTCTTTATTTTGGCTATAAATCAAATAAACATAAAAACCTTATGCTCTGTGCTTTTCAGAATCTAGAGCTGGCTAAGAAGGAAGCAGCCTTAATCCTGAGCATATTTCCTTTCCCTGCTTCACGGAATAGAACTGTATTTTCTTGTAAATTGGGCGGTATACAGAATTCGGTCAAATTTTAAAGGGCAAACTTTGTGTCTGCTCAGAATCATTCCACATATTATGCGTTCCCTGTAAGCGATAGGAGTATAATTTTGGTAAAATATTTTAATAGAACAGTTTTTGATTTGTACATGTCAGGATTCTTAATATTAGGCCAAAATATTCCTCTGTGTGAGAGAAAATCATCTTTATGTTCCTCAAGTAAATTTAGATCCGTATTCCTGGAAGGGCAGCAAAATAAACACTCTGCTTCCCGACTGTTTGATTTTGCTTCACTTATGTACTTGTGTGCATAAGAACATATAAATCTAGGCTTACATGCACTTTTTGAAGAAATCACACTATTCTACCATCCCCACCCATACAGACTGAACCATTTTTCCATTATTCCTCAAGTCAGCATTTTTATCTCATATTTCTTTTTTATTTTTAGATGAAAACAATCGACTAATGACAAATAACCTACACAAAAACCAACTCTGGATATTTTTTTGGCAACCATTTGAAATGCAGACTCCTGTATGACATGATATATTTTGGATCCAAAGATAAGAAGGGAAGGGGAGAAAAAAAGCAGCTCTTCTGTGGCTGTGGCCGTGAAGCTCAAAGAGAATACATTAATTAACCCAAGAGAATTTCTAGGAAGCTGGAGTGAGAAGCCGTAGCTTTGAAATCTAGTGATCTTTATCCACTGTTGGGTTTGGGTCAAAGACCTTGGACAGAGAAGGAAAAAAAGGGAAGGAGGTACATTATAGGAACCAGATGTTAAAAACTGATAAAGGCTACCAGCCCCCTGCTGCTGCTATCAACCGCCACCTCCGTCAAAAAGGTGGCATTCTCCTCTGAAGCCCCTCTGTCCTTCGAGCAGAGAGAGACGCACACAGTTTTGGCTCTGCAGTTTCCTTTGGCCTACCTTGTCGAATGGCCCTAGAAGACTAAACAGGTGTTATCTACTTTTGATTTCAGTGCATTTAAATTAATCCTGTCAGCTCAGCTGTTAAAACAACTGTCATCTCCAGCTGTTAGTAATTTTCGACTGGGCACTTTCACAGGTTGCCAAGATCTGCGCCTGCATCGTGTGCCTCTCTGCTTGCAGTAGAGTAACAATTGTGGGTTTTTTAAAGGGGCTTGTATTGTGATGCTGCATTCATGAAATGATCGTAATAACAATAATTTCCAAAGATTTTCTGGTGCCATGTTTTGTGGTATATAAATAAACCATGTGCTGAATGCCACTTCTATCTATATTCTGTGATATGTTATAGAACTTTTTTTAAAATCCGGTGACCAATAAGTCAACTTGGAAGTATAAAAGAGAGAGGTCTGATGAAGAAGTTAAGAGATAGACATGGTACTGCACCTGCCTGTGATGGTGTCTGTGTTTCCAGAAACAATAGTTGCTTCAGGTAGACTTATGGTTTTTGTTTTACTGAAATAATCCGTAAAATATTTTGTTACTTTTTTAACAGTTTGAATAACTCTTCGCTTTCAAGCCAAATATAAAGCTTCTGGCTACATCTCCTCCTATTGAAATTTTAATTCATAAGAGGCATTTGTTGCATAGTTCAATATTTAGAATCTATTTCAGTTAGTATATATTCAAATCTAATATTGTAGGGGAGAGAAAAGGCCATCAGGAAACTCAGTTTATTATCAACAATTGGAACCTGCTAAAACTGTGCAGGAATCTCAGCACTATCAAAAAAGACTTTCATTTGCCACTGATGTAATCACCTGGAACCAATGAGTTTTCCTCCTATCCTAATCTTACACATGGAAAATGGAAAATATTATCAGTTTTCTGTTTGTATTACAAAGTATAAATTTGGGTTAGCTTTTTACTGTTAAAAAGTATATTTCCAAAGAAAAATAAATATATATAACATTAATCTTAAATTGTTTGTATTTAAGAAGAATATAATCATGCCAGTAATGGAAACAGTTTTCAATATAAGGGACCAGTCCTAAAACTTCTGGTTATCTTAAATTATTTTATTCGATTTTATGTAATACTGATGTGGAATAACTGTGCCCTACTTTTAGTAATTTCTAAGGAATTTCTGATTCTATATTTTAATTTATTTTAATTAATTAAATTTAGCTAATTTTTGAGAGGGTATACATGCACAAGGTAAACATTAAAAAAAAAAGAAAGGTAAGAACGTGTGTATAATAGAAAGCATTTCCTCCTTTTTATTCCTGTTCTTCATTCATCCAGTTTTAGCTCTAGAATGAGTCATGTAACATGTTTTCTCCAGTGTATCTCCAGAGATATTCTGTGCATACGCATGGAGCAGTCTGAGTGCATGTGAATAGGAGCACATCACAAGGCTACAGTGCACACGTATACACACACCCCAACTTGGATGTCATTACCTCTGATTTTACGTATTAACTACATAATGTTTATTACCTGAGAAAGCAGGTGATAACGTCATGTATACATGAGCAAGAAGGATAGTATTGTAATGCATGGGAAATACAGGTACGGAAATTTAATATTTTTTGTAGCTGAGGGTTTTAAGTCACATAGAACAGAGAATAATAGAGGCTACTCTCTCTGTACTTAACAAAACTAAGATGTATATGCACTTTTGATCTAGTAACTCCGTGACTGGTAGCTGAATATTCTCACAGAGATGCTAGAATGTATAAGTATTTTGTTTGTGACATTATTGTTAACTTTGTAAATGTCAGGAGGCTGGCTATATTATTGGGCATTTATAGATGGATTTCTGTGAGATCGTTAAACATTAGGGAAATTTATCCCTAGAAATATGGAAAGATATCCATGATTTTTAAGTTCAAAAAGTTGAACTTAAAAAGTTTGTAATAGTAAATATAGGATTATAATGTTTTGAAAAGTGGGGCTTCCTCCGTGACTCAGTGGTAAAAATCCACCTGCAGTGCAGGAGACTCAGGTTCAATCCCTGGGTCAGAAAGATCCCCTGGAAAAGAAAATGGCAACCCACTCCAATATTGTTGCCTGGGAAATCCCATGAACAGAGTATCCTAGTGGTCTGCAGTCCATGGGGTTGCAATGAGTTGGACACAACTGAGTATGGATGCATACATTTTTAAAAGTGTGTGCATGGTTATATGTTTATCTAAAGTATATATATGTTATTGATACATGTTTTGCTATATTCTATTAACATTTGACTAATTACTAGAAATTAGAACTTTAAAAACTGAGTAATCTTTATTAATGCCTAAAAGAATCACTGATGGATTTTGCTTTTAGTTTCTATGTATATTATTTTACATAAGCAGAGTCATTAAAAATATAGGAAACATATGTGAGTAACCACTAAATTAGGTGATGGGGTGGAGATGGGGGCAATACAGTGGATCGTGAATGCATGCTAATTTGTGCCCAACTCTTTACAACCTAATGGAGACTGTAGCCCGCCAGACTCCTCTGTTCCTGGGGTTCTCCAGGCAAGAATATTAGATTGGTTTGCCGTTTCCTCCTCCAGGGTATCTTCCTGACCCAGGGATTGAACCTGTGTCCTTATCTCTTCTGCATTGGCAGGCAGGTTCTTTACCACTAGCAGCATCACCTGGGAAGCCTACAGAGAATCATAAGAAAGACATAATAAAGGTAATAGATTGAAATATAGAGATAGCTTTGCTTCTTTTATTTCTGAAGCTGTATTTGCTGAAATACCTCCCTTTAAAATTTTGATTAAAAAAAAAAAGGAAAAAGCAGAATACGCTTACTCACACAAGCATACACAAAGAAATAGTCTGAACTGTGAAACAGGTATGCCTTGCTCAAAAATTTGTTGTAGTTCTTTGTTGTTTTAGTCGGTAAGTTATGTCCGACTCCTTTGCGATCCTATGGACTATAGCCCACCAGGCTCCTCTGTCCATGGGATTCTTCAGGCAAGAGTACTGGAGTGGGTTGCTGCTTCCTCCTCCAGGGGCTCTTTCTGACCCAGGGGTTGAACCCATATCTCCTGCATCTCCTGCATTAGCAGGTGGATTCTTTTCCACTGCACCACATCGGACAGTATGGTCATTAGGAAGTTTAAAGTACCTTGTGACTGGAAAAACTATACATAGAATTTGTGGGTGTTTATTGTAACTCATAGTCCATTGTTACTGCGACTGTGACTCTGTTTTTGCTAAACACCCTATTGTTTAAAAAACAAAGCCAGAAATTGGTGCAGTTTGCTAAATGCAACCCTGTCTTTTCCTTCCATGTCACTATTTTTACTACTACTACTGCAGGAAATTTTTTAATGGAACAAGGATAATTTTGCGTTGTAATAGCACCTCAAGCTTGGGTTTACATGTTACATTGATTCCAAAGCTATAAACCAAAGATCAAAAGAAATGTTGAGTAGAGCTGACTCAAGCGAACCTTTTTGTATTTATGTCAGAGTTAAACATCTCTCTACCACCTATTAGGAGCCAAGTGTTACAGTCAAAGCCGATCTTCTCCTCTAAATGCTCAAGACTGGGGAGGAGAAGGTGTCGGGGCATGGCTTGACCTTTCCTCTGGCTGCAGGGGCGCCTTCTAAAATAGTCCAGCCCTGTGCCTTCTGATGGCATTCTTAGGAGCAATGCTGAGAAAACCTAGCTCCAGGTGTAGAACACTGATTTTCCCCCAAGGTATGGGAGGTTATAATGGAAGAGGAAAAAACCCATGAGGGGAAATGGAAGAGTCTCACTTTTCCTTGGCTCTGTAAGACTATTATTGTGAGTCAAAACAGAAAGAATTGAAAGGCTGGACACTTGCCTTTTGTTTTTTCATATGCCTTTTGTCAGAAAAAAAATGCAATTACTCTTAAAATTGGGTATTTAAACCTTAAAATATTCCCAATTCCAAAAATTCAAAAAAGATATTACAGTGATGTGTTCTACCTGTATCACCACTTAGAATAGTGGTGAGCAAAGGCTTTACACTGATCAGACAAATTTCAAAATTTAACTGCACACGACAGTAAATTATTCTCTCAAATATTAAATTTCAAGGTTACTAATAGGAAATGATAGCTGTATATAGAAAACATTTAGACTACTAAAATTTTCACTTAGATGATTATCTTGACTTTGCTTTGAGTTATATTTGGTTGTGTATATTTATATAGACCAGTCCAGTTCTTGTCTATCAGATTCCTAAGATTTTGTGTTGGGATTGTATAAAATACGTTAAACAGGTTTCTCTTTTAGTGGTAGATAATAGAAGCATAAAAATCAAAACAAATAAATTTTGATTAGCTTGAAAAACTGTACTAACCTTAGTAATGCTACTTAAAAAAAAAAAAACAGATAACATTTATTGGGGCTTCCTCAATGGTTCAAATGAAATTGAATCTGCCTGCAATCCAGAAGATGCAGGAGACATGGGTTCTATGCCTAGATTGAGAATATCCCCTGGAGGAGGGCATGACAACCCACTCCAGTATTCTTACCAGGAAAATCCCTTGGACAGAAGAGACTGAGGGGCTGCAGTCATGGCACTGCAATGAGTCAGACACAACTGAGCACACACACACATTTATTGAACGTACAGCAATTTTTTTTCCCTTGGGTATGATGTACTTATTTCTTCATTTTCTCTATCTTAATCTATGTACCTACCTACCTACCTATAAGTAATCTATCTACTTACTTACCTACCTTCCTCACTGTAGTTGAGTTCAAATGTCTCTAAGGGCTAAATACATTGACTAAATTTAGTAAAAGCATGATTTGAACTTCAGAGCTGTCTGATGCAAAGCATCATCCTTTAAACTCTATATTTCTTACAGCTTCAATAGATATGATGAGCACAGTTAATATGAATGCATTTTGGAAATAATAAATGAGTTAATTTGTTTCTTTACAGACTTCTTTTTAAACAGCTGGGCTTGCAAAATACTGTGATATAAAACAAGTAACAGGTCAGCCTTATCATATAGAACATTGCATTCCTGTGATGAAGACTTTTTCTCCAGTGTATCCATAGCAATGATAGGTAGCTAGAGAAAAAGTCAGACATCAGGTAATGATAAATTCTATTTTAAAAAGGCAGAGGTATCTTGCTAGAGAAGAAAGTAGATTATTTTGTGATAGAGTGATGTCACTGAAGATGGCCAATATCTGAATAGGCAACAACTGAGTGGGGAGGGGGTGAAAACACTCTAGGACTTTGTCAAGGGGAGTTGGGATAGGGTGAATGTTTAATAATTTAAAGCACAGAGGTTAATTTCCATCAGGTGTCATCAGGGGAAATACATAAATAAATAAGTTTATTGGGAATATAGGACCAATAAGTTGAGAAAAGGAAAACAAATTAGATTCTAAGTATATTTTAGAGTCATTTCAGAAGTCCTAATGTTATGCTAAGGAATTGAAATACACTGAAAAGCTGCTGATGACTTTCCAACAAGGGAATGTTCTAATCAGAGTTCTGTCCTCAGAAACCATTTTTATCATTGATTATTACACCTTACTACACACTTGCTTGAGTTACTTTTGGCTAACAGTAATAACAAGCAGTCGAGTCATGGATGTCCTGATAAAGATCAATATCTGTGGATTTTTTTTCCATTTTAATAGGATTTTATTAGTGTTGGTATTTAGGCACTGTAATCAGTTAGCTCAGGGTATCTGTATGTCACTTTCACTTGATGTAGCTTTATGTTACTTTTTAAAAATAAAACTTAAATTTTCCTCTAATACTTGTTTCTGCCATGAGATTTTAAGTACCCTGAGGCCAAGAAGCTTGTTTATTTACTAAATAGCATGTACTGAAACAGACTTCAATACATGATAGTTGGCTATTTGTTGTTTATTGAATGAGGTGATTGAAGAAACATTGGCTGTTTACTAGTAATTTGCTAAGTGGATAAAATGTAAACAAACAAAACTCAAATCATAACTCTCTGGCTTTCTCTATCTGCAGCTCTGTCTGAACAGATATTCATACATTGAGCTTTTGTCACCGTATCGTAAGTTTTCATACTGCTGAATGATATTCTTGTTGTACCATCTTTTTGAAAGCTTTTAGCCCTTCTCATTCCAGGATAATATTTATATGTCCTTTCAAATATAGCTAAACAATATCTCTTCTAAAAAGGATTTTCTTCCCTCTTGTCAGGCTGGTTAGAAATTCAGCCTCTGTGCTCATTTTTTACCCTTACAGAAGATTTACTATTTATACTGGATAGCACTTAATCACTCTGTTTCACAATCTCTTTCTCCACTAGACTATAAATGTCTTGAGGTCATGGACTGAGTTATTTCATTTTTGTGTTTCAAGACTAATATGGTACTTCGTTGCTCTTTAGTCATGATTTTGTGCCAGACTCTTTGTGACCCCATGGACTGCAGAATACCAGGCTTCTCTGTCCTTCACCACATCCCAGAGTTTGCTCAAGCTCATGTCAGTTGAGTCGGTGATGACATCCAACCATCTTATCCTTTGTCGCCCCTTTTTTTCCTGCCCTCAATCTTTCCCAGCATCAGGGTCTTCTCCAGTGAGTTGGCTCTTTGCTTCAGGTGGCCAGAGTATTGGAGCGTCAGCTTCAGCATCAGTCTTTCCAATGAATGTTCAGGATTGATTTCCTTTAGATTGACTGGTTTGATCTCCTTGCTGTCCAAGGGACTCTCAAGAGTCTCCTTCAGGACCACAATTTGAAATCATCAATTCTTTGGTGCTCAGCCTTCTTTATAATCCAACTCTCACATCCATACATGACTGCTGGAAAAAGTACTTGGTCAATAGCAAATTGGTATGAACTATTTGATGAAAGAGTGATGGGTTAAAGGTTGAGAGATTTGTGAGGAGGACATGAGAGTGCTCTATGATGGAGGCAGTTAAGACCTAAATAAAGTTTTTGTCTTTATGAACAGAGAAGAAAGTAAACATTTCAGAAATATTGAAGGGTAAAAATTAATGACACGATGGCAGATGTTATATGAAGATAAAAACAGAACCAAGTTAAAGATACAAAGTGGCTGACAGTATGAAGTTGCCATTAAATGAAGTAGAGGAGTAAAAAGTAGGACCTGATTTCTTATTGAGACAGATGATGAGTCCTTTTCTGGACATAATAATTTTGAGGTGCCATTGGGGATACTAAGGTTTTTGCAAGTAGTTAGAAAGGGATCTAAATTTGAAAGCAGTCAGGAAAGGACATAAGCATTAGTATGTTAACCATTCACAGAGTAATGATAGGTGAAGTCTTTAAGTGCAAGAGGTTATAATGGAGAATTTAGAGGAGAGAAAGGATGACTAAATCTCGTGGGGCACCTACGTATGGCCAGTTTGGAAAAGCAGTACCAGAAAATAGTGTGATCAAGGGAAGAACAATGTCAGGAAAGTTAAATTCTTATCGAAGGAGGTTTTCTATGTTTTTCCCCAGGTTTATTGAATTGTAATTGACAAAATTATAAAATATTTAAAGATTTTATATATGTATATATTGTGAAAGTATTCCCACATCTAGTTAATTATGCAGTTTTGTAGTATCAGAGAAGAGCTGCTGAAGTAGTAGTTGTTAACAGTAAAATATTCTATAGTGTGGTTGGTAAGCAAGTAGTGATACAGATCTAGTCCAAAGCCAGATGGCAGAGGATTAAAAACACAAAAAGGAAAGCAAGTAGAAGGGTCCATTCTGTGAACAGCAGAGTTAAGATAAATAATTTTTTATCCGACATTTCTACTTTCACCTACAATAGCATTCAAACCCACAGAAGATGCTTATGGGGAGTGTATTGACATGTACTGTAGAAACACATATATTTTACAAACAAATTGTCATGTATCTTTCCTGAATATCTGAGAAGACAAGATTGGGGTAGACTCTTTTTAAATAATCACACAGCCAAACCATATTTATTTCCATGAGTGAACCATGTTTTATGAATATGTTATATTTTGAGATAGAAGACTCCAGAGTTAGTCAATATATGAGGAATCTCAACTATATGGCTAGTGTTTTAATTAAACTCACATGGTGAATATCCATTGACTTGCCCCTTTATAAGACCATGAATCATGTCTCATACTTAAAAAGGTAAAAAGAGAATTAAATGTCCCCTGAAGCAGCGATCCCCAACATTTTTGGCATCAGGAACCGGTTACATGGAAGACAAATTTTCCCGTGGACTGAAGGAGAGAGGGGGATGGTTTTTGGATGACTCAAGCACACTATGTTTACTGTACACTTTATTTCTATAATTGTTACATCAACTCCACCTCAGATAATCAGGCATTAGATCCCGGAGGTTGATGACCCCTGCCCTAAAGTGTGTTCCATGTCTAATAGTTTGAATTTTACATTTGTAGCTTATATTGCCTGAGGATCGCATTTAGTTGAGTGTTAATTCTGAAGACCATCATCTTCTTTACCAGGATTGCTAGGACATGGTAGTTGCAGAGAGTGAATTGAACTAAAATACCTTATTTGTTTCCCCTAAATGTAAAATATTGTCTGTATAGCCGAAAGCGTGAAAATCATTTAAATCCAAAGCCTGCAGTAGGGGTGAAATCTAAATCAAAGACCCTCTGTAATTTAATAATTACTAATCAACTGAAAATATGTATAAATAAAACTTTGGTGTAAAAAGTAACGTTTAAAAGTGGGGCAAAATTCCTAGGTGTGAGAATTCATGCACTGCTAAAAAGTTAAAAGAACCTGGGTCACCTGTATTGCAGGCAGATTCTTTCCCATCTGAACAGCCAGTAAAGCCCAAAATATTTGTATATAAAATATGGGAAACCTTATGACCTAATATTTGACTACATCAAGCTGATTTTTACATCTCACCAACAAAATGTGAACAAAATGTGGTTTTAAGTAATCATTCCTGTAGAAAGGTGGACTCCACTCTGTTGAAATTTAAGATGAGAGGTAACACGCTGGATAAGTCAGAGGTTTACTGTGGCTGAATTACCACTGTCTGTTGACAACTGCCTCTAATATATCTGTAGCCAGCTGTGTTTGGAAGATTGAAGGGAAGCGCAATTAAGGTTGTCACACCATTTTCTTCTTCTTTGTTTATCTTCTCTCTTCCTCCTCCTCTTTTCTTGTTTTTCCCCCTTCTGTTCCTCTTTCTTCTTATTAACCACTGTTTCGTAATTAAAACGGCTTCTAAGGTGGCTCAGTGTTAAAGAATCTGCCCTTACTAAGGCAGGAGACACAGAGGACATGTGCTTGATCCCTAAGTTGGGAAGATCTCCTGTAGGAGGAAATGGCAACCCACTCCAGTATTCTCGCCTGGCAAATTTCATGGACAGAGGAGCCTGGTGGGCTACAGATCATGTAATCGCAAAAGAGTTGGACATGACTGAGCAATTGAGTGCATGTGTGCGTGCACACACACACAACTAAAACAAGTCCCCATTTGTGTCAGAGCCAGCAAGTCCTCTCCACTGGGATTTGCTGAGAGCTATCACTAGGCATGGATGCTGTAAAACTGCCCCAGGAGCCAAGGGAAAACAGATAACAAGACTACCTGTTCCTCGTGAAGCCTCTCATTTGCTCTTCAGAAAAATAAGCCAAAGAAGAATGAGATGCCACCATGATAGCATTTTTCCTAAAGGAGTGTTCTCAAAGTGTGGCCCAATGCCCAACTAACTGCTTCATAATAACAGAGTGCCTTTTAATATATGTGTTAATTTTAACAAGTTCTCCAAATAACTACATGCTTTGCATTATTATTTAATTTTATAATCCTATAAGGCAGGATTATTCCAATTTTACAATTAAGGAAATGATTATAAAGGCTATAGATGATACTCCTAAAGAAATTTCTAATGAGAATGCTTGTTTATTTATATGATATACTTTCTTCTTTCAGGCCTTTACTTTTGTAGACTTAGTTTGCTACGTGAGCAACTGCAGTGATATTTTTCTTAAATGCATTGCTTTACAGGAGTGTTTAGAGGGAAAGAGTAAAAATAAACATTTTGGCTCTCCATCTTCATTTGTGGATTTGTGGTGCACACATTTAACCCCTTGATCATGGGTGCATGTGTGTGTGCTAAATTGCTTCAGTCATGTCCAATTCTTTGTGACCCTATGGACCATAGCCCACCAGGCTTCTCTGTCCAAGGGATTCTCTAGGCAAGAATACTGGAGTAGGTTGCCATGCCCTTCTCCAGGGATCTTTGCGATTCAGGTGTTGAACCCACGTTGCTTATGTCTCCTGCATTGGCAGGTGAGTTCTTTACCAATAATGACACCTGGAAAGCCACATGAGCACGTATATAGAAGTTTTATTTTGTTTTGTAAAGAAAACTGATAGCTAAATGTTATATCATTTGTGTTCCAGTTTTGAAGTTATTACTGTATCCTGCTTATCATTAATGTGTATATTTTAACCTAACCCTTTTATACATCTATCTGATAAATGTTTATCCATATATTAATGTATTTATGGAGTTCTTAGTATATTTGGGCACTGGGTTGCCACAATGTCATGAAAGCCTTATCAGCATTTTATATCACAACTAAGAAAGCCTTATGACTTCTTCCATTATACTTACTGACATTTTTGGACCTCATTTTAAGAATATTTCAAGTCTTTCAAATGCACTGTTGTTTGTGTCAGTGGCAAATTTTTAAAAATTGTGTGTTTCTATTCAATGCCTTTAGGAGATTAGCAGTGAAATTACATTATTGAAAATTAATCTACATTATTATTTGTTGTGAAATGCATTGTATCCAACATTAAGTCTCCAAAGATACAATGAATAGATTGTTCAACTTTTTATACTTTTTCAAACAGAAACAGCTGTATTTATGTAACATGATCTGCTTAATCTTATCTCTAGAATACTGTCTGTAATTTAGATAAACTTTCAGATAAACTTTCTTCAGATTAATAATATTGAAAACTGTTTTTGTGTATGTGTAAGTTAAGGACAACAAAAATGTTAGTTGCAATTAGGCTGAACTCACCTTGTCAAAGAAACAGTTCAGTAGCTAGTATCTGAACCCTGCCTGTGAGTCTAGTAAGAGTATTGCCCTTATTTGTGATGTTTCAAAATGGCAGCCATGGGAATGAGAAAGACCATAATCTTCCATTTTTTGCAGGCAGCACAAATCGATAGATCCTTAGACTTAATTCAAGATACACTTATTAAATGCATGTTGTATCCAAGTCAGTGTTTTAGGTACAGGAAATATCACAGTGACAAGACAGAAAACTGTAAATTTATGAATTTCCAGTAGGAGAAGTCAGATAATAAATGTAGTGATTAGGTTAAAGACATAGTTTGTCCCATAAAGATAAGTGATATGGACAAAATAAGGAAGTGGATAGAGATTGGGAAATGTAGAGAGTGATCAATTTATAAATTTTTCCTGAAAAGATGACATTCGAGCAAAGACTTGAAGGAGTTAAGAGATCAAGCTATGGATAATCTGGGGGGAGATCCTTGTAGTTAAAAGAGTACAAAGGGCCTGGTAGGTTTCAAGAATAGCAAGAAGGCCAGTGTGGCTGAAATGAGATGAGCAAAAGGAAGCCAGGTGGAAGTGAGTTCAGAGAGGTAAAGGGGACCTTGATGCTGGGATGTTGGAGTCTGCAGCAGGTACTTGAGATTTTACTGAGAGAAGTGAAGACTATCAAAGAGATCCCATCAGAACAGAGGCTTGCAATGTCTTTATAGCATAAAATTTTACTTTTATTTTCAGACTTCTCTGGAACAGTGCCAAGGTTTTAGAGGTTATGGGATTATCCCAGAAGTTTTCACTTCAAATCAGATACATGGAATCTGCTTTCATATCTGGACCTATTTTTTAATTCTCTAATAGGACCTGTTTTAAGATTTAGATTTCTTCTTTTTCTTTTTTTTTTTTTANTTTCAGACTTCTCTGGAACAGTGCCAAGGTTTTAGAGGTTATGGGATTATCCCAGAAGTTTTCACTTCAAATCAAATAGATACATGGAATCTGCTTTCATATCTGGACCTATTTTTTAATTCTCCAATAGGACCTGTTTTAAGATTTAGATTTCTTGTTTCTTTTTCTTTTTTTTTTTTAGACCAAATAAGCAGAATTTCCAGTTTTTGGTCTTTTCTCAGTATTATTTACAGACAAAAGGTCAAGTGGAGGGTGACTCAGTGATCCCGTCATTGCTTCACAATTTAGGAATTTGCCAGGTGACCCACATATTCTGATGCTTGTAATAAAATCATATTATATGGCCAAGATGCACTTGTGTGTATCCCCAGTACTTTAAAAGAATATTTTTGAATCACTTCCCCAGAAATATTGAAAACGAAAGTTTTTAGGTATAAATATCTACTAACCTGTACCAGTACCTAGTCTGAAAACAAAACGAAACAAAAATGATGCCTTCATTTTAGAAGAGTTAAAACAATAGGTGCCAAAAGAACAGAAGATCATCAGAAATCCATTCTTGTGTGTGTGTGTTTGCGTTCATGCTTAGTCATGTCTGGCTCTTTGCAACTCCATGCACTGCAGCCTGCTAGGCTCCTTTGTCCATGAGATTTTCCAAGCGAGAATACTGGAGTGGGTTGACACTGCCTACTCCAAGTTCCATTCTAGTAATATGATTTAAACTGATTAAGTGTCTGGTGTTGATTAAGACCACTTTAAAGCTATTTTTTTCAAATTTCACATTCAAGTTAGACTCATACTTTACTTCTTTAAGGTGTATTCACAACAGTTACTAGTTTCTCTTTAAATAATCTCAAATAAAAAGCGTGGAAATAAACATACAAGCTTAGCTCCACCTTTTCTCATATATTGGTAAATATATTTACCTTAAAGCTTTGCCAATGTGGAAAATGTTTCAGTGTGCACACACATATAATACTGAATAATAATGGATAAGCACACTAAATTAGAATGAAAGTTACTATATTGCTAATCTCTTTAGGTGGTTTCCAGATAGCTCTTTCATGCAGTGGAATTATAAAACTCCAGCCCTTTGCTACTTCTGCTGCTGCTGCTGCTAAGTCACTTCAGTCGTGTCCAACTCTGTACAGCCCCATAGACAACAGCCCACCAGGCTCTGCCGTCCCTGGGACTCTCCAGGCAAGAACACTGGAGTGGGTTGCCATTTCCTTCTCCAGTGCGTGAAAGTGAAAAGTGAAAGTGAAGTCGCTCAGTTGTGTCTGACTATTAGCGACCCCTTGGACTGCGGCCCACCAGGCTCCTCCGTCCATGGGATTTTCCAGGCAAGAGTACTGGAGTGGGGTGCCATTGCCTTCTCCACTAGCCCTTTGCAGTTAAGAGCAATTGGTCTTCAATTAAGAAAATGAGTTTAGGAGCTAAACACAGTTTGAGAGCCTAATCCAGACTTAATCCCTGCTAACTAGTTCCCAGTAAGTAGACTATGAGAATTTCACCACCAATGATAACCATATTTTTACCTGCCAGTTCTCCAGCTTTCACTGTCATTAAACTACTTGATAAAATTTTTGTGTTAGTTATGCAGCTCAGGTACAAATATGTGCCCTTTGCTGGTAACGTAGGAAATTCTTACTACTCATTCAAATATACTTTTCTTTAACCCTTTCCCTGTAATGTATCATCCAGGGATGCTTAAACATCTTTAGAATAATGATACGTTTATTTTCCCTGCTTTTCTTCATTGACCGTCACTATCTTCTTAGGTTCTGAGGGGCTTTATTCAATGTTGCATTACACTTCATACCAAGAAAGGAAGAATTCAGCTGCCAGATGGGACTTCTAGACAAAGAGACTTTGAATGAAATAGTATATAATTTGAGTTGTAAACACCATGGATGCATTGAAGTTTAAGAGTGTTCATCATAACTGAGTTGTAGTTAAAAGGATTTGGGTAGAGGATTGGGTATTGATAGGTAACAGTTAGGGGTTTTCCAGACTCCCTTTTATGTGGCTGAATGGGAGCTACATATAAGTTAGGTTCAGACTCTTAAATTACACCCTCCTTTTTGACCTTGTCTTCCAGACTCCAGAGTATTTTTTGAGTTCATCAGTTAAATACTACCCAGTCATTTAAATACCAGAATACTGCATTTTTTTGAAGATTGTTTCCAGGAAAGGAAAATGATTATCAGTAGAGATGCTACAAATACTTGTATATTTTGTGCGCACACATGCACACACGCACACACACACATTCCTGAGAATGGCTTTCTGCTCACTGTAGCTTCATTGTATAACAACCACCTTTGGCACTTCAGCAATAGTGCACAGCAGAGGCTCTGTTCTGTGGCTGGTTCTGCCCACAAAACTCCCATTCAGCATTTTTCCTGTTTTCTTGAATTATTTGAACAGTTAATAGGCACATACACATGAGCACACACTCAAACATACATGCTTCTCCCACATCACAAAAACCACCCTCACATTTGGCGCACCTCTGATCCTCAGTTCAGCCACAAGGCAAGACTTAACAGACTTGTGTCAACTCTACTAAAAAGGTATTCAAAAGTAGTCTCAAAAGGTAAAATTTAAGGAACATAGTTGAGGGAAGGGAAGGGGGAAATTATATTTAAAATCATAATACAACTTTTCTGTACTAAATAGAATAAATCTCAGGAGCATCTCTTGCCAGCATTTTTCATGAACTCTGTGTTCTTTGAAAACTCCTATAGAAGTTTATTCTTTAAACATAAAGTATAGTAGCACTAGACACTTGATGGCATTAAGGTTTATTCTTGAGGTTTCTTATGGTATAATAGTTAAAAATATGTTATTTTGTTTTATCAACTGTTTTCTTAGAAATCATCTTTCTAAGTTAAATAGTACATTTTGAAAGCTAAAATGTGGATCTAAATAGATCAATCCTAATTTAGTTAGCTCTGTTATCAGCTGAATATATGAACATGTCTATCTAAAAGCCATGTAGAGGTGGTTTAGTTGCTCAGCTATGTCCAACTCCTTGCAACTCAGTGAACTATAGCCTGCCAGGCTCCACTGTCCATGGGATTTCTCAGGCACGAATACTGAAGTAGGTTGCCATTTCCTTCTCTAGGGGATCTTCCCAAGATTCTTTACTGACTAAGCTATCAGGGAAGCCCTCTAAAAGATACATTTTTATGAAAAAGGCTAAATTTAAAATTGTCTTTTGCAGAAATAGTGTTTTTAAATGTTATTACAAAGAATGTAAAATATTTCCAGTTAGAATTAAATTTTTATTTTTCTTACATTTATTAAATGTGAAAGACATTTTCTTATTTGTTGCAGGAAATGCTAAAATGAATTAGACTTAGTACCTCTAAGCCTCCCAGAGGAAATCAAGAATCACACTAGTAGTTTATGGCAGTTTTCTTATGGCATCCCATTTAACCCAATAGTTTATAATCTACTGTCAGACCGTGATAGATGTAACTGTTATACAACAGGATTTGTGAAAAATATTTAGGCATCAGCTATATGGTTGTATTCTTGAAAACTGTCATAGAGAGTTTTCATATAGAAATTAAGACCTTAGAGGGAATTAGAACTTATAAATCAATGGCTATAAATATATGTTTAAGTGAATAATAATCAGGTTATATGATTCACCTAAATGTATATTTTATATGTATAGGGCTTATATTTTATATATATATATATATATACAGTGCCTATTTTATATTCACTAAAATAAACCAGTAAGAACAGTATATCAATTAAAGAGAAAATCAAAGTCTCACATATTATATCTGAATGTATTAAAATAGAGCGTCATTCCTTTTTCGATAAAACTTTTCAATAGTCTTCCCCTGTGGTTTCAATGAAATGCCTTGTTATTTGACATTGATTATTTTAAAGAAGGATTATACAGAAAGCATACTCATCTTTCTAGGTTTATTTTCAGTAGCTTATTCAACAGTTTAGACGGGTGTAGCCATCATAACCTGTGAAAGCAAGAAACTTTGGGAGTATTCTCTGTTGGGGAAGTTGATATAAAACGTTAGTACCAAAGTCACAGAATTTAAGACACTCAGTCTGGCTCTTGAAAGTGCAGAGTCAACAAGTGCAGGAGCCTAAGAGTAAGTCCCCTCGACTTTGGCACCTCTGGGGGTGCCTTTCTTGACTCATCCTTTTCCAGTTCTGAAGGCAGAGACTAAGTTTATCTTGCCTTTTGCTATACCATGTAGTGTAACGCACACACATTAATGTACTAAATTCAAAATGTTGCCCCCTACAGCTGCAACATTAGCTTGCTTACCCTAAACATACATCAAGCAATTGACTAGACTCTGCAGGAAGACTCTTCTGCATTCTTAGATCAGGAATTTGATGGCTTTCCTAAATACAGAATGGCATTAATGTTTATATAGGCATTCTGTGTGTTTTTCCTTCAGTTGGTTCTTAAATATTCTTTTTTTTTTAAATTTTTATGAGGTTGTGTTGGTTTCTTAAACCATTTGTGTGCTTAAAAGTTACTGTTTGGGTTTGGATGTCACAAAATGCATACTGTACTTTCTGGGCAAATAAAAAGATTTTCAAGAGTTATTTTCTCCATAAGCTACTTTTGATTAAAGTGCTGATTTTAGAAGTTTGTCCCTCACCTCGAGAGCCTAACAGAGTACATGGCACAGAGTAGGCATTTAATAACTATCTGTTGAATAACTGGCATATACTGTATCTACCGATTTTTTTACTTTAAAACTTGGAGTCACTCATGACTCACATGGATTTTATCAAGAATTCTTGTAGCAATGAAAAAGTATAAAAATATGTATCTACTTATTTTCACATGAGGAGAATTTAGTTAGGAAAAGATTACTGTAATTTCAGTGGAAGTTCTAAAATCCTAGTGAAGATCTTATAAGAGGAATGTTTCAGATTTTTTCCAATTTTGCCTGATTTTGTCTTTGAAATTTTTGCCTTGTTAAATGGGCTTGAATTTTCAAAAAAACTTAATTGACATCTCAGTAGTTTTCTTTAACAGTTCATTTTACACATAATTTCCACACATAAAACTCTAAACTCACAAATAACATAAAATATTTTTATGGTTGGAAATAATTTTGTCAAGTGCTGTGGGATGATTTTATCTTATATTCTTTACTTATTTTTGGTAGACTCTCTTGTCTAGAGCCACATTTGAAACGAATAAAGTTTTAAATTTGCTATCTGTTAAACTATGGTAGCATCAATATTTCAGTTGAGCTGTGCTCTTTGCAAAGAGCCAGATAAGCTATATTTTACAAGTTACTGAGTCCCAGTATCTCCTACATACAAACTACTCTATTAATAAATGGATGGTCATCTTTATAATTCAGATCATCTTGCATTTTTTTTAATTGACTGAATTTGTGGTCTAATTCATCCAAACTTTAGGATTTGATGTACTTTCACAAGAACGCAGATTGTGGATGTGGACCTTGCAATTAAGTTTCCATGCTGCTGCTAAGTCGCGTCAGTCATGTCCGACTCTATGCGACCCCATGGACTGCAGCCCACCAGGCTCCTCCGTCCATGGGATTTTCCAGGCAAGAGAACTGGAGTAGGGTGCCATTGCCTTCTCCTAAAGTTTCCATAGAACATAGCAATCTTTATGTGCTCAAAATAGCTGTCAATGTCCAACTCATTAAACACTGCAGACATTAAACACAATGTCTTTCTCCAATGAAAACAACTGGAAGCTAAAGCACACTTGCATAGTTAGGCCAACTGTGTCTCCAGAATAGAACTGGAATACAAAATGATCTATTCTTCTATATTTGCGAGGTGGACTCTAGAACACTATTTTTTTTTTCTGTGTAGCATGAATTCTGTGGCATTGCACACCTATATTAATAGCCGCTTTGTCTTAAGAAGAGATGCCTCTGTGTAACTGATGTCTGGTGGATGGCTTGAGAAGGAGAAGTTTGCTCTGAAATTTTGATCATCAGCAATTGGTAGACTGGTAGCAAGGCTTATTGAGATAGGGGAATTGGAAGTAGGGTTTTACCAAGTCCAAATGACAATTTTGCCTTTAAGAATATAGGCAAATTTTTCTTGATTTTAAATGAACATTAATTATCATAGAACAGGTATAAGGATTAAATGAGATAGTACACATAAAAATCCTATTACTGGGCCTGGCCCTTAGTATGTACTCAATGTTTGGATATTGTTCACAGAGCTTTCCTGTGTGGGTGGGTGTGCCATGCTTATGTATTTGAATTGGCAAGACTGAAAGGGAAAGTGTAGTTATGTGATAAATATTAGAACTGAATGTAATATCATAAAGATTGCTATCGAGCTATTTACTGTATGTATCATGTCCAGTTCTTGATAAAGTCTTTACTTTTATAAAACAGTGCTTTTCTTAAAATCTTATACCAGAGTTAGGAAATGCTTATGTAAATTTGCAAATCATGATGCTGAAGATGTGATTATGAAATAATAAAACTCATATAAACATGGAAAAGATGATTTAAATGAAGAAAAATAGCATCTTCTTGCAATTAAGTAGAACACATAAATTGGGAAAATTAAAGCAAATGTTATTCAATTACATACATTTGTTTTCCAGTTTTATAATTAGAGTGATTAACTTATTGAGCTCAACTAGTAGACACATTTTATATGAATCTATTTCTATATTTGATGTTCTTATACACAAATTAAAGATTTATCACTGGTTTACTTTACATGGCTCTTTTTAGAATGCTTATAGAATATATCATGTGATAGTTACCATATAGTTCATTCTAAGAATGATGAAGGTTGATCTTGGTAAAGCTGAAGTGTTATATTTCACTGAAAAGCAGATTTGATTTTGAAAAGTTTGGAACATCTTAGTGATCCTTTGCATATATATATATATATATGTATATATTTTTAAATTTTCCTCCTCATATATATCTGGTAATATGATCCTTCAGATCAAGGAGAGTTGATTTGATTTATATTCAAACAATAGTAAAAGTTATTCTGTGTTGTATTACCTTTTTCTTTTATCTCCCTGCAGACCTTGAAATTGAGGTTGACACATTTGTAAATATGATTTTCTTTCCTAGGTCTTTGGAAAGTTTATTTATTTGGCAAATAAATTATCCTGAGAATTAAATGGTAACTTTGAGTATATTAGCACACTAGGAAATTAGCTTTCAGAGATCTAGGTTAGTTCTCTGTGTTACTACTACTATGAAGGTAATTGGTTCTAACATGATAATTAAAAACTTGAGGCTCTGAGTGCATAACTCAGCTCTTGAAATAGGTTAGGCAAGAAAGCTAAAATATATACCACAAATATTCATCTTTTCTGCAACAGTTTTAACTTTGAAACAGCTAGCCAGGCAAAATCTGTACTGAAGCTAACACTTAGGTCATGTACACATATTTAACCCTGACTTTGCCCCTATGACTGACTAACTGACTTGCCCCTATACACTGATGCCTTAACTTAGAGAGTAATCTCAAAAGAAATATTGTGTTCTCTTTGAAGAACAGGCCAAAGACAGAATGAGGAGAAGGAAATGGCAACTCACTCCAGTTGCCACTCCAATTCTCACTCTTGCCTAGAGAATTCTATGGACAGAGCAGCCTGGTGGGGCTACAGTCCATGGGGTCCCAAAAAGTTGGACACAACTGAAGGACTGACTAACACACACTCAGACAGAATGACAAAAAATCACAGTAGTAGGAGAAGGCAATGGCAGCCCACTCCAGTACTCTTGCCTGGAAAGTCTCATGGGCAGAGGAGCCTGGTGGGCTACAGTCCATGGGGTCACAACAGGACTGAGCAACTTCACTTTCATGCATTAGAGAAGGAAATGACAACCCACTCCAGTGTTCTTGCCTGGAGAATCCCAGGGACAGGGGAGCCTGGTGGGCTGCTGTCTCGGGTCGCACAGAGTCGTCCACGACTGAAGCGACTTAGCAAAAGCAGCAGCAGTTCACCTTATCCTTCAGATCACGTTTACTAGAAATGGTAGTTTTCACCCTATCACTACTGGTAAAAATAGGAAGAAACACATTTTCATTGAATATTGTTGGAAATAGGTATTATTACTATTGGAATTAAAATATATTAGGGATAGGGTAAGACAGGTTTTGAAAATATTAATGTAATTTAATGTTTTTGTTTGAAAAAGTGATCCAAGTTAACTTATAAAAGTGGATAACCTTTGATTGCATTATAATTCAGTCATTTATTTAATTCTCTTCCTTTCTCTCCTTTTCTTTGTTTTTTATTTGTTTTCTCCCTCCCTTTCTCCCTTCTCCTTTCTTCCTCCACCATCTTTTTCTTCCTTCCTCTGCATCAGAGATGATCTGTGTCATACATCATCAGATGTCATGTAGACAGGATTTAAGAATTACTGATATAATTCCTGGCTGGGTGATAGGGAACCCCAAAAATCCCATTCACTGTTCTTTGTGTTGTAAATGGTTTGGGATCCAAGGAAAAATATCTGAGAAACAGGCAAGGAGAATAGTCAGAAAAAGCTATCTTTTTATTTATATACCATCTCATGCCTTTAAAAGGAATACATAGTAGTATGCCTTTTTTATAAAACTATATTTCTTGGACATCTTTCTTTCTTATATAAGCCATGGAGATTTATGATTTATACTTAAGATTTTGAGAATTTTTATACTTAAATAATACAGTTCTCCAATCAGAGGAAAAGATTCATTGACAGACCTTGGGGTAGTTTATAAATATTCTCTTTGGCCCTTAATGTATTTGTTTTTATCTTGTATGGGTCTTCTCTGGACTTTCCATATGGCTCAGTACTAAAGAATCCACCTGCCAAACGAGAGACACAGCAAATGCAAGTTTGATCCTTGGGTCAGAAAGATCCCCTGAAGAAAGAAATGGCAACCCACTCCAGTACAGCCTAGAAAATCCCGATGGACAGAGGAGCCTGGCAAGCTGCATAGTCCATGGTGTCGCAAAGAGTTGGACAAAACTGAGCACACACACACAATGGGGCTTCTTTAGCAAAAGAAACAGTATACAGAAGCAGTACAATTTATTGGTACTTAATTTATTTCTTTCTTTAGAATCAGTATTATTCTCTATTTCCAATGAATGGTACCTTGTACCTATTATGTGCTTGATACATATTTATTGAGTCAGTCTAATAAGCAATAATAATTTCTGCCTTCTACGCTCTTGTCATAAAGCCCCAAATCTGTTCTTCAATTATTATCAGAAGCTCAATAGCAAAATAAAATATTCATATCTGATTAGTATTAACCTAACCTTACCTAAAGTTTTCAACATTGTATCCCTGGTTGAAGCAGAATTTCATGTTCCATTCTTAGGCCATTGTACAATTGTTGTTGTGTTTTTTTTTTTAAATTAAACTGTGCTTTGCATTATATCATTAGTCTGCATTGAAGAATTTAAAAAGAAATGTTCATTAAAAATGCTATTTCAAGGATATAATTCACTAAATCAAATTGGATATTCCATTAATGAGGACCCATGGGAAGATTTTCTGCTCAGATTTGTGCATCAGGAAAAGCTTTTTTATACCCATCCAACTGATTTGTTTCTATCTGATGGATATCGTGAAGCTGTAAATGGCTTCTCTTGTAGGTCTGAGTGTGTAGGAGGCACTGGCAGTTGTACCAGACCTTAGGTTTGTATATGCTACTCTGTGATCTGACCCCCTCAATTGATTTTATTTCAAATCTTTCTTCTACGTTTTCTCACATATTTTTATTGTTGCATTTTATTTCTGTCCATAGCTATGAGTTTTTAATAAGCAGAGAGCATAAAAATAATAAGTATTTCATTTTTTTAAGACATTTGGACATCTATTTTAGGTACTTTCAGCCCTACTTTTATTATACGTAGGATAGTATCTATGGAAATACCAATATTAAATAAATATAGAAGTAGCTATCCTTTTCATTGTGTCCACATGTCAAGACACCTTTCCTTCTTTTCACATTGTTACTCTCTCTGCTGCATCTCAGGTCCAAACAAGAGTACTTTCTCATTTTCCCACTATTTCCCCTGCTAATGTTGCTGAGCCATGATCATTGAACCTGGAACCATAGTATCATGAGCTTGTAGTTTTGAAATTTCATTTCCTTTACAATAATATCAGTACTATTTTTATATTTTGTAGTTTGTCTGTACTAAGCTGAAGTATCTGATTAATTAGAAAGCTAGCAGTATGGTTTATTTCTCAGATAATACAACTCTATGCACAATACAGTGTTCTGATAATAACAACTGAATATTCACATGTTAGCAATGAGTGTTTCTTGTAAGGAATATAATTATAATAAGTTGGTATTGATATATTTCAGATATCAGTGTTTATCATATGTACGCACTTTGAATCAAATGTATAATTCTCTTTAATAATAAGAGAGATTTTTAATTGTCTTCTAGTATAAAGAACATTTTTCTATAGTCCATATAATTTTGCTGACAAAACATAAAATCTAAATATCAAACGACTTTGTCACTTCATTTCCCATTTGTGTAATGTTTAAAATGACCATGAATACCTCACCATGACTCTCTAGGATGAATGAGATTTTATAGTGTCATTGCCAACTGTTTAGAACTTACTGATATAAAATGCTTTGTTTTCTTCCGAAAGCAAAAGCATTTTAACTCCTCTGCCTTGTAAAATTACATGGCCACTATATTCAGTTCAATGGCTCAGTCGTGTCTAACTCTTTGCGACCCCATGATTGCAGTACACCAGGCCTCCCTGTCCATCACCAACTCCCGGAGTTCACTCAGACTNAATGAAAACTGACCTTTTCCAGTCCTGTGGCCACTGCTGAGTTTTCCAAATTTACTGTCATATTGAGTGTAGCACTTTCAAAGCATCATCTTTCAGGATTTGAAAGAGCTCAACTGGAATGCCATGACCTCCACTACCTTTGTTTGTAGTGATGCTTTCTAAAGGCTACTTGACTTCCCTTGCCAGGATGTCTGGCTCTAGGTGAGTGATCACACCATCATGTTTACCTGNTCTTTCAGGATTTGAAAGAGCTCAACTGGAATGCCATGACCTCCACTACCTTTGTTTGTAGTGATGCTTTCTAAAGGCTACTTGACTTCCCTTGCCAGGATGTCTGGCTCTAGGTGAGTGATCACACCATCATGTTTACCTGGGTCATGAAGATCTTTTTTGTACAGTTCTTCTGTGTATTCTTGCCACCTCTTCTTATTATCTTCTGCTTCTGTTAGGTCTATAACATTTCTGTCCTCTATCGAGCCTATCTTTGCATGAAATGTTCCCTTGGTGTCTCTAATTTTCTTGAAGCGATCTCTAGTCTTCCCCATTCTGTTGTTTTCCTCTATTTCTTTGCATTGATTGCTGAAAAAGGCTTTCTTATCTTTCCTTGCTGTTCTTTGGGACTCTGCATTCAGATGCTTATATCTTTCCTTTTCTCCTTTGCTTTTTGCTTCTCTTCTTTTCACAGCTATTTGCAAGGCCTCCCCAGACAGCCATTTTACCTTTTTGCATTTCTTTTCCATGGGGATGGTCTTAATCCCTGTCTCCTGAACAATGTCACGAACCTCATTCCATAGTTCATCAGGCACTCTATCTATCAGATCTAGGCCCTTAAATCTATTTCTCACTTCCACTATATAATCATAAGAGATTTGATTTAGGTCATACCTGAATGGTCTAGTGGTGTTCCCTACTTTCTTCAATTTAAGTCTGAATTTGGCAATAACCAAATTCATACTGAAATGCAGTACTTAGATGCAATCTCAAAAACAACAGAATGATCTCTGTTTGTTTCCAAGGGAAACCAAAATCAGATTGATTATATTCTTTGCAACCAAAGATGGAGAAGCTCTATACAGTCAGCAAGAACAAGACTGGCAGCTGACTGTGGCTCAGATCATGAATTCCTTATTGCAAAATTCAGAAGGCCCCTATATTAGACCCATGATATTTTTAAGAATTTAAATGTACTGTAGAGTAGAGTTCTATAACCTTAAACTGTCAAAGCCACTTAGTTCCTCCCTATATTGATATGTGAAATCTCATATATTAACTCAATCAATATTTATTGCCTACTTTGTCTTAGACACTATCCTAACTCTTGGGAATACAAAGAAAATAGGAAAATAAGATATAGTCTCTTCTCTCAAGGATCTTACTGTTTAGTTGCGAGGCAATAAAAAAAAGTCTATAAATTATAGCATATCCTTACAGATGTTTTGGTAAGATAAAAATGGTATTCAGCAGGTTTAACATTAAAATCATTCCTTGTCATTAGTAAGGTTGCTGTGTTATATCCTTAGTCGTTTAGTTATCTCTGACTCTGTGACCGCATGGACTGTAGCCCACCAGGCTCCTCTGTCCATGGAATTCTATAGGCAAGTATACTGAAGTAGGTAGCTATTCCCTTCTCCAGTGATATCCAGATCAAACTGGGACTTCAGAGAGCATGATGTGCTTAAGATGACTTCTAAAAATATGAGTCAGCATTAGTTAGAGGAAGAGAGAATAATGACCCTATATAGCATCCCCATTAACTGGTTCATCATCAGGTCCTTGTGTGAACAAGTCTTTATTCAGGCAGTAACTACTTCATAAGGCAACTGAGCTTGTCATGGGATACTTTCAGTTCTCAAAACCTTTTTCTTTTTTAAGTGGCTAGAATGACTCAAAAGCACACCTTACATACATTTGGCCTTGTTCTATCAAACTTAAATAATTACCAAATTTGAATCTGTTTTGTATTTACTGGATTTGAGTTGCTTTTAAAATATAAATATGACAGAATTGATGATGGAAAAAGGTAACCTGAAAGTTTTTCTGTATTTCCAAATATATTATATTTATACCACAGAAAATATTGATACTTCAGAATTTCAGATCTCTTCCTGATCCATATATTCAAAATCTTATGTACTTTATTATGCCATTTCCTTTCAATATCATGAATATTTACTTTATCTATGGTTTGTACTGAGATAAACCTATAGCTAGTTCATTTTTAATGAGTATCTAATTTTTTTTTAAAGTACAACTTAAAGGGATCTAGAGATTATGTGCTTCTAGTTTATTTTCTATCCCTCCACCCCAGTACTTGGGACAAAAAAAGTTTTGTGGTTTACCAAAAGCTATAGGTGATTTGGCAGATTACGCATGGGAGAAATAGTTTTCTCTGACCTTTTTTGTTCTGCCTTACAAGACCTACATGGACAGTAATAGTGATTCTCAAACCATGATCACAGAGAACCCTGCATTTCACTACTAAAATCAATAGCAAAATAAAGTAAAAATAAAAATTAAAAAAAATTTAAAAATCAATAGTCTTTCTAAGTCATAAAAGACAAGATAAAAACATGTTAATAGAAATTATTTGTTTGATTTCAAGTTTTTCTTTTATAATTTTCTCTTAAACTTTTGATGCTATTTTTTGCTTATCTGATATAAAACAAATGAAAATGTTATATATAAATATTAATAAACATTCAAAAACAGTAAAACTTACCTAGCATGAAATGTACTTTGTTTGTGGATTTGTCTTTTTAAAATCATAGTTACCTTCCTACACTATTATTAGGATTTATTCTAGGAAAATAATTCCTGAACAATAATAGTGGGAGCATAGGTTTTTACCACCAGAGAAGTAGGTGTTTAATAAATATTTATGGGATTGAAATAAATTATTTCAAAACAATATCTTATTCCATTCATGTCACCATTTTCATAGACTTTTCTTAAATTTCTTAGTTACTAATCAAGATACAAGCAATGATTATTATCATTGAAAAGAGAAGTATGTGTGTTTAAACTAAAGTTCAGTTCAGTTCAGTTCAGTCCAGTCGCTCAGTCGTGTCCGACTCTTTGCAACCCCATGAATAGCAGCACGCCAGGCCTCCCTGTCCATCACCAACTCCCGGAGTTTACTCAGACTCACGCCCATCGAGTCAGTGATGCCATCCAGCCATCTCATGCTCGGTCGTTCCCTTCTCCTCAAGACTTCCTATAATTAAATAACCTGTTACCAAGAGTGTAGAATCTACTTTTCGGTATTCTAAGTGGAAGGATATCTTCCTGGTATGACTGGAATACCAGCTGTTGTGGGATAAGTCAATGATTTCTTGAGATCCTTATCCTGTTATCTATTGTAAGACAATAAATCTTTATCCCTGTTACACTAAGGGGAATATCATCCTTGGGAAAAGAATTGGGTGAGTATCAGAAGAATGTCCTAAAGATTCTTTTGAAATAAAAAACACTGAATTGATATCTAGAAAGATGGTACGTATGTTAAAGAAGCTAAAATAACTTATTTTCCCATTATTTGAAATTTCCTCATAGTCTGTTTATAATTCTTGCCCAAACAAGAAAAGGAAATGCCAACATAATTAGAAGAAAAAGTTTAATTTAATATCACCATTAGGAAAAAATCTGTAATTCTTCTATTGTTTTTTAATTTTTGAGAAACTAAGTAGATTTAGATGGACATCCCTGGTGGCTCAGAGGTTAAAGCATCTGCCCACAAAGTGGGAGACCTGGGTTCAATCCCTGGGTCGGGAAGTTCCCCTGGAGAAGGAAATGGCAACCCACTCCAGTATTCTTGCCTGGAGAATCCCAAGGACTGAGAAGCCTGGGGGTCTACAGCTCATGGGGGAGCAAAAAGTCGGACACAACTGAGTGACTTCACTTCACTTCACTTCATTAAACTTAGGAATCATATGTTTTCTTTATATCAAAGCATTCCAGTGCATTCTATTTCTATATGTGTGTGTGTGTGTGTGTGCGTGTATATATATATATATATATATATGTATTTTCCCCAACTGTCCATCACTTCAGTGTTTTGTGAATACTTTTTAAAAATGCATAGCTTTAATTCACATTATTTTCCCAGTAAGTGATTTATTCATGGATTTCTAATGAGTGAATTTTTACTTGATAAAAAATAAAACAGTTTGCTCACCTATGTATTTTTTCTTGTAATTCTTTCTTAGGAAAATAATTAGATAAAAAATAACCTTTTGAAATAAACATCAAAATTTGCTAAATATTTGTAATGATTTAGACTTTTCATTGAAATGCTTTTATTTAATTTTGCAATCTCCATCCACTTTAATTTTTTTCCACAAATAATTTAATGTTTAGTTTAAACACAAATGACACCACTTCATCATTTATACTAATCCTATAACAACAAATGGATGGAAATGGAATAATCATGTATTTAAGAAAGTAGATTTTAATTTACAACTTCTAACAGCGAAACATGAAATCTATGACTGTTGAAATGTCTAAATTCTTAGTAAAAGCTGTCAGGTTGGGAAACAATCACCTCATAAAATTTACTTTATATAACTTATGTTATAAATGTTTTTTAAAAATGTGTATCAAAAGCACTTGCCAGTTTTTATGATCTTCCCCAAAGAGGAAGTGCAAAGCTTTGATTAATGGATGACAGATTTTTTTTTCTTTTTTAATGCCATGAAGAAAGCATTGCAAAACTTATACAAAACTGAAATAATAAGTAGCCCTTCAGAGAAGTATGTATACTCCACAAGATCATTTTTGGCTCCATGTTCCCATTTTATTTGTTTATATATTAATTGATATGTTAAATAAAGTAGAGGTGTCCATAGGTTTACATGGAAATTAAGATGTTCTGTCAGCTAGCCCTTCATTTTGCCAAAGAGAAGCCTACCAGGATATTATGTTTTATTCAAAGCGATCTAGTGACTGATGGAAGAGCCAGGATAGGAACTAGGCCTTTCTACCCTCAAGCTTGTGTTTTTTTCCATTACTCATTGTTTTCTTGTTTTGGTAGTTTTTTAAAAAGATTTTGAGGGGAAATTTCAAGGGTAAGTTATTCAGCAATTAATGTCTGATGAATTAGGTTGTTTAAAAGACTAAGCTAATTAGGTCACAGAAATTTAGTTTATTTCTTACACCATTCTTCTGGGTTATTAATTCCATAGAAGGGAGAGTACCTGATGTGTTCACTGATGAATTTCCAGATGCTTGTCCAATGTTTGGTTCATAGTAGAATCTCTATATGTTGAATGCTGAAGGCATGAACTTGAACTTCCTATTTGGAGGCTCCCGTGGCAATTGAACATTAACAGAATATTTCACCAATTTTGTTCAGATTTACTCTGAAGTAAAATGAAAAGACATTTATGTGTATGAGATGGTTTTTGTATGCTAGTTATTTAATCTGGGGATTAATATCTTCCTTTCTACTTCTTACAGTGGTATTATTAGTATTAACATATAGTATCATTTTCTGTTTTTGTAGCACAAAAGCAAAGTGTTCTACACAGAAAAGTTTTCAAATTAAATTTGGCTAAAGTGAACTTCTCTTTCTCTCAGCATTTGGTCTAGTTGCTAAGTTTCTAAATAGTACTAAGCTAAAACTATTTTAAGTTTTGCTTAATTCTGTGTAGTAAAACAAAATCATTTAATCATCCCTTAATTGCCAACTCCCGGAGTTCACCCAACTCATTTCCACAGAGTCAGTGATGCCATCCAGCCATCTCATCCTCTGTTGTTCCCTTCTCCTCCTGCCCCCAATCCCTCCCAGCATCAAGGTCTTTTCCAATGAGTCATTTCTTCGCATGAGGTAGCCAAAGTACTGGAGTTTCAGCTTTAACATCATTCCTTCCAGAGAACACCCAGGACTGATCTCCTTTAGAATGGAGAGGTTGGATCTCCCTGCAGTCCAAGGGACTCTCAAGAGTCTTCTCCAACACCACAGTTCAAAAGCGTCAATTCTTCGGAGCTCAGCTTTCTTCACAGTCCAACTCTCACATCCATACATGACCACTGGGAAAACCATAGCCTTGACTAGACAGACCTTTGTTGGCAAAGTAATGTCTCTGCTTTTGAATATGCTGTCTAGGTTAGTCATAACTTTCCTTCCAAGGAGTAAGCGTCTTTTAATTTAATGGCTGCAATCACCATCTGCAGTGATTTTGGAGCCCCCCAAAATAAACTCTGATACTGTTTCCACTGTTTCCCCATCTGTTTCCCATGAAGTGATGGGACCAGATGCCATGATCTTCGTTTTCTGAATGTTGAGCTTTAANAGTAAGCGTCTTTTAATTTAATGGCTGCAATCACCATCTGCAGTGATTTTGGAGCCCCCCAAAATAAACTCTGATACTGTTTCCACTGTTTCCCCATCTGTTTCCCATGAAGTGATGGGACCAGATGCCATGATCTTCGTTTTCTGAATGTTGAGCTTTAAACCAACTTTTTCACTTTGCTCTTTCGCTCATCAGGAGGCTTTTTAGTTCCTCTTCACTTTCTGCCCTAAGGGTAGTGTCATCTGCATATCTGAGGTTATTGATATTTCTCCTGGCAATCTTGATTCCAGGTTGTGCCTCTTGCAGCCCAGCATTTCTCACCATGTACTCTGCATATAAGGCCTGGTGTGCTGCAGTTCATGGGACTGCAAAGAGTCGGGCACGACTGAGCAATTGAACTGAACTGAACTGAATCTCCCCAAATTGGTGCATCTTCCAGGATCATACAATGACTAAGGTCCCTTTCTTCATCAAGTTACTGTTTCTTATACATACAGGAACTAAAGCATTCCTCCTCTATCTTTTATTAATTTGACATTAAACTAACATTTTAAGGTGTTTTTTTTTTTAATGATTAATTCACTGAGTAGCAAGGTAGACTCTCATAAGACTTACAGTCTAGGGGATCAAGACAGATGAGATCATTTCAGGAAATTCCCTAGTGGTCCAGTGATTAGGACTCAGCACTTTCACTGCCAAGGGCCTGGGTTCAATCCCTGGTCAGGGAACTAAGATCCCACAAGCTGCACAGCACAGCTGAAAAAAAAACTTTTTTTAAGGCTCATTCCAGATTATTTGTGCTATGAATAAAAATAAGTCAGTGTAATAAACAATGACTGTGATGAGCTAATTTAGATAAGGATCAGAAAAGATCTGCAAAGAAAGTGGCATTTGAACTGAGAACTATTGAGGATGGCAGTGTGGTTTCTTCATAAGGAAGATTTTCAAGGTGTCTTATACAAGAGTATTCATTAACTTGGTGATCAGATAGCTTCCAGGCTTATGAATCTGATTTTACTAGCACAGTAAGAGCAAATTCACCTCTCTGCAGTAGACTCACTTCATCTAAACTCAGGAGGTTAACTTATTTAACCAAAATGCAAAAATACACTTTTAAAACAAGTAAATAATCACCACAACGTTCAGAATACTGAAAATCCTTATAGAAAAACTTTTCTTCCTGTAGACATATAGATTCATGTGGAAAGCCAAATAATTGTCTTAAAGATATTGATAAACATGCTATTAGAACAAGGGAGTTATATGAGTTTGGTATTTATAGCTAATCTACCTACAACAGCAGGGATGTTTTTGCCAGTGAAACTGACTTACGTTGGTTATATCTTTAGGTGTCCATCCTGCCAGTGTGTCTAGACTCTGGGTCATTTTGATTGAATCTACTTTTATGCTCCTTCCCTCTGTACAACTCGGACCTTACCAGCCCCACCCCACCCACAGTTTTTTGATGCCCAGAACTTATTCTCTTGTTGACATTCTGTTTTTCGATATGTTAATACACTCAATCATAATACCCTGTATGGTTACATTAAATACTTAAGGAGCTGAAGAGCCATTCTTCTTTTACATATTCTGATTTTGTCTATTGTATTTTTATTCTGTTTTTTAATCTGTTAGAGAATTCTGTTTGGTACTACCAAATATATGGGGAAAGCATAAAACCTGGCATATATTCAGTGTTTATGTCTACCTAGTTGAAAATGACTCAGGATCAGAGCTTATCTAGAAAAGTGTAATTCTCTACCTCCTGAAAAATGTGCATATTTCATGTGATATAAATAATAAATGGTATAAATACTTTTAGCTTCACACTTCTGCTGTCAGTTCTGAGCCTTTGAAAGTCTTAGTCTCTCAGTCATATCTGATTCTTTGCAACCCCATGGCTCCACCAGGCTCCTCTGTCCATGGGATTTCCCAGGCAAGGATATTGATGTGGGTAGCCATTCCCTTTCCTAGGGGATCTTCCTGACCCAGGGATTGAACCCAGGTCTCCTGCACAGCAGGCAGATTCTTTACCATCTGAGGCACCTTAGGGTTCAAAACTGAAAACATGCTAGGATACCTTATGACATGCTAATGGAGATTAAAGTTCATGCTTGTTGCATGCCTCACGTTTGCTAGAGGTAATGCCATGCAAATGTCTAGTCCATGAAAAACCATATGTATTCAGTTTCACTGTCAAATCTCAGTCTCTTTTACCTAAATTCCCCTTAGTTACTTTTAACCTTAAAACATTATTTTCCGTCAGTCTAACAATCATCATGACTCATTGTTTCAGTTTAAGTTAGCCTAAATAAAACTAGTGTCTGGATTTGGCCTTTAATTTAACTTCAGTTTTCCAAATTCTCTCAACTGTGTTGATTTAGGAAGAAAGAAAAAACATACTCTCCAAAGAAAGACTGATTGTGTTCTAAAGAACAGACAGGGAAGAACACACACACACAGAGAGAGAGAGAGAGAGAAAGAGAGAGAGAGAGAAACACAGGAGAGAAGAGAGAGGAAATAAAACACATTCAAGTTGTTTTAAGGTTCATTTTGTGTCTAGTATTTTTTGGCTGATACCTTTTGTCATTTTTGATAGTCTACCTGAATTCATCTCCCTTCTTTTCTTTTTAATCAGTTAAGGTTAATTTTTAAATTACTTTAAATTCAGGAGAATAGTGGGTAGTACAATTAAACTGTTTTGCATCCCCTTTTATTTTCTGTTAGCAAAAGGCAGTCACAGCTGTTTTGAACAATCAGACCTCGTGTGTTTGCATGTTTTCTTTGCTTCCATGTGTTTTGGAGTTACTGTTAGTAGTATAATAGCACATAGATTAGAAAGAGGCAGCCTTTAGCCTCATGGTTAGTTGGCCAGAGCATAGTTGAGAAATTTTTTTTGTTGTTTTTTAATTTTCCAAAGCAGCAGCAGAGATTTCCACTAAAGCAGAAAGGAAAGAAAGAACAGATAGTTGAACTTCTTACTCTTCCTTAGGTAAGAAATCGTACTGTTGTTGTTGTTACCTTGCCCTCTATCCAAAACAGGAATACCACTGTCTCGATCTTCATAGGATATTTGAGCTCTAGGATGTCACCAGGAGAATGTGACTGGCAAAATCAGCTAACAGAATAAAAATGGTTAATAATCACAAAATGAGCTCTTCTGTTACAAAAGAGGAGTGCCACCATTCTTCCTTGATTCGTCCTTCCCTTTCAGAAATTACTTCTTCACCCTCAGGCACCCAACCGTAAGTCTCGGCATGTTTAGGTTGAGAATAGAGGCTTTTACTTCCCTGCTATTTGCCTGGTCCTTACTGAAACACACTATCATATCATGCTGGACTCAGGTTTTAAAACACCAGTTTTCTTATTTTAAAGTCCTGTTTAAAACACTTCTGTGTCTGTATATTGTTCATTGCATCAAAACAGACTCTGACCACCTTCCCAGGGCCTCCCAAATATGATCAAATCAATTGCTTTTTATGTTTCAAACACCTTCCAATAATGCCAAGTAGAACTTCCGCACTTATTCTGTATGCTTGTTTGTTCTACCTCCTGCTTTTGTTGTCTTGTTCTAATCTCCTCTTCTGATTTAAAATAAATTCTGCCTCATTTAAGAGGTTTTGACTAACCTTAGCTCTAGTGTATTTCTTTCTAAATTTTTTTATAGCATTCAAATCCAGGATCACTTGGTTAGTATTTTGTTTTCCTTGTGGTTCATATATATCAGCATTTTTAATTTTTCCCCCTCTGGCTATAAAATCCATATTAAAAAAAAAAGCAGGGACCAGGTACATTTGTTTGAGGGTACAGAATACTCAACAAAGCACTGAATATGTAACTTACATTTTTACTTTTTGGGAGTTTTATAAATGGTGAAATTTGTAGTCTTTTAATAAGAAAACATAAAATTCACTTTAAAAATTAAGAAAAATTAGTATTGATTCTGTTGACAGAAAGCAGTTAGGGATTAATCAGATTTTAACTGAATAATGTAATTTTAGGTGTGGCTATTTACTATATAAGATATACAGTATCCAAATGTTTCCAATGTATTAAATACTATCAATCTTTACTGGCAATAAAAACTTTAAAAGTTTTGTCAATAGCTTATAGAAAAAACAACATTGATTTGGGGAAAGGTGCATGGATTATCATGCTATCTATTAACAGTATCTAACATTATCTTTTAAACTGGAACATGAACACACACACAAGCGCACACACACATACACAGAATTTTTCCCTAATTAAAATATAACATATTGAGATATTAAATTATTTACCATTATATATTCACATATGTCCTTGTGGGTTACAGTCCATGGGGTTACAAAAAATCGGACATGACTGAGTGAATGATGGCACATGCATGTGCATATATAATTATATATTTTTATGTTTATGTCTATATGTGCATATATATATATATATTTGTGTATATATATGATCATATATTAAAGACACAAGGAAAACTTCTGGGAAATTTCTAAGAGCTCTATATTTGAGATCAAAAAATGCCAGAAAACTGAAATAGGTCAGTATTTATTACTCATAATGTACTTTGCTTCAGTCTCTGAAAAAAATAATTTCATCATAAGGACTAGAAGTAGTTTTAGCAAATAGTATGACTGTATCATAGGTATGCATTTTAAAATCACAGATATCTTTGTACTAGTCCAAGAATTTAAAAACTCAAAATGAATGTGTTTATTTTTTATTTATGTACTAATATTTATTAAAGTTAATTCCACTTGTTCAATTATTTTTGTCATTTGAATGTAGACAAACACTAGGTAGCAAGTATCACAAATTTTAGAAGGCTCTAAGTTAGACCCTTCAGCATAAGTAAAGTCAAATGATTTCACTGAATTCAGATGATTATGTAGTGAATATATCCCTCCTCATTGCAGTGATTACTCTTGAACTTGTTCTTGTGGCTATAGCATGAAGAGGAAACAAGATCAACATTTTTCAAAATAGCATTTATTAAGGCTTCTGTGAGGTGATAGTATTATTAAATGATAATTTTTGAAAGTTGTCATATTTGGGGCAAATGAGTGAAACATTGGATTTCACTATGGAAAAGTTTTTCTATAAGACTGCTGAAAGCAGTAAAGATACACAGTGGTCATCACTAGGAATGATTTCACTAGTAGTTATTTTCTTAGGTAGAATGACTCAAAAACCTTACATTTCTTACAGTAATGTAGACTGTATGCTCATCTGACCATTTTGATCTCAGATATTTTATTCTCATTTTTCTTTTTTTTTGCAAGGGGAGTTACCCTCAGTACCCCAGTTTCAGACACCAACTTCAGGCTCTGTCTGCTTTCATAAACCATTTATTTATTATTATTAAACAAATGATTATTTAATAAATAATATATTCATTTCATAAATCTCATAAAATATATTATTTGCAGCATGCAGGATCTTTAATTGTGGCACATGGGCTCTAGTTCCCTGACCGAGGATGGAACTTGAGGCCCTAGCATTGAGGGTGTGGAGTCTTAGCCACTGAACCACGAGGCAGGTCCTTGATAAACCATTCAGACATTTGTTTGGCCTTGAGCCTAACCACTCTCTTATGGAAAAGACCTGATACTCTCTCTGTCCCTCTCTCTCTCCATCGCCAACCACCCTCTTTCCCTCTAACTCTACAACTCAGGGTAACAGAGCTTCTAGTACAAGGTCACCGCACTGCAAGACCCTACATACAATTTAGCTTTCCCAGCTCTTCCTTCTGAAAAAGGGGAATTTATCAATCTGATTATGTCAATTCCCTGCTTAAACTCCAAGCCTTGTTGTAGGGCATGGCAGCCCACTCCAGTGTTCTTGCCTGGAGAATCCCCATGGACAGAGAAGCCTGGCAGGCTACAATCTATGGTCCATGGAGTCACAAAGAGTTGGACATGACTGAACTACTATGCAGAAGGTGTTCATGATTCTTTATGGTCTGCCTTTCTAGTTTTAGCTCTCTCCACTTTTTGATATCCATCTTTTGCCCTAAAAATATCACACCTCTTTTGGTTAACTGAGCATGCTGAGCTCTCGTTACCCTCCACTCTACCAGATTGCCTCCCCTGCTTGGGTGATAGTATCCTCTTCAGTCACATGAAAAACTCCTCTTAGTTCTCAAAATTTAGCTCAGGTAACCTAGTTTTCCTTTGTAGACCTCCTTGCCTTAATATCCTTTCTTCCCTGAGCTGAACAGCCTCGTTTTGTGAGCATTCTTCTGTCACTGCTTCTAGTACAGTGATAATTTATGTTTCTAACTTATAAGCATTTTTAGGATGAGGAATATATCTTTTTCTCTTTGTATCCACAGTATGTACTGTATCCACAGTACATAGGAGAGTACTAGTGCACAGTGGGCATAAAATGAATATTTGTTATGTAAGTTAAGTTAGTAAACAGCAGGCCTTCCTGCTCTCAATTCGTAACTCATATCGATTTTTGAAGAGATTATAAAAATTTGCAATATTATGCCTGCCCCCAAGTTTTCTTAGAAAAAATAAAAGCAAGTAGGAAAATTACTTATTCTCACCTATATGTGTATAGTATTCAATGTGCAATTGGTCTTTTACTTGAAATCAATAAGGAGAGTTACATTTAAACTGGGTTCAGATTCTAAGTCAGTAGGAAGGACGGAATTACACTTGGAAAAACTTCGGATCTTGCCACAATGAAGACCATCCCACCATCATCATGTGGTCAGTCCACCAAACCACTGCAGCATGTTGCTGTTTCTTTGGTTGAGCCTCAAATGAAGTTGTTGACTTGAGTTGTGTATTGAATGAAAAGTTTTTGCCTCTAAACATGAAACCAACGTTTGACAGAAGGAGATGCTCAAACTGGGAGAGGCAAACGGGAGCTGAGACCAGCTAAGGGATCAGCAGTCTCCAGTCATTTATCATCTGTCACCTTACTCAGTGCAGTTTATTGACAGCAGTGACAAACAGTATCATCTGCCTACCTAAATTGTTACTTTTAACTTACTATTCTTTTATAGATGAATTAAATATTTATATAATGAGACTCCATAAGAAGGGAAAGAAAGGGAATGGTTTTCTCAATTTATCCAACTAATTGTCATAGTTTTATAAATCCTTCAGAGAATATGCAGATGTAGATATGTTAAAGGTACATGCAATAAGAAGTTATGTATTTATAAGTATATGTACATATATAATGCAATTTGGATACAGAAGTAGATATTATGGTGACAGGTTCTATCTCTGTGACATAATGGATGCATTGAAAAAGAGCCTAAATTCATCCAAAATTAGGGAAAATGTAAGCCCCAAATCATTTAAAGGACACGCAAATTAAATGACTGTTAGTTTTCTGTAACCTATGCTATTCTGTACTTCTTTACTTAATGTATTTAATTAGAGATAATAAATATAGTCCTGCCTATATCTACAGTATAACTCTTTTGATGTATAGCATCTATGGGAGATAATTAAGAAACTAGGATAATGCATATTTATCATTTTATGCCTTAATTATCAGTAACTTGAAAAATGGTCTTCCCACAGGGCAATAACTTCCAAATCATACGTAAACTTGAGTCATCTTAAAGCAAAGAAGATCTCTAAGAATCTGGCAGAAATTCCTATATTCATTTATTCATTCAACAGTTAATTTCATGTGTAACTAATATATGCCAGGCTTCCATGTAGGAAACAGAAGTACATAGTAAGTGAGAGAGCTTAGTCCTCAGTTCTCCTATAGTTTATATTTTAGTAGGAAGGGAGATTGAATGATTTCCATTAGAGATAAATGCTATAAAAAATAAAGAACATTGGACAAAAATTGACTAAGAGATAATAGGGTTATATAGATTTAGATGGCATATAAAAAGGCCTTTTTAAAAAGATGAGATATGAGTTAAGATGTTAATAAGAGAAGATGTCTGTTATGTGAAGTTTTTAGAGAGGATTATCCAAAAACAAGAAAACAAAAAATAGTGAACAGACAGTTGAGCCACACATGAGTGAGATTGAACTTGGCTAGTTGAAGTATAAAGATGGCCACGGTGACTAGTGTATAGTGGGGAGAGTATTAGAAAATGCCTCCGGAGAAATAAATGAATCACTGTGGACAGTGACTGCAGCTGTGAAACTGAAAGATGCTTGCTCCTTGGAAGAAAAGTCATGACAAACCTAGACAGCATATTAAAAAGGAAAGACATTACTTTCCCTACAAAAAGGTCCGTATAAGTCAAAACTCTGGTTTTTCCAGGTGTCATGTATGGATGTGAGAGCTGGACAATAAAAAGGCTGAGCACCGAAGAATTGATGCTTTTGAACTGTGGTAGAGAAGAAGACTCTTGAGAGTCCCTTGGACTGCAAGGAGATCCAACCAGTCAATCCTAAAGGAAATCAGCCCTCAATATTCATTGGAAGGACTGAGGCTGAAGCTGAAGCTCCAGCTTTGGCCACCTGATGCAAAGAGCTCACTCATTGGAAAAGACCCTGATGCTGGGAAAGATTAAAGGCAGGAGCAGAAAGGGACAACATAGGACGAGATGGTTTAATGGTATCACCGACTCAATGGACATGAGTTTGAGCAAACTCTGGGAGATGGTGAAGGACAGGGAAGCCTGGAGTGCTGCAGTCCATGGGGACATGAGGAGTTGGATATGCCTGAGCAACTGAACAACAAAAGCTTATAGAACCTTGTAGCCCCTGGTAAGAGGTATGGATGTTATTCTAAGCCTCCAAGTAATCAGGGATATCCTTGAGAATTCAGAAGTCATTACCATCTGTGCTCTAAGTGGTATTGCATTGTTGTTGCTGTTGTTCAGTCACTAAATCATGTCCAACTGTTTGTGATCTCATGGACTGCAGCACACCAGGGTTCCCTGTCCTCCTCTAACTTCCTGAATCTGCTCAAACTAATGGCATGCTGTGATTCATGGGGTCACAAAGAGTTGGACACGACTGAGTGACTGAACTGAACTGAATGTCCATTGAGTCAGTAATGCTATCTAACCATCTCATCCTGTTACCTGCTTCATCTCCTGTCCTTAGTCTTTCCCAGCTTCAGAATCTTTTCCAATGAAAAGACCTTTCCAGCGAAAAGGCTCTTTAGATTAGGTGGCCAAAGTATTGGAGCTTCAGCATCAGTCTTTCCAATGAATATTCAGGACTGATTTCCTTTAGGATGGACTGGTTTGATCTCCTTGCAGTCCAAAGGACTCTCAAGAGTCTTTTCCAAAACCACAGTTGGAAGGCATCAATTCTTAGGCACTTAGCCTTCTTTATGGTCCAAATCTATGACTACCAGAAAAACCATAGCTTTGACTATATGGACTTTTATCGGCAAAGTGATGTCTCTGCTTTTTAAGAGAATGTTTAGATTTGTCAAAGCTTTCAAGAAGCAAGTATCTTTTAATGCATGGCTTCAGTCACCATCTGCAGTGATTTTGCAGCCCAGGAAAATAGAGTTTGTTACTGTTTCCACTTTTCCTCATCTATTTTCCATGAAGTGATGGGACTGGATGCCATGATCTTAGTTTTTTTAATGCTGAGTTTTAAGCCAGCTTTTTTTGTCTCTCCTCTTTTACCCTCATCAAGAGGCTCTTTAGTTCCTCTTTACTTTCTGCCATTAGAATGGTATCATCTGCATATCTGAGGTTGTTGATATTTCTCCTGACAATCTTGATTCCAGCTTGTGCTTCATCCAGCCTGGCATTTCACATGATGTCCTCTGCATATAAGTTAAATGAGCAGGGTGACAATACACAGCCTTGATGTACACCTTTCCCAATTTGGAACAAATCCATTGTTCCATGTCTGGTTCTAATGGTTGCTTCTTGACCTGCATACAGATTTCTCAGGAGGTAGGTAGGGTGGTCTGGTATTCCTATCTCTTCAAAAATTTTCCAGTTTCTTGTTATCCACACAGTCAAAGACTTTAGTGTAGTAGTCAATGAAGCAGAATTAGATGTATTTCTGGAATTCCCTTGCTTTCTCTGTGATCCAATGGATGTTTCCAATTTGATCTCTGGTTCCTCTGTCTTTTCTCAACTTAGCTTGTACATCTGGAAGTTCATGGTTCATGTACCACAGAAGCCTAGCTTAAAGGATTTTGAGCATAATCTTGCTAGCATGTGAAATGAGCACAGTTGTACAGTAGTTTGAATATTCTTTGGTATTCACTTCTTTGGAATCAGAATGAAAACTGACCTTTTCCAGTCCTATAAGTCACTGCTGAGTTTTCTAAATTTGCTGACATACTGTGTGCAACACTTTAATAGCATCATATTTTTCGGATTTGAAATAACTCAACTGTAATTTTATCACCTCCACTGGCTTNTCTTTACTTAATGTATTTAATTAGAGATAATAAATATAGTCCTGCCTATATCTACAGTATAACTCTTTTGATGTATAGCATCTATGGGAGATAATTAAGAAACTAGGATAATGCATATTTATCATTTTATGCCTTAATTATCAGTAACTTGAAAAATGGTCTTCCCACAGGGCAATAACTTCCAAATCATACGTAAACTTGAGTCATCTTAAAGCAAAGAAGATCTCTAAGAATCTGGCAGAAATTCCTATATTCATTTATTCATTCAACAGTTAATTTCATGTGTAACTAATATATGCCAGGCTTCCATGTAGGAAACAGAAGTACATAGTAAGTGAGAGAGCTTAGTCCTCAGTTCTCCTATAGTTTATATTTTAGTAGGAAGGGAGATTGAATGATTTCCATTAGAGATAAATGCTATAAAAAATAAAGAACATTGGACAAAAATTGACTAAGAGATAATAGGGTTATATAGATTTAGATGGCATGTAAAAAGGCCTTTTTAAAAAGATGAGATATGAGTTAAGATGTTAATAAGAGAAGATGTCTGTTATGTGAAGTTTTTAGAGAGGATTATCCAAAAACAAGAAAACAAAAAATAGTGAACAGACAGTTGAGCCACACATGAGTGAGATTGAACTTGGCTAGTTGAAGTATAAAGATGGCCACGGTGACTAGTGTATAGTGGGGAGAGTATTAGAAAATGCCTCCGGAGAAATAAATGAATCACTGTGGACAGTGACTGCAGCTGTGAAACTGAAAGATGCTTGCTCCTTGGAAGAAAAGTCATGACAAACCTAGACAGCATATTAAAAAGGAAAGACATTACTTTCCCTACAAAAAGGTCCGTATAAGTCAAAACTCTGGTTTTTCCAGGTGTCATGTATGGATGTGAGAGCTGGACAATAAAAAGGCTGAGCACCGAAGAATTGATGCTTTTGAACTGTGGTAGAGAAGAAGACTCTTGAGAGTCCCTTGGACTGCAAGGAGATCCAACCAGTCAATCCTAAAGGAAATCAGCCCTCAATATTCATTGGAAGGACTGAGGCTGAAGCTGAAGCTCCAGCTTTGGCCACCTGATGCAAAGAGCTCACTCATTGGAAAAGACCCTGATGCTGGGAAAGATTAAAGGCAGGAGCAGAAAGGGACAACATAGGACGAGATGGTTTAATGGTATCACCGACTCAATGGACATGAGTTTGAGCAAACTCTGGGAGATGGTGAAGGACAGGGAAGCCTGGAGTGCTGCAGTCCATGGGGACATGAGGAGTTGGATATGCCTGAGCAACTGAACAACAAAAGCTTATAGAACCTTGTAGCCCCTGGTAAGAGGTATGGATGTTATTCTAAGCCTCCAAGTAATCAGGGATATCCTTGAGAATTCAGAAGTCATTACCATCTGTGCTCTAAGTGGTATTGCATTGTTGTTGCTGTTGTTCAGTCACTAAATCATGTCCAACTGTTTGTGATCTCATGGACTGCAGCACACCAGGGTTCCCTGTCCTCCTCTAACTTCCTGAATCTGCTCAAACTAATGGCATGCTGTGATTCATGGGGTCACAAAGAGTTGGACACGACTGAGTGACTGAACTGAACTGAATGTCCATTGAGTCAGTAATGCTATCTAACCATCTCATCCTGTTACCTGCTTCATCTCCTGTCCTTAGTCTTTCCCAGCTTCAGAATCTTTTCCAATGAAAAGACCTTTCCAGCGAAAAGGCTCTTTAGATTAGGTGGCCAAAGTATTGGAGCTTCAGCATCAGTCTTTCCAATGAATATTCAGGACTGATTTCCTTTAGGATGGACTGGTTTGATCTCCTTGCAGTCCAAAGGACTCTCAAGAGTCTTTTCCAAAACCACAGTTGGAAGGCATCAATTCTTAGGCACTTAGCCTTCTTTATGGTCCAAATCTATGACTACCAGAAAAACCATAGCTTTGACTATATGGACTTTTATCGGCAAAGTGATGTCTCTGCTTTTTAAGAGAATGTTTAGATTTGTCAAAGCTTTCAAGAAGCAAGTATCTTTTAATGCATGGCTTCAGTCACCATCTGCAGTGATTTTGCAGCCCAGGAAAATAGAGTTTGTTACTGTTTCCACTTTTCCTCATCTATTTTCCATGAAGTGATGGGACTGGATGCCATGATCTTAGTTTTTTTAATGCTGAGTTTTAAGCCAGCTTTTTTTGTCTCTCCTCTTTTACCCTCATCAAGAGGCTCTTTAGTTCCTCTTTACTTTCTGCCATTAGAATGGTATCATCTGCATATCTGAGGTTGTTGATATTTCTCCTGACAATCTTGATTCCAGCTTGTGCTTCATCCAGCCTGGCATTTCACATGATGTCCTCTGCATATAAGTTAAATGAGCAGGGTGACAATACACAGCCTTGATGTACACCTTTCCCAATTTGGAACAAATCCATTGTTCCATGTCTGGTTCTAATGGTTGCTTCTTGACCTGCATACAGATTTCTCAGGAGGTAGGTAGGGTGGTCTGGTATTCCTATCTCTTCAAAAATTTTCCAGTTTCTTGTTATCCACACAGTCAAAGACTTTAGTGTAGTAGTCAATGAAGCAGAATTAGATGTATTTCTGGAATTCCCTTGCTTTCTCTGTGATCCAATGGATGTTTCCAATTTGATCTCTGGTTCCTCTGTCTTTTCTCAACTTAGCTTGTACATCTGGAAGTTCATGGTTCATGTACCACAGAAGCCTAGCTTAAAGGATTTTGAGCATAATCTTGCTAGCATGTGAAATGAGCACAGTTGTACAGTAGTTTGAATATTCTTTGGTATTCACTTCTTTGGAATCAGAATGAAAACTGACCTTTTCCAGTCCTATAAGTCACTGCTGAGTTTTCTAAATTTGCTGACATATTGTGTGCAACACTTTAATAGCATCATATTTTTCGGATTTGAAATAACTCAACTGTAATTTTATCACCTCCACTGGCTTTGTAGTAATGCTTCCTGAGGCCCACTTGACTTCACACTCAATTCTATTTGCAATGTCATTGTTACTAGGGTTGGTGAGTCAACATGGTTACTAGATAAGAGAGCAAACCTTGAAGTATGGGTTTGAATTCCTCTCCTAGGTATGTGTCCTTAAGAAATGACTTAACCTTCCCAAGCTCAGTTTCCTTGGTAAAACAGACAATAATAATAGTACTTACCTCTTAAGATATTTTAAGAATTAAATGAGATAATTGCATAAGCTACCTGTGTGGTACATGTTAAAAAGTCAGTGAATATTAAATATTTTATTGTTATGATAACCAAAATAGAAAAGAAGGTGCAAGGCCTAATGTGGCTTTAAAATGGGAGATAACTCATGATACTAAGATCATTTGTTTGATTTAAGGCTTCAAAATTATAACTTTGTTCTCGTAATTGTTATCAATGTTATGTAAGTTCATCCTAGCTTTTACAAAAGCTGAGTCTCATAAGGTTAATTCTGGTTAGCAAATGCACAAAAAGAGATAGGTAGCTGTGTTTTGCATATTTTAAAAGAGCATCACTGGGGAAAATCTTGCTGTAATGTCATGTATTCAGATTATAGATGTATCCCAGAAAATGATTTCAATAATTCAGTATTTTGCTGTGTAGATTGTATAGTATTACTTTCTTCAGATTTTCTGTGGTTGGCTGGTATAATATTCCAACAATATTTTTTTTTTTCTTCAGAGAAAATGACCTAAAGAATAAATCTCATTAAAAATAAAGGACTTCTCAACACACAGTTATTCTTTTCCTTAGGGTGGTATAATGTGAAGACTTTCTCATCTCCCTTTATTTCTTCTCTTTGCCATGTTGATACTATCATGGTATAATTATAATAGTAACCAAAATATTAGTGATGTGCCATTTTTAATTTTTGGAGAAAAGAAAGGAAATAAAAATATTATTTATCAGTGCCAGTCTTTCACATTACTCCAAACTTTGAAACTCCTTAGATAAATATTCAAGCTAATTTCATTTATGATTATAGACAAACTATTTGTAAGACTGGAATTTATTTTTTGCCCTCTTTCTTACCATTGTCCAGCTATAGGGTATCAGTTTGCTTTAGAGAATATACATTTACACACCCAAGTTCCTACTTGGAGTCATTAGTTCTAGAATTCTGCTTAATAAAAAATTTCTCCAGTTGCAGGTTTCTCCACAATGGCAGTAGAAGAGGACCAAGATGATGATGGGGTTGATGAGGATGAGGCAGATGCTGAGAGCAGCCATCTTCTATTAAGCATTTAATACATCTTAGACACTGTAGTAGTGTCTTACTGTCTCTCTCGCTACTCCCTAAAAGGCAAGCAAGCATGCCAACGTGCTTTTAAAAATGAGCAAACTGAAACTAGTTAAATACCTTGCTCGAACCCACTTGTTAATGAAGAACAGAACCAGCAAACCTAGTTCTGACTCCAGTTTTCTTCTCCCCATACTACACCGGTGGTGGTGTTTAGTCCCTAAGCTGTGTCCGACTCTTTAGCGACCCCATGCACTATAGGCCCCCAGACTACTCTGTCCGTGGGATTTCCCAGGCAGGAATACTGGAGTGGGTTGCATTTCCTTCTCCAGGGGATTTTCCCTACCTAAGAATCGAACCTGAGTTTCCTGCATTGGCAGATGGATTCTTTATCACTCATGCACTAGTAATGAGATTGATTTTTCCACCTACCTGCAAATGTTAGCCTTATTCATCTTGATTGTTATTAACATTAATGTTTTATAATGATATTAAGGTTTTGTATTGATTTTCCTGGCTGACATCTTTGTATCTCTAAAACCTGCCAAAATTTAAAAACTTACTTTTTTTTTTTTCCTTTTTCAATGATCAGCACCAAGTTCTGACTTACTGAATGTCCTGGTAACAGTGAAAGGGTTACACAAAATAGTTATATTGACAGCTTACAGTTTTGATATTCTAAATAGACCCATCCTTTCTATACCCACTGCCAATGGATTTAGTGATCAAATTATTTCTGGTCGCATGTAAAGGTCAAGAAATTATAAGTATTTGTGCTTTTAAATATAAAATAATCAAAATAATCATGCTTAAAACTTTTAACTAGAATTAATAATGATTTAAAAAGGAAGCCCATGGGAGAGTTTAGAATATTGAATGTTCATATCACACTCATGAGTTGCAAAAATAAGATTAACTCTATTTATGAGAATCGCCTTTCTGCTACTTTTGCTTGGAAAACAACTAAACACCGAAGATGCTCTTTAAATGAAGATTGATATTATTATTGATAAGCCACCCAAACGTGAGAATTCTTGCATAGATTTGCTTTAAGACACAAAAGATTGTTATGAACTCTGTCACTCACTGAGCTGCTTGAGAGTTGGTTATTTGAACAAAGATGGAAATGATGATTGGGATGGGGGATACTGAGACCAACGATGACAAGCACCTAAAAATACTGTATTGAGACACTTAGAGAAAGTAATTTAATACTTCAATAGCCTCATATGGTAGATATGTTATATTTATATTTATTTTACTGATACTGAGGGGCAGGGGGTTAAATAACTTTACAAGATGTTTAAGCTTGTAAATGAAGGAAGAGGACCCTGGCTACAAAATCTCAACTCTTAATACACAGCTCCACATAGATTTTTGCCTGAATTAAAATAATATATAAAGCATTTAAAAATTAACACCACTTAAGCTCTCAATTAATAGTTGTTAGCTATTATCATTACAGTCTACAATTATATAAAAAGTATTCATTGTGAGTTTAGACATAAATTTCTTTCTTTAAAGATTTTTAAAAATCTCTAAGCAGTTGAAGATGTAAAGATTTTGCATAATATCACTAATTCTTGTTTTTAACCAGTTTTGCTATTAAATGGAGAAAGTAATGGCATCCCACTCCAGTACTTTTGCCTGGAAAATCCCATGGATGGAGGAGCCTGGTAGGCTGCAGTCCATGGGATCGCTAGAGTCAGACACGACTGAGCAACTTCACTTTCACTTTTCACTTTCATGCATTGGAGAAGGAAATGGCAACCCACTCCAGTGTTCTTGCCTGGAGAATCCCAGGGACGGGGGAGCCTGGTGGGCTGCCATGTGTGGGGTCGCACAGATTCGGACACGACTGAAGCAACTTAGCAGTAGCAGTTTGCTATTAAATACTTATGTTTTTATATAATCCAATGTGTATCACATATTTATAAAAGGAATCTGTATTGTTGATTTTAAAGATAAAAACCTCAATGGAGAAATAATCTTACACTGTGTATTATACCAGTTTATATCAGCTTAGAGTAAAAATAGAAGGCCAAAGATGGAGGCATCAAAGAAAAAAAAGCTCACTCCTTCCTAACTACTTGTTATTCCTACTGTTTCCTTTATTCTGTTTATTGAGTTGAAGATACTCATTCAGGAATTCCAGGTCTGTAGATATTTAGGAAAAGTACTTGAAAATTCTGTTTCTATTTTTTATTTCTATAGCAGCCACTGTGTATAAAGGCAGGCATGCAAAAATGCTGGAAAAAAATTGTAGATCTTCTTGAACTTTGAGAAAAATGTCCATTTTGGCGAAGGGGGAGGCACATGGTTGGATAAATTTATACGTGCACCTCAAATTTAGGTGCTAGTATGAACTGCCAAAGTTCAGAATTTTCACATTTTTAATATACCAAGGTGGGTTAAAACAGCTTATTAGTGTAAGGAGTATTTTTGAAACTGTTGACATTTGGCTACTGTTCTTTCATCCACTGTTCTGTAGTCTTGACAGAAACTTGGTTTAGCTTGCAGAGAGAAAGTGAAAGACAGAGAAAGGTGTCTATATGAAATGCCCCAGAGAGCCGCAGAACTCCTGTATGGCAACATTTAGGCATTGAGTGTGACACAGTATTAACCTTTTTAATGGATGTGTGTAATAAAGTGACATGTAAATGGAGCACAAGGGGAGATATGACACTATATCTGGAAAAGGATAAAACAGTTGGTTGAATACTGGGCTATTATAGCAGTTTGCAAACCTTGGATAAACTCAGTCAGCGGTTGTATAATTGGTTATTCAATCCCGACCCTTGTTCACAGCTCAAAGCCAGGAACACTGAGACCTGTTGCCAATTTGAGTGAATATAGTGACTGTACTCGGCCGGGGCCTAACACTGGAGCCAGGCCTTTTCCTGTGGGCTGGTTTCCACCATGTCTGGGACTGGCTCAGTGACAGTGGGCCTTTTGTTGTGAAAGGCTGGCTGGTACTCCCCTCCTTTGCAAAATGTCTAACAGCTACACAAATATAAGAAAATAGGAAAAGAGACTTACTGTAGCTTTTCTCTTAGCAAGTTAATGTGGAGTTAGTCTTCCTTTCTTTCTTTTTCGTTCTTTTCTGTTGTTGATCCTTTTTGGGGAAAGTTTGAGTTAAGTAAATAAACAAAAAGAGTGATATAAAAGCCTGCTTCTTGATAAGAATTGAACCTTGATAGGCTCTGTTTAGAATATGTGTGGAAAAATGTATGGTAATTTGATTCACAAAAATTGGTTTCTAAATAAGATATTTTTACTTTTCCTCCTTTCTCCTATGAACATGTAGGTACTGAGAAGACTTTTTATATTTTTTTACTGACTATCTCTTCCATGGCTGAAAGACACAGCATGTTTGTAAATCTGTTAATGTATTTAACTTTAGGAAATAAGCACTCCACCTTTTCTTCCCAAACACTCTGGTGAGAGGCCAACAGACTAGCCACTTACTGTTTCTAGTCTAGTAAAATTTTAGAAATAAATCAGTGAAGATTTCGATTTGAGTATGTGGTACAAGGAATGCCCAGTCTTTGTACAGTGCCCAATTCATAAAGGAATCTGTTACAAGCTTGTAGTAGTTGCCAGTTAGGTGCTGTTTACTGATAGGGGTGACAGTTCCCAGCTGCAGTCAATTATGCTTCCATTATTTCTGTTGTTTAAACATGCTTTGGAATACCAGTTCAGAGGATTTTTACAAAATGCATCTAAGTTCGAAAACAAAGCAGAGAGCATGTTAAAAAGAAAACCCAAGTACACTGGGATTGGAGAATTTTTTTCTCAGAGTATTTATCATCTCTTTGCCACCTCCCTTCACCCTCCTGTTTCCACCTCACACACCCAAGCATTTAGAAAATCACACACACAACACATAGTGTTTGATTTAATGCAGGGTTGCAATTCAATCAAGAGACTGCTGAGGTCATATAATATAAATGGCTACAGTACTTCTTGGCTCAGTTATAGCCTTGATCATTCAGAGCTTTGTTTTTGTTAATTGAGTAACCCCCTGCTGGGGAGAGAGCTCCTAAATATTTTGGACGACGTGTCACTAAAAAGAATTTAGAGACTAGAAGGTAGTGGTCTGAGGGGGTGGGTGTTCAGAGGAGGTGAGTTTCTGCCATGGACAAGGGAAAAGAAAAGAGGTTGTTCTGAAACTGTGACAGGACAAAGGAAAGAGAAGCAAATTGTTTTTGAATAGAAAATTAATCATTGAAAAGGGACTGGCTATTGTGAAGCAAACATAAAAATAGAGGGCATGTTTAACTTGAAATATATGAGAAAAAGCACTATAGAAACTCCAGTGGTGGCCTTTAATGGAAAATACACCCGGCCATCTCATTATAAGTACATCCCTGGGAGCCAAGTGTTATGAGCATTAGTAAGAAGGTGGTATTATAAAAAAAAAAAAAATTTGATTATAATCAAGCTTAATGTATTTGCAGCTTAATAAAAGTATTATATGGAGGTAGTGAGTATCATGGCATAATACAGGCCTCTAAGTATTGGATTGTTCATAAGTATTGTATTTCATAATGTTAATCTGTGGAGGCCCTTACTTCCTGATGGGAAAATAGAAACCCTGTATTGGTAAAGAGAAGATCACAGAATTGTAGACCGGCCCCTATTAACCTCAGAAAATACAATTCAACATATATCTTATCATCTTAATCTCCCCAATGTTTTTCTAGTTTATAATACAATGTTGTATATAACAAACAGATGTCTCCCCTAGGTCACTGTTTGTAATTTAGTAAATTGTAGGTGTCCAACTGGAGAGCCTAGAGCTGCTGGCGAAGTATGAATGCTTGAGATGCCTCATTAATTTAATGTAGGTAAGAGGCTGGTGGGCTTAAAGGATTTGGTAGCAGCCCCATAGAGAACTACCTAAATGAATTCAAATAGTGTGGAATAAACTTTTTTTCCTATGATTTTTTTCCCCCCTCCATGCTGTGAAACCCTCACTGATCATTATTTTTTAGACACTTTATGTGTCATAACAAAAACAGAAAGGCTGAAATATGTATGAAAACATGAGTTTCAATTAAACGTAAATCAAGTATTTTTTTAAGGTGTTGGTTTTTAGTCTTTATACAGCTTCATTTGGCTCATAACCACGTGTTTTGAGATTTGGCTTTTGGCTGCTTTATCATTTTGAGGGTGCTGCACTATAAGCTGAACAATCTACTGAGAAGAAAAGGGAGGGAAGTAAATAAGCCAAGTTCTACGTATAGAACTACGGACTAAAATGATCTGACACCTAGTGTATAATAGGAGAGCCTATTAGATTATATATCCACTTTAATAAACTTCATACATTTTGGAAATATTCTTATAAATAATGTAATCCCCTAATTAAACAAAGTAATTTCTCTCTTGTTCTTTGGTAGCTGCTGCGGGACAAAGGTGTGTTTTCTTGCTTTAGAAAAAGAAGATTTTCTTTTATTTTTTTAATTCCACAACCATATATTTTAAGGAGATAATGTGCCCCTATCTAGTAATAAAGATTTATTTGGATGCTTTCAAATTTATTGCAGTGACTTTATAGTTTATCAGATTTACTGCAATAAATTATTTGCATTCTGCAAATAAAATTATAAGCAGCTACCACACTTGGAAGGACTTTTTTGAAATGCTTGAAATTTAAGTGAAGATCTTGACTCCTTTCATTGGAACAGTTTGATTTTTGAGGATTCGATATGCATTTCTAATTTAGTGTGATTTTAACAATGTTTTATCTGATTCATCTTCCTAGAATAGTTACTAGATTTTTCCAAATAGTTGAGGGCAGTAAAGGCTCTTTGAAACCTTCTTCAGTATTCGTCCCAGTGTTCCCTTTGGATAGAAGATCTGATGTCCAACAACAGAGACCCTGTGGGGCTTAAACATACTCTGCACCTTTTTGTGAGAACTGAGATAGCAGGTTCCTGGGGGGTTTCAATTCCCTCAGGGAAAATTCTCAGAGGTATAAACACTTTCAAATTTCTGACATGTGGAACACAGACCTTTGTGGCTTTTGAGAGACCATTCCCAAGTTTATAAAAGCTTGCTCTCTGACCCTCAGGTCAGAAAATTGGATGGTCTGTCATTTTACTGGATTCATCCATCCTTTTGTGATAAAATTTTGACCTATATCTTAGTTTTTAAACTACTGATGTTTCATTGCACTTCACCAAAATCTCTAGGCTGTTTTAAATCAGCTTTTCACTATCTTTTTTTTTTTCCATTCTTTTAGATCAGTAACTCATTAGGAAAGCAGGGGATACACGTCATAGTATGGTGGACAGTCTTTGTGCCCTTTTATCCCCCCATCACCCAATTTTTCTCCTCAAATACATTTCTAATGAAATAAATGAGTTGAAATTATATATAAATACTCTATACTAATTTGACGAAATACAGGTAGATGAAAGATGAAGATTCAAGTGATATGCATTTCTGTCTACCATTTATTTCATATGTGAGAGTTAAGTTCAGTGATGACTTCCGGATAGGTGAGCACAGGAGAAAGAGGGTTGTCTAATGGCACGCTCTCTCATTTCCCCTCTTCTCTCTCTCCCTGCATATGTCATTATTCTTTCAAAAGTTTATGTAAGGATGCTCTTCTCTCAGTTATTAGATGTAAGACATGATCTATAGATGTTACTGATTGGTGTTTTTAAGAATATAGAAAGAATAAGCAGGCAAAATACTGTGGTGCTGTAGAAATCCGTGTTAGTTACATTCAAAGTATAGATTATATTTTCTACCATTGACACCATTTCCAGGATTTGTGACTTGCTGTCCTGCCATTTTTTTAAATTAATAATGAATATTATCCCATTCATTTTTCTCTCATTTACCAAATTACTTGAACATCATCCCACCTTCTTCTTTAAACCTAACCTCCTTAGTTCTCAACCATTCCAGAGGGCTGTGCTTGTCATTTGACTGACACCACAGGCATTCCTCTCTTTCTTTACCACTTATATTACGTGTGTAATACGTTATATGAAAGAATAGATATGTATTTCTAACATGTAGTCATGTGGTTCACGGTCCCTTATTAAAGATTTTTAAACAAAAATTTTCTTCTCAATGCTACACTAATCATTCTTCTTCCTTGGCCCCCTTTTTAATAAATAAAATATATATCAGTTTCTGGTAGTTCATTATTGCATTTTACTGTAAGTTTGTTTTTCCTTTGAGATGCTATTATTTCTTTGAGTTGTAACATAGACAAGTGTTGGAATATATTTGAATGGTTTTAGTTAATAACGTTTAAATTATCACTCAAATGACATTTTGGTGTTAGTAAAAGTTTTTGTTTTTTTTTACCCTTCAAAAGAGAGTTCTATAGATTCTACTTTTTCTTCTTCACTTGAAAAAAGGTTTTCAAGTTTCTGAAGATTTAATGGGATATTTTTATACCCTGAAGAGTGTTTGCCCGTCATAAAATTAACTCAGGTCCAGGAAAAGTGAGGACTCCTGGGACTCAGCTAAGACATCAGAGCCAGACCTGTCAGTGGCCTGGAGTTTTACATTTTAAAGAAGCTTCCCCATGACTAAGGACTCTAGGTGGATAGGGTCTACATTTGTTTTCCTCTTGTTAGTATCCAGCATACCTGGAAAAATACATGGTACACACTATTTGTTGAAATGACCCACTCTACTCTTCTTATATTCTTACCTTGTAGTTTACTCCTGCATTCCTAGCATGATTTAGTTCATATCATATTCCTAATTATAGACAAGATGACAAATTGATCCCACTTCTGGAAATTATTGCCTCATGGAATATTTTATAGCAAGTTCAATTAATTGAAACATAAGTTCATTAATTAAACATAAGACTAGAAATCTATGGCAATGCTGCAATAATAACATTTGGGAAAAAAATCTACCAGCACATTTATTTACTATTTATTAATATAATGATTCAAGTAAGGCATTTTTCTATTTACATTGACTGCAGTAAATTAAACAAAAGGAGAGCAACTCAGTGACTCTGTAGCATTTTGAGTCCAAGGTTTAGCATCTGATCACTGTTAGTCTATACATCTAAACAGTGCATGGTATATTATAAGAGATGGTGAATTTCTTGAAGTTCAGAGGCCATGTCTTAGTATCACAGTGTAACAATTGTGGCTTAATGATAACTGTTAGATAAAAGAATGAATAAAAAGAATAGGAGGCCTCCTGCTCGAGTGTGTATGTATGTGTGCATGCCTTCATGTATGTGTAAATTGTGCAAATAAAGAAAATGTAAAAGTATCTATATATTTTTAAAAATAGTCTAATAACTCAGTATATCATGCCACTGAAAGCAAAGACAATAGTTTAGTGCATTCATTAATTCCAGAAATTAAAAGAATATACAAATAGACTGTACTTGACTAACTTTATACCCACTGCTTTTAACATTGAAAATGGTTACATTTCCGGTAATGTAAGAAAAATGAAAGCCAGACTATGCCTTTTGCTATTTTTCCAGACTTTTATTATTATTATTATTTCTGTCTTCTTTTACTTGCTCCTTCTTAAATGAAAATGCCTTTTACACTTTTTTTTTTTTTTTTTTTTGCTATTCTGCATTTTGTTGGTTCACAGCAAGTCATACCTAACACACAACTTTAAGTTTCAGTGCTGATTAGATTGTATCTAAGCTCGTGGACATTAAATGTCATTTTGCAAATAAAACTATTGTATTTTCTGGTCTAAAATTACTCTAAAAATGACACAATCCAAAATCCATGAAAGGTTATGAGAGACCAAATATAACAAGTTGTTGAGCCAGATGGACGACTTTGGTTGTGAAGGCTATGTGCAAATTTAGATATATAATTTTAAGCAAATCAGAGGATTTTTCTCCTTAATTTTAAAATCTGATGCTATGTATTAGAACATAAAAATATAATTTGAATTATAAGTAGCTTTTCGGCTCCACTGTTCAGCTACCTGCATATCACAATCTCTGATTTATCATATGAATCATGTCAGTTTTTATTGTTCATATCTTTTCAGGCATCTGGCAAGCTGAGACTGCGATTTGTTTTCACATATGTTGTGATAGAGAAGATTCAGGATGTGTAGTGGTTTAGCATCAGGCTCTATGTGCTTTAATTCTCACTTCCAGTGGTAAAACATTCTGTCATATTTTTAAAGTATTGGAAATCTTACTCTAATGTATGTTAAGTGAATTTCTATTTCTATGCTTTTTGGATCTCCTTTATCATCTCTACTACTCACCTTCCCATTTATAAACAACAATGATAAAATTCTTCAGATATGATCATTAATTTTTGTCTTCAACATGGTCTAGATAGCTAATTGAATGGATGGTTATCTGAACACACTCTAAGAGTTGGGTAATTGCTTCATTTATAATTCAAACACATATTTAGGTAATTCTTAAAATATATCAATAGGCATTTAGAGTTTACTTAGAACTCTGTTTCTTTACTAAACTGTGATATGGTTAGCCAATCAAACTTTTCCTGTTTGTTTATAAATTTGTCTCCTGAAGTTAGGACTTTTAAGTATGCCACATTCTTATATACCTTTTACTATAATTGAGTTCTTATGACTTGTCTTTCTTCTATTTTTCTTCTTCTATCTTATATATATATGTGTGTGTATATATATATATATATATATATACACAATTGAAATGATACTATTTCAAATGAAATAGATGGAAAAAACAGGTACATTACAGTTGGTCTCTGAGAAAGTTGGTTATTGCTGGATGAAATAGTCTTGAAAATCTTTTATGAGGAATATTTTAACTGTTATGAATTGACTGTTAATTGATGCCATCATGACCACCTTCCTCCCAATTTTCTCTCAAGTTACCTTTTCTCTCCTGTTCTATCCCTCCTGCCTTAGTAACCCTGCTACTTCCTCCTACCTTCCACTCTCACCCCGTCTAATTGTGCCTAATGGTTAGAACTTAATTCACATTTCACCACCCACACTATGCTGATATCATAAATTATTTGGATACAGATGGACAATATTCATTAGATGTGCACTCTACCCAAAGAGCCTGACTCAGGAGTGCTGCACACTCCCATTTTTATTAAAAGTAAAAATGCTTTTCCTGTCTTGGGGGTTGGGGTGAGTTGACCATGATGGAGAACAGGGCTACAGTGCTAATAAATAAAAATAATAACTATTACTGCTGGCTGAGTGACCCTGGGAGAAGAGAACTACAAAGCTATTTGTTGTTCCCTTTCACTTGTCAACAGCACTGGCTTAAAAGCTTGAGCCATTGTTGAGGACCTAATGGAACCTTTGGAAAGTTAGAAAGACAATGGTCAAAAAATATTTTTGTATGTCTGTGCTTTTTGGGGACAATTCATACATTAACCTAATGGAAGTGACAACTATTTTTGTCCTTCTTATTACTTTGTCCCTCTTACTAGTATATCTCTTTCTTTGTCATCTTTTTTTGACATGAACCAACTGAGAAATTCATTGGAATGACAGTTAAATCGATGAAACTAATAGTAATGATCAAATTAATAAAATACATAGAACTATTGCAAAAACAAAACTATAACTGTTTGATGTAGCGTTTGATCTCTGGGTAGTTTTAATGATGGGTAAATTGATGCATGTATACATATATTTCATTTGGTTATTGATGTATTTCTCTTGAGATGTGGTATGCTAAGTAGTAGTTGTAATGTTAGTCAACCTTTTTAAATGTTACTGTGAACCCAGCATTGTCTTCCATGCTTTACGTAAGTTATTTAATTCTTTTGACAATAGTATAAGTATAGTTGTTATTCCCTTTTATAGGTGAGTAAATTAAAGCACAAAATGGTTAAATTACTTCTCAAAGATCACAAAATTAGTCATAGTAAGTGATGGAGTCATGTCATATGACTTTTTTTCTTTTTTTTACATTTTATAGCAAAACATAAGAGAGATTTGGTACATGAGGAAAAACTCTTTGCAGTTCCTTTCTGAAATGCTGCCCACGAAGTACTTATATTATTTTTTGCTAGGGTCTAATATTTAAAATAAGAAAAAAAGCAGAATATTTTAGTCTACACAAGAAATGCACTTACTTGCCAAGTGATGGAGTAGATAAAACTAGGAGAGTTTAGTGAGACTGTCTCTTAAAGGATATTTTGTGTAGGAAATATAGAGTCATCTTTTGAAGAGGAAAACCAAGTTTATTGATATATAGCAATTATATCTTATTGATTATGGTGTTTTAATCATGTGATGAAAAATATTTTTCTAAAATGTGGTATAAAGTTAGGCATAATTGAACAAGTGTTTTAATAGTTTTAGCCTGTACATTGAGGAAAGGTAGGCCTGTGGGTAGTGTTTTAGATATTTCAATATGCAGAAAAACTGATTGTACATTAAAATTTCAAAACTTGAGTCAGCAGGCCAAAGATTTTTTTTTTTCCTCCTAACTAAGCTCTTATTAAATTTCAAGTGGAAACAAAGAAATATTTTGGCACTACTACAAGTTAAATATTTCTAGAGCTTAATTCACTTCAGGATGATTATATATAAAAGGAGGCTTATTGAAATCCTAGTGCTTTGGTATTTCAGATGTGTTTCTATTGTGTGTTGTAGTGTGTCATTTTTTAAAAATTTCCTAGAAGAACTTGACATTTCCAGTAGCAGGCTAGTTGTAGCACTTGGCTAATGGGACTGTTACAAGGCCTTCTGGTCTTCAGTGCACAGGTACTTTCCAGATAGTATAGAAGTTTTTATATTAGTCTATTACATTGTTTAATATTTGGCCCCAGATGTTATCTAGACATGCAGCTATTACCAGCATGAATTGAACTTGTCCTGGTATGTGATATCCAGATTCAGCAAAATCTTCCCCCCCAAAATAATCTTATCAGTAATTGAATAGCTAAATAGCAAGATAGTAAATTATAAATAACTTTTTAAAGAAAAATATAGTTAGCCAAATGTACTAATTGATATCTTCTTTAGTTTAATGGAGGCCATCAAGTGAAAACTTCTGAGGGGAGAGTACTGAATTAACAGTACCTGAGAAACCTGTATGCAGGTCAGGAAGCAACAGTTAGAACTGGACATGGAACAACAGACTGGTTCCAAATAGGAAAAGGAGTACATCAAGGATGTATCTTGTCACCCTGCTTATTTAACTTGTATGCAGAGTACATCATGAGAAACGCTGGGCTGGAAGAANATTAGATTTATGATCTTAGGCAACATTTAACCTTTATTTATATTTTCAGTCTGTAAAATGAAGTGTTTGGCCTAGACTAGTTATTACCCAACTTGAGCAGAATAGTCATCTCCCAATGCTAGTTTCCTTGGTCAAATATGTAAAGAATATTACATAATCCATGGGTTTCCCTGGTGGCTCCTGCCAATGCAGGAGACATGGGTTCAATCCTTGGGTCAAGATGATCCCCTGGAAAAGGAAATGGCAACCCACTCCAGTGTTCTTACCTGGGAAGTCCCATGGACAGAGGAGCCTGGCAGGCTATAGTCCATGGGGTCACAAAGAGTTGGACATGATGTAGTGACTAAACACAACAGCAAATGTAACCCATAACTCACTGAAAGATCCACAGTCTGTTAGCACATAAAATGATCTACATCTTATAGAGAGAAATGTAAATTTGCTTTATATTAATTAGATTTACATGACCATGGAATGCTTATTTGTTTTAGTTTCACTTGTAGCCAAGCAATTTATGTTCCATTTATGTCTAATATATATTTTAGTAAATCACGTTTGTGGAATGTTTATCTAAATGTTAGCTAAAGATCCTTCCAGATTTAAAATGCTGAATCCATGACATGAAAATCTACATATGCTTTTAATTCTTGACTTTGAAGGAGATATTAGTATATTTTTGACTTTCAGCCCTATTGTTGTTCCTTCCAAAAGATAGCTTTCATCCCTAAATGTTCACCTATCACATGTCAGAAATAACACAGCTTAGTTTAAGCCACAAAATGAAAGTATAAACAGTGGTAGATTTGGTATGACCTAACTCCTGGGACTTCTTGAAAAATCACATATTATCCATACATATTTTTTGCTTGTTTGATTTTTCAATGAGTTCTGCCACTGCAGCTCAAGGGAGATTAAGGGAAAAAAACCTCCATAAACACAAAGCAAAAACCTGAGCTTGTGTGTAAAGCTACTGCACTGGAGCGAATGTGGTTTAATTCTTGGCACTGGGAGCTTGTTGGTGAATTACAATATGTTGGCATGAGTCTCTGGGTCTCATTGTTCCGGATGAGGGAGTCAGTCTTAAGAGTGTTTGGCACTGAAGGGAAAAAGGAGTGAGAGTTATAGGGAATGAACAGGCCTAAAGAGGCAGGATGCTGTTGTAACAATGGCTGGCACGGTTAGGGGGGCCATTCACTGCTGGGGATTGCCATAGGGATTGATGTGAAGAATCATATGTGAGCAAAAGAGGCAAGGGTCAGAAGGGAAAGGCACACAAACTTACCAAATCATAACATTCTGTCCTGATGGTAGAGAAAGACAAAAGTAACCCAGTTATACTCATCTTACTAATAATAGGTTGACTGATAAGGAGAGCTTTCAGTTCTCTCTAATTTATCTTCTAGCTTCTTTCTTAATATTTGTTTTATTTTTTCTTTAAAATATATATACATTTTTATGCTTCACCTAAAAAGGGGGATTCTTGAATTAAGAGGCCATGGTTTTGTATTCCATCTGTTCTACTTTATAGCTAGGCGATGCCGGGTCTTGGTTTTCTTTCTGAGCCTTGGTTTTTCATCTGCAAAATGGATATAATAATAATATACACCACTGACAAATTATTGTATCTGACAGCATTCTGTAAGCTGAAATGCCATGCAAATAATAATAACTAATATTATCCATCATGCTTATTGTAGAAAGAGAACCCTAGCCTTAATTTTGATGGTAATCATGATACTCTGATGCCTGGGAGAAGTACAACTCAGAAGACTCTTAAAGCATTGAAAATAAAATTATGATACATCTTAATATGAAAATAATGGCTAGTACAGAATTTAAACATTCGGAAATAACTGTATGTCCAGAAACATGCCATACTCAATTGTATAAAATACAATCCTAAGTATGTATATTTTTTGAAAATCATATTTTAGAAAATGTTTAGAAAATTGAAGATTTAATAGATAACTACTCTCTCTTTGACTCCATAAGCACTGAACCAGCCGTTACATGGTTGTGTCAGATTTCACTTTAGTCATATTCGCATATTAATGAATAGGTGTATTATAAATATAGAGATTTTGCCATTTGGTCTTTCACAGTTCTAATCATTTATATTCTATGGGATCTTTACTGTTTTCAGAGAAATTCAGTCACTGGTACATGTCCATTTATTGTGATCATTATTGTGAGATCATTTCTTAACATTTCTTCCTGAACTACTAGTGGAAATAAATTGGAACAGTAGCAGTTGTAGAAAACCAAACATGGATTTGCTTAAAGCTCTTTGTTTTAGATTAATTCAAATAGAGGGGTGAAGTAAGTGAAAAGATATGCTTTAGTTCCTCCCCGAGTTAGACAGTGTCAGAGTCCTGGTGAGAACCCAGATTGCTTCACATATAGCCCAATAGTCCTTCCACTATGTGAATACATTTTCATTTCAATGCGTATATCTGCTATATGGTCATAAGTGAAAGTGAAAGTTAAATCATCATAGGTTCTCTTTAAGTCATCCAGAATTCCAAAGTATAAAGTCATACAGTGGCACTGCATCCTGAACATAATGAAAGCTCTAAGGAATCTTGGCATTGTATCTCTTCGTGCTGCCCATAGGAACATATTACCCTGGGATATTCAATTTAACCTTTCAAATGTTTACTTCATCCATCCACTGAAGTTAAGAGTTTGTCTATCCATGACTGTTTTGCAGGTAAAATGCAGTGATGTGTATGTATTGGAAAGAGCAAAGGCTTTGGGGTCCAGTAAATTGAAATTAGCTCCATATTGATCAAGTCACGATCTTTCTCAAAGCATTTGTTTCTCAATGGCGAAACAAGTGTACCAATATATAATTCAGGAGATTATTATGAGAAGCTTGAGATACCTATTGTAAAGGACAGGATGCACTATTTAGCACTTAACCTAAAAATAGTAGCTATCATTATCATTTCGTTAACAACAAGAGAATTAGGAATCTGTAGAGAAAACAAAACAAAACCAAACCTTAGGCCAAGACTCAGCTCTGTCCACTACATATTGTGAAACCTCAGACAAGTCCTTTGTTTTTTGTTTTTTGTTTTGGTTTTAAAAAAAACCAAAAACCTGGAAGATAGATATAATAACATCATCTGAATCTTCAGGTGTTTGCTTTGATTAAATGAAGACAATGCTGGTAAAAGCATCTAGCCTAGTTCCTACACACAGGATGTTCAATATGTTTATTGAATCTGTGTTTTAAAAAATATACCTCATCCAAATTCCAAGTATTATTGTCTTTATTCATCCAAGGCACAACCCTGAGTTAGATATATTTCTGATTTTACGTCTTTCAAATTACTTGATCTTAAAGAAGTTATTCATTTTTCTCTAGTGTATGTTAAAAATCAGGTACTTGGAAAAAAAACTGGCTTTGTATGCGAGCCTTCTATCTTCATGCAAGTTAATAAAGAGGCCAGGAATGTTCTGCAGGTTTCAGAAATCTGGCGGCTGTTTCTTTAACTCTGCAACTTAGACAGAAGACTTCTGTTTCTTTATGAGCACACTACAGTGAATATTTTGTCTAGCTGCAGGGGAAAAGCTTTGTCATGGACTTTGCAGACAATAGCCTTAAAAGTAAAATGGTCTGCTTTTGGTGCTGGAGGTTCAGGGGCCTATTGTTAGTACACAATGAATTTCTATTGCTGCATTCCTGCTTTGCAAAGGTTTGTTAGCTTTTAGTGACTGACAGTACTCTATTGCAAATACCATATTGGCTGTGCCCTGTTTACATGCTTCTCAAGAATTTTTGTAGGGTGCTGGTAAAAAGAAAACAGTGGTGTTTGTTTGACCTACTCTGATAAGGTTTAAAAAATGATTTCACTCACAAAGTGTTTACTAGGAATGTAGAAACATTGAAAATCCCTGTAGAAGTGTTTTAAAGTTACTTTTAAAGCCTTAGTAAACAGATATATTGATTACAGTAAGAAGAGATATAATGCATTTTATCACTCAGAATTGCCATTATCATCTTCAGAACAACATGGTAAACAAATAGGGATATTTTAAGAAAAAGTAAAATCTTTAGCATCCTTTTCCATTAAATGTGACAAATGAAGAGGTATATTTTGTTACAAAGGAAAAAATAAATTTCACACATTCCATGTAAATGTGCATACAGTAGTTGTGTGTGTGTGCACACACTATATATACAAGCTATTTGAAGAAGTAATAATTCATATATTTCAGCATTTTATTTTCCCCAAGTTTTTGGCATGTGAGAAAGAATTCATGTTGTCACAGTTTTTCCAAGGAAAATTACACCTCACCTCATTGAAAACTCTACACAGGCTTCTTGACTCTGATAGCTGTTGTCTTTAAGATGAGGGCCTGAAAATAGTAGAAAGCATTAACCAAGGAGACGCTTTACAAATGCATTTTATTGTGGGGAAAATTAACCCGTTTCTAATAATCTTATGGTCTCTAGGCCAGACGGTTCCTTTGATAAGTTAACATGTACTCCCTTTATGCTCTTAGTAGGGGGTAAACAAATGTCTGAACAAACACAAATACACATAAACACCAATGTGGAGAATGGCAGTGTGTGTCTTCGATCTAGATAATAAGTGTGGGTATTGTTATTTAGATGGCGCATACTGGGACACTTATCTTTTAGTACACACCATTTTCTAACTGAATGCAGTGCTAATCGCGGGATTGAAAGCCATTGTAATTGTGTACCCATCTAAATGCTGACAAGAATATACAATTACATTATTTGGAACTGAGTGTAATGTTTGGGTGTTTTATTAGCATTTATGTTTACTTATACATTAAAATTCAACACAAAAGGAGATCAAAACCATGTGACATAAAGAAATAAGGATCAAACTACCGCATAACTCTGCTCTCTAAAACCTCTGTGTCCTGTCTTAACACAGGGCATTTTAAAAGAGTATGATAAGCAAGTAAGTTTCCATTACGGGCATTACTCCCATCTCTAGATTTTGCAATGTTTGTAAAGCTTCTTTTATACCAACTTATTTTTATATGTTCGCGATACTGGCAAATCTTTCCACAGTGTGCTTACCACCACGATGTTAAACACATATTATAAAGTGGTTGTAATTGTAAACACACAGAGGGATATAATTACATGTAGCAGATTTAAGAGCTAATTCTTTGCCTTTTTTTTTACTCTGCATTTTATCAACATAATTATTTTTTGACTGCAGACTAACACCCTGAAATTGACAAGCATCCATTATAGCAGGAATTTGTTCACCAAATTGAAAAACAATGAATTGCAGGTTTATATGTACCCATTGTCATAAAGAATTAGTTAGGCTTTGTTCCGCAAGAGGAAAAAGCTAATGATTTTGAAACAGCAGGTGACAAAACACATTCTTTTTTTTCCTCCCCTGTTATCAGTGTGTTGATGAAGTCATTATGAACTGGGGGCGGGGTAGAGGTGGCCTTATTTTTAGCAGATAGACTTTTAATGAACTACATTAGAAAGATAGTTATGTTGATTTGCCTACCTTTCTTTTTTTCCTTTACTCAGAAACTCCCAGTATTGAAAAGCTACTCTCAAAAGACTGGAAAGACAAGCTTCTTGCAATGGGATCAGGGAACTTTGGTGAAATAAAAGGTAATATATTTGCAATTATTTTGATCCAAAGAATACCAAAATGAGTCTGATATTTAGAAATATGAATGGGGGTAAACTACTTTTGCCCCCATGCATTCTATTTTTGGTGTTTCTTCTCTCTCATTTGAAAGAGGATATACGAGAGTTCTTATTTTCTCTCTGTGCCTTATAATAGTATGTTGTCTTAACAGAATGACCTATATTTTTAACGGTGTTTGATTTTCATCATTTTAAAAATTTTTAATGATTTACAAGTACAAAAGTATATATAGCAGGGTTAAAACTGTATATTACAAGGTAATACTTTTATACAGTCTACATATTAAAATTATGATGTACATAATCTACATTTAAACCAGGAATGATGCAGGATGAAGATTTAATTCTTCATATGAAAATAAAGTCAAATGGTCATTTCAATTAATTTAAAAGTGTGTTTTCTTCTAGCATAGTAGGCCACCCATGGTTTTCTAGTGTTGCCAATAGGACACTTTTAATTCTAAGTTCTAAAGGATTAATTTTAAAGAAGAACATACTTACAATATCAATAGATTTTGTTACGTATTACTTTGTACATTTTTGATAGAAACTGAATATATATTTAAAATATCACCAGATTTGTATTAATATACATGTAGAAATATGTGTATAAATAACTTTTTTGCATATGTCTGTTCATGCACGTGTTCTCCCAGTGAGAGGCAATCGTCTCTCAACATTCTGCTACATCAGAGCATCCTAGAGAAAGACAAACCATAAATCAGTCTGCTCAAAAGTTTGACTTAGGTTGTATCAGCCATCTCGGATTGGAAAACTTCCAGAAAGTGTTTGAGAATTTCACTTTTTATCCAACTATCTGGAGTTTGGCTATGGTTAGTTGTGAATGGGTGGTAAGAGAATAAATTCCTGCTAATCCACAAATTAAGTAACCATAATCTATAATGAAATGAGATTCAAGCAAATAGTAATTAATATCCCTTACAGAGCTTGAAGACAGAGGTTAAAGAGAACAGTGAAGTTTCTTCTTTTTCTGAAGCAGCAGGTCCTTTATTTGTGGAATTTTAACCCATTTGCACCTGGAATATAGAACATATTCTCCAAGGTTCTTTATTCTGCTATGACCTGGGTAATAACTAAGCTGAGCCAAGAAGACCGCCTGTTCCCAGCCTTGTGATCTCATTCCATCAGAGGACAAGCATGTTTCCCTACCTCGTTTTCCTCACAAGTCTAACTTGAAAGCAGCCAGCAGCAGTGATGATAAGCTTAGAGGAAAGAAGCTCAGCTGTCCTTTCAGGCTTGCCTATGGGGTTAGTTCAGGAAGCTGCAGTACAGTCACAAAAGAAGTTTCTGTCTTTAATTTTCAGTTTTTTAAGCTGAACATTCAGAGCACAAGTTTGGTTATTGTCCTCTGTTTCTGTTCAAAAGGCAGTTTTCTGATGCATTTTAAAAGCACCTGTAGATCTTTCTTCTGCTGGGGGCATGGTTGTTAGCTGCTTGGATCAGGTTTGGCAGAAAACTCGGGGGGAAAGCACTATGTTACTTTTCCTACTGACTGCCCATGACAGTTGCAATTACTGTCCATTGTTCATAGCTGGCGCAGAAGTGGAGAGGGTACAATAGTATGTTGCCTTCTGGGGGTAAGGGAATTTGACTTAATGGTTCTTAGGGGGTCAGACACTATGATTACGTGCTGCCCAGGAATGTGGTTTTCATGCCACCTGAGAAGAAGTTAGTCGAGAACAATGGCCTAGCTGTTTGGCAGCTATTTTTTATGAGGCAAATAAAGGTGTAAATCTCATGTATGTGTAGACTGTTTTCTGTCAGGATAGGGAAGGATAGGCATGACCTTTTTATAATCTGAAAATATGAACTTACTCAATTATTAGATAATTTATTAGGGATAATTTAGAGTAATGTAGTTGAGTAGAACCTTTGCTTATATTACGAAATTTACAGCCTTTACAGTATTTACTGAGTCTTCTTGTGAATTGAAACTACTGTCTTCCACTTACACTGGTCAGTTTTCACTTAACTGTTTAAATTCAATTCCAGGAAGCATGTGAGTAAGTGAATGAATGTGCCTGTACACATGTGTGTGTGTCCATGCTTGAGCATGTAAGACCATGGCCAAGTGAGGGCAGAGCACACTTTCTAAGTGCTACCTTTAGGTTGCTGTAAGTGAATTGCTTTCAGGGCATTTGGACAGAGACTAAACTTATAGCTTGTGTGTGTGTGTTTTAGTTGCTAAGTCATGTCTGACTCTTGCAATCCCGTGGACTGTGCCTGCCAGGCTCCTCTGTCCATGGGATTCTCCAGGCAAGAATACTGGAGTGGGTTGCCCTTTCCCTCTCAAACTTACAGCTTGGTGAAATTCAAAAAAGCATTTCCTACTATTATTTACTTAAAAAAGAAAAAATCGTAAACTTTTAAAATAGAAGAAATAAATAGTATCTGATTTGGATAGCTTAGCTATCAATAAAGAGTTACCATACCCACTTAAATTCAATCTCATTTCTCAAGAAACAATGTGAGTTAGGAAATGTCACCAACTTCTAAAAGCATAAAATTATTTTTCATGTGGGATTATCTTGCCCGTTAGAATTTAGACCATCTTATGGTCTGGTACTTTGGAAATGTAAAGTAATTAGGCTTTAAAGTTACATTAGAAAACAATCCTCTGAAAAACATACAAAAAAGACAATGGATTCCATTTTCCAGGACAAAAGAGTTTGACTAAAAAGCTCTACTCATAGCAGTCAATATATGTTATAAACATATTACCTGCCTAAAGAAATTATTTTTTCTTCTCTAATCAGTCATATAGTGTAATGAGCCAGTTTGCAGAGATTTTGGCCTTATCTATAGTAGAAGCAGTGAAGTAATGGTTGTGTGAAAGGTGAAGAAATATATTTTATAGCCTCATAGTTACTGAGAAGGGAAAAAAAACAGTGCCTGCACTCCAGTTGGCAGCCAGTAGCGTCACACATTGTTTCAGCTAGCGTGAAATTCCATTACACTGAAGGTCATTGCTTTGGCACTTCACCTGAGGACAGTATCTGGGGATCCATGGCAGCTTTGGCTAATCTAAACAGATCATTTGTTTTGCAACAAAGTCATTGCAAAATGTATGTTTTACTGAGTTCAATTTATTTGTAGAATTATAACAGAAATATCTGCATGCAAAAATTCTCTTAAATATTTCTGTTTGGGTCAGGTTCTGAAAGCAGGGCATTGTTTGAGAGGTGTTCTGGCTAGACCACTCAGAAAAGCCTAAATCAGTCTCTTTACCTGCTTTGTTTGAAGAATTCTTTACTCTTGCATTCTTTCCCATTGATATCCCTGTAGACGCTTCTCACCCTGCTCAGGATACGTTAATTTAGGTCAACCAAGTGTTATATATGATACTCGGGAAAATGCCAGCTGCAGTTGGTATAATGAAATAAATGGCTCTTTTGCAAAGCTATACTTTTCTTTCTTTCTTTCTAAAAGATGGAACATAAAAGCAAACACACCAAACAGCTCATTCTAGAATGCCGATAATGAGTTCCGGGAAATAATCTATTTAGCAATACTATGGTCTATCAGAACTCATGAATTACAGACACACTATGTAGTTTCAACATGTCGATTAAAGTAGACCCTCTCTTAGGTGACATAAAATTTTGAGAATTAAGAGATATGTAGATTTAGTATATGACTTGTAAGAGATACTTCTCTCTAAATAGCATTAGAGAATTTGAAAATAAGCAAGCTTGAACCAGAATCAGGTCTTAGGTAATCTAGTAAAAGGTATCCTTGGGTTTTTGTAAATTTAAAACAAGGAAACTAAAAGTCTCAGCATTTAGATACGTTAGGATTTGTACAACTTTGAAGTTGTTTTAAACCCACTCTTAAAAATCCAGTAACTATTTAAGAAACATACGTTTTGCTAATTACCTTGTGACTATTTCATTTGTGCATAAAGTATATACATATATATATTTATATATGTCTTCACATTTTTTCAGAGGGGTTGGAAATGCTGATTATTTTCTGAGGGAACTGTTGGATCTAGAATTTGTTTAACATAAGAGACAGCCATAAGGAAGGTACATAACATATAGTCATTTACTTCTAAATAAAGTAAATGTTTAATGTTTTTAATCTACTAAGCTTGTTTTATAGTTCCTTGTAGTTGGTTATGAGTAATGTTTTCAGTTTTCGTAAAAACTATTTCATAAGAACCGAAGAAAGACTACTGGTGTACAGAATATAAAATTTTAAAATAAGTCTGGCAGTGTATATAAAAGCAGAAAGTGACTTTATGTTTTCTCCAAATCAATTACTTGCTCTGTCTTAGAAAGCCAGAGTCCTTATGCCAGTGTATAAGCACAGCAAATGATAGAAAGAGAACAGTCAGCCACTGGCTCTCCTGGATCTGTAAATTGATAATCCAGTTCACCAGTTAAGTTTTATACACCTTTTACTGAAGGGACTTAATAAAGCATGTTTTAAGCAGATACTGTTACATAGTTAATCTGGGTTTTATTATTGAAAACAAAAATATGCTCTCCTCCACATTTTCTCATTTAAAAATAACATTCATTCATTTAACAAGTATTCATTTGTGTGAAGGGTATGAAGATTCTAAAATTAAAATAATTTTAAAAACATTATTTATTTATTTTTCTTGTAGATGGGGACTCCAAAGCTTATACCATCCAGATCACTGGATAACAGAATTGACCTAAAGCCTTTTCCTTTTTTTTTTTTTTAACTTTATTTTACTTTACAATACTGTATTGTTTTTGCTATACATTGACATGAATCCACCATGGGTTTACATGAGTTCCCAATCCCGAACCTCCCTCCCACNATCCATTTAGTAGAGAGTTGGGGCAGAGACCAGAATTGAATGTACTGAGGACTTGGGAGTTAGGGGTTTGTGGGAGGCAGAAGTGATGGTATTCACCAAGATAGAAACGTACCAACACCTCACTAAAGAATACAGCAGCTTTTAATACTTGGTGCTACTCTGGACTCTGTTTCATAAATAGGAGGATGTGTGACATTATTTTCCTTTTCTAAGGGCTGAAGATATCAGAGACAGTATCTCCTTACTAGATTGCTAGAAAGAGGGATTTTTAAACTCTAGCATTTCAAATTGGATTGGACCACTGTTGTCTTGCCTTAGATTTCATTTGTTTCAGGCCAAAAGAAGCGTAACTGTTCCCAAAGTTGAAATATCTTGTTTGATCCTACTTAAGGATGAATTGCTGGTCCTGTAGGGACATGAACATGTCTATTTTCACGAACTTAGTCAATGTCATATCAAACTTTGTGACACAGAACACTGGGAATTTCCCCCTGGGGNTGAGAGCGTGAGCAGTGTAGTTATCCAGGAAGATTATTCTAGATGGAGGGGAGAGTACATGCAATGGCCCAGAGGCAGAAGTATTCTTGGAAAATAAGCGTATCCTTACCAAGCGTATCCTTGGTGTGTTCAACAGACGGTGGAGCAGTGGGGAAATAGTGAAGAGACAGAGAAGAGATGAGATTGGAAAGATACAGGGCCTTGCAGGCATTATGTGGAAACTGAGACACAGGGTTTTGAAATGATGAATAACGTGACACAACGTGTTTTAAAATGATCTGTCTTTCTGCTAGGTTATAATAGGCTTCAGGGAGCAAGGGCAGAAGCAGAGAAAGCAAATAGGAGGCTATCACACCAATAGAGCCAAAGCCAGCAGTGACTTAAACAGGAGGGAATGTGGAGGGCTATGAGGTAGTCAGTTTCCTGAGAAAATTTTAAGACACTTATAAAAAGATTTAAATATCAGCTGAAATATTGATATGTGGGAGGAAAGAACCAGACTTAAAGAGGAGAGTTGTATTTTATTTTCTACCTTTTCCTTTCCTACTTTTCTTCAAGAAAATAAAAAGGAATTTCTTTAAGCTGTATTCTTAAGATTAAATGAAAGTACTAAAATAATTATAATTAAATGTATACAGGGGAAATAAAAAATGCATTGTGAAGTCATGAGGACCAAGCTTCATTATATAAGTTCTCTACTTTCATTCATAGTAATTCATGGACCCTGTATCTATTTTTTCCTGAATTTTTAGCTTTCTGAAACAGAGGTTAAAGAATATACTTTCATATTGAAAATGATAGTGATCATAGCATTAGGAATAAGAATTAGAGCTTATTTGTAAGAAAGCTATAAGTTTTATGAGGTCAGCAGTTACATTTTTGTGAGAAGGCTTCTTGCCCTATCTCATATAATGAAGTGCTTAAAGTTTTCTTCTCATCTCTTCACTCATACATGCTGCATCAAATGTTCCTTCTGTATTCCTTTGCATCAGACTTTGTGTAAATGGTGAAAGGAAAATCAGCATGGTCCCTAACATCACTATATTTATGGATTCCTTCTGAGGGGACAGAAACCTGTTGATTGAAACAAACATGAAATATAACCTCATAGGATGTGTTAAGTAGGTAGAGGATGTTATAAAAAGGAATAACGGTGAGGGGGCGGGGAGATTGTGGTAGTGTGGCTTAGAAAACACTTAAGACGACGACACTGAGGGCCAGTTCTTGAGTTTAGTTTTGAATGTGTTGAATTTGGAGTGCTTTTGAGAATGTGTGTTAGATAAATGGGTCAAACACTTATAGCAAAGATCAGGATAGAGAAACAAATTTGTAATCACTTGACATATGTGTGGACAGATAGAAGGAAAAGCACAGAGTCTAAAATTGAGCCTAGAACATCGAATGACTGAAGAGCCACTGACGGTCTCTGAGAAGGACCAGACTCAGAGGCAGGAGCAAAACCGGGAAAATGTCATGACAGAGAAGCCAAGGGAGAAAGTTCAGGCAAGGGAAAGCACTTGAGTCTTGAATTCTGATGAAAAGTCAAGTCATGGGGACTGGGAAACACTTCAGAATTTAACAAATTAGAGGTTACTGGTGACTTTATTAAGAATCCATTTAGTAGAGAGTTGGGGCAGAGACCAGAATTGAATGTACTGAGGACTTGGGAGTTAGGGGTTTATGGGAGGCAGAAGTGATGGTATTCACCGAGACAGAAACGTACCAACACCTCACTAAAGAATACAGCATCTTTTAATACTTGGTGCTACTCTGGACTCTGTTTCATAAACAGGAGGATGTGTGACATTATTTTCCTTTTCTAAGGGCTGAAGATATCAGAGACAGTATCACCTTACTAGATTGCCAGAAAGAGGGATTTTTTAAACTCTAGCATTTCAAATTGGATTGGACCACTGTTGTCTTGCCTTAGACTTCATTTGTTTCAGCCAAAAGAAACGTAACTGTTCCCAAAGTCGAAATATCTTGTTTGATCCTACCTAAGGATGAATTGCTGGTCCTGTAGGGACGTGAACATGTCTATTTTCACGAGCTTAATCAATGTCATATCAAACTTTGTGACACAGAACACTGGGAATTTCCCCCTGGGACTGCAATACACTCTTAAATTTTCCATGTGCTGTTTCTCCACAGATCGCAAGACAACAGCAGCAGCTTCTGCAGCAACAACACAAAATCAATTTGCTTCAGCAGCAGATCCAGGTCAGAAATCATAATTTCATACGGACTTCCAATTAAGAAGTAGATTTTGTTTCTCAGATGACCTCACTGAAGTGAGCTGCAGAATTAAAGCTACTTTCAGCCTGGTTGTGACGTGTGGCCCCCCTGTGTCAGGAGAATCTTGCCTGTCACGGGAGTGGCAGAATCTTGCCTGTGTTGAGGAGTTTCAAGGATAGCAAGCTGGTGGCAATTTTTATCTTACACCAAAAGGAAACTTTTCTGGAGAAATGTTTCCTTTTCTTTATTCTTTCATGTTGAAAACATGCATGTAAATGTTGTTGATGGGGGAGATTCCCAGGAACCAAAGCAGAGAGGTATCACAGGTTTTCTGTTAGCCATAGCAGAGAGAACTTTTTGCAGTAGGCTGAAGAGCCACGTGGATTCAGGGTGGAAGTCAGAGAAGGTGATGATTTTGTGTTCAACTCAAATTTCACCCTTCTATTACCTGGAGAAACCAGGACTGACTGAGGGCTCTGTAACTTCCTTATTTTTCTTCTGTGAAAACTTGCAATGATGAGAAGCAAAGCTGCTTGGGGTAGCCTCATGCCACCACTTGCTTGTGACACACACTTCGACACAATCTGTTTCCCTTTCTGAATACTCCTTTTCTGAAAGCACTTATTTTATAGAGTATTTATGAGGATTTAGTAAAATTGTGGATAGAGAACTTCAGTGTGGTTTTAAGGCATATAGTAAGTGGTCAATATATACTTGCCCTGACTAGCAAGAAGAAGATATATCTTACTTGACATCATCCATCTTAAAGCAGCTGTTAGATTTGCAGTTAGAATTGCATCATTCTCTTGAAGCTGTATCTTGAAAATCCAGTATATTTAAGTGTAAATATCATCGATGGCAGAAGCAAACATGTCAAAATGATTTCATTTGCATGTTTATCATATTTAGGCTTCTTTGACAAAAAAATTTATCTCATTTTTTTCTGTGTCAGTTAGCCTTAGTTTCTATACTGTGGATTATATAGCCTATCATTTGTATTCCATCTGAGATTTTAATAAGCTAGTCACAGCTTTTAGTGAGACAGAGAAACATCATCAGTGAAATATCACAGCCAAGACTCTTTGCCTTCCTTAAGTATGAAAAACAGAGTTCTAATGTGATATTGTCTGTCTATCCATATCTGGAGTATGGTTATTCGTTCAGTGCTTTAAAACTATTTATTGGGTTTTGTGTTTAAGCTTACTGACTTGGAATATAACTTTAGTTGATGGTACCAAGTTAACCACACTTAAAATGATTTGGTTATTGAAAACTGAAGATAATAAAATTATTATGGAAATTTCTCATTATAAGTAAGATAAAATTCCATAGTGAGTGATGTGGGCCTTTACAAGTCACTTGGTTTCACTGTAATTTGATGAGGATACCAGTAGTTTTGTTTTGATAATTTTTATGAGATTGAGATTGTCTTTTGTTAAACGGAATCACAAAACTACATGCAAACCCATATCATAAATGTGTGGAAGGGTCAATCAGCTGCAGTACTTTTTTGGAATTATTCCGTAATTATGACCACTGTGTTAATAGTGTGGATTGAAAACACTGTCATAATGTCAACATGTGGAAATTGGTAGATTTCTTGCTCCCGAGCTTGGAGCATTTTAATTTGTAAGTCAGAGCATTTTTTTAAATGAAATGCCTTAAACTGTTCTAGAAATGATATGACTTCATTATGACATCACGTGACTCTCTTCTAGTGAGTGGGAGCCAGCGATAATGGCTTGCTCAAGATCACATGACTTAGAGATAGACCTAGGGTTAGCAAAGCAAAGTTTTCTGACTGTTCATAGAAATTTTGCTGAGTATGAGAATTTCAGAAGCTTAGAATTTCTATTTGATTGAATTATTACCCTTCTGACCTACACTAGTTAACAGGATAGAGAAAAGAAAAAAAAAAATGTAGTTCCTAAAGGAAATAATGTCATACTGCTGGTATTTTGGGGGAAACATTAAGAAATGTAGGGTATTATATCTGTCTATTTGTCCTCTTTCCAGTGTTAGTACAGATAAATGATACTGACAGAGTCAAAAGCATCAAGTTTTTTGTTTTTTTTTTTTTAAGTCTGGGAATGTTTCAGGCAAGAAATAAGTACTGAACAAGAGTGACAGTCTGAAAGGAATCAATTTTCACAGCTTCTAGTATACTCATTAACTAAAAGAATAGTTCTAAAGTATATTTTATAAACTGTTAATTTGGAGCTGTCTTACACTTAATAGTTATGAAAATCACAATATATGTAAATTAGTCTATTGAGAAATTGTTCAAACAGTTATGGGAAGCACTGATGTAGTGGCATGTGTGGAAACAGAAGATTAAAAACATAGAAGATATCCTTTTTGTTCCCCATGTAAATCCTTAACCATATTTCCTTTTAAGAAGTTTTTCTCTCCCTTTTCTCTAATTCCTCCTTTTTTTGGCAGTAAAGGAGAGGGAGGTAGAAGATTAAAAATCAAACTTGTTATGGTAGAAGGCAAATTAAATTTATAACAAGTATTATTCAATGAATTTTTGTCAATCAATACATAATCAATGCTCATGTAAGAATTTGACATAAATTAAATTTTATTTGATATGTGAAAATACTTATGTAATATATTTTGAATTTGATCAACTTTTTTCTTAAGTATGAAGCTTTAAGACCTTGTAGAAATAAACATACCACGTACATTATTCATCCTGCTTGAATTTTTTAGATATTTTATGCAATTGTTCTTTTCAACCTTAGGAAAAAAAATACCTTTTAGTTCCTTTATTGATATAATAGTGAACTACAATGCAATTAGTCCAAAACTAGGACAGGTTTTACAATTTTTGTTTCAACTATAAATATATAAGACATTAACTTGCTGCACATATTAGGAAAGACATGCAGTAAATACATTAGGTGGGTTAAGCAGATCTGTGAGATAGATTAGACTGATAGGTAAGAGAGCAGAATGAATTTTCATACTTGAGAGCTACAGTAACAGGAGGGTGATGTTTCCTAAAATTCTCCTCTTTCTTTTATAATATCTCTTTAAAGTAGAGGTTAACTTAGTCATCTTTATGCCATTTGAAGTATATTTCACTCAACTTAAAAAACATAGAGTAAGTCTGTATGTATGTGTATGAACAAACATTCACATATGCTAATAACCCAGATTATTTAAAATATTTCTCTTGACCTTTTAATTGTATATTTTTTCAACTCGAGATGTACAAGAACGGTGGTAAGTTTTACTCTGTAGTTATTTGTTGAAGAGAATACCATAAGGATTGGCAAATTAGTCAGTTTATTTCATTACTTAGGACCAATTCTTTATGAACTGTTTTTATCTCTTTAAAAAACAACCTCAGCTCTAAAATTGCATGATCTTAATTGGGTTGAAAACTCAATCAACATTACTTCTTTATAAAGACTTTATAAAGTCATAGTCTTCAAAATTTATTCACATAACTGACTCTTGAGAATTAAAGGAAGAATTAAGAAAGCTTTCTGTCATTCTTTGGAGGATCATAAATCAATTCATTCTACAAATAAAATCATGCATAAAATCAGAAACATGCTATCTTCCTTTGAGAACATCTCTCTTTATGAGATCCTTAATTTTAGGAACACTAAGAAAGTTTAATCTTCTTTTTCTATTGTTCAACAGTGCTCTTCTTTAATATTTTTGTTTATTGTCCTTAAAAAGGAGTATTTTGCACTTTTATTTACTGTGTCTAGCTAACTTTTAATGCATATTATTACATAAGATGAACTTTATAAATATTTTAGAAAAAATATCCTTATAGGTTTTTTGAGGGTAATTTCTTTTTCCTTTGCTGTATTGGTTGTACTATAATGCCCAACTTCAGCAATTTTATTTTTGACTCATCTCTTTTTTTATAATAAATCAGCTTGTTTCTAGTACTTCTAGGTTGTTTATGTTTCTAATTATGGTCCTAGACCAGTGGTTCATCTTGACCTGATTCACTGTTACCAAAACCTTTTAAAGTAAGTGAATGAGAGACCTCTACTCAATGTCCATTATGGCAATAAACTGAATGTTCCTAGAGACTTGTTTCCTTTTTGTCTTGAAGCTTTGTGTAGGACATGGTTTCTACAGCTATGGGTGTTGGGGGTGGGGGCGGAAACAGGTCCTAGCTTTAAATTTCTTACCCTTTTCCAGTAATACTTAATGGAATTTAAGATTCTTATTAGCATCTTAGGGGGTAGCTTCAACTACATGCTCTAGTATGAAACTGACTTTAAATATTTTTAAAGGTGAATTTAAAGATATTATACTTCCTTTCAAATGCATAATTTCATGATTACCAAATGGAAGCTCAGTGTTTAAACTTATATTTGTTGCATTCTCTCTTCTGATAAACTTCTCCAACTATTGTTCATTGTATTCTCTTGAGAGCAAAGAATTGGTATTTAATAACCTGTGTCATTATTTCTGATTCATAAAGTAAGCACGTGCAAGACTAATAGTAGCTTTGGGAGACTTATTCTGTCTAGGACTAAGCAAATTTCTATTCTTAGCTGTGCAATGTGTATATTCCATTGTATGTTTGAAGGAGCTTGATTCTTTGGGGGTTATAAGATTATATAACTGTATGAAATTTAAGTGTATTGAATGATTAAACAAAAGGATAAAGAAGAAGTTCTTTGGATTTTGACAAACTCAGATTCAGATTCTCCATCTTTATACCTCATCTGCTGGGTGATCTTGGGAAAACTGCTCAATCCTTCTGAGTTTCGTTGTTCCGGTCTATTAAATGGGGATTATAGAACCTAAGTCACACCTAGTTAGTGTAAGGATTAAATGGCATTATCCCTGGCATGCAGTGAGCACACAATGCTAAAGGCTTTTTGCCTAAGTTGTTATAGAGAAAAGCTTATTTCTGTTTTTCTCATGATGGACAATTTAATGAATATTTTTAGCAAGAGAATAATTTCTAGGAAAAACAGTATAACCTACATGGCAGCAGCCACTGAAAACTGTAAGTTCTCTGTTCCAAATTTATATGATTTTTCGAACTACAACAGATTTTTAGAAAGCCTTTATTTAGACACATCTCTCATTTTGACATTTGTAAACTGAAACCAAGTAAGGTTAGAAGACTTTCCCAATGTCACATAAGTTGTTACTTGCAGAATGATGGCTGGATTCCAAGTTTCTCGAGTCTTGGTCCAGTTCATTTTTATTTTACTGATATTCTACCATTTAAGGTTTAATGGCCCAAAGTTTTTAAATGAGTTTTCTTTCCCTGGGAACTTATTCCTACAAAGTAAAAATACATCTTGACTTATATACAATTGAATGATGAAGTTGCAGTCATAGGCTCAACCAATTTGTGATAAAGGTTTCATTTTATTGGAGCCAGAGTTCTCTGAGCTCATTAAGAGTTTTGGTAATTCTCGATAAATTATTATGCAGAAGGAAATCCATTCAAATATTGTATTGAAAACATAATAATGTTAAAGGTGAAATAATAGTACCTGCCTGACCTGCTGATTTATGATTTCTTTCTCTGAGTGTGGTAAGCTGGAAACATTTTACACCCCCCTTCAGCACTACCCCCCACACATGCATGAGCACAAAGAGATTGCAAAGTAACCCTGTCTCTTTAGGAAACTGGAAATGCCAAGAATAAACGCCATATAATTAAGGTAGCATTTCAACCAGAGAGGGAAACGTATTAACTCCTCGAGCTCTGAGTAATGTTTTACTCTATGAAATAAAATGCACCGCACCTCGAAGGATATAGTTCTTCGCATTCAGATAGATTTTTTAGAGGGGAGAACCTGAGAATACAAAATAGGAGCTTTACGAACGATTTTCCTCTCTTCCTTGTACTTTCTGGAAAGAGAACTTCCTATTGAGAAGATGAGTGTCCTAAGAGAGCAGTGATGATAACTGCAGGTCTGTCCTTTTACTCAGAGGAGCCACTTTAGAATCCTGACAATATTTGCATGTGTACTAAGTCGCTTCAGTCGTGTCTGGCTCTGTGCAACCCCATGGACTGTAGCTCGCCAGGCTCCTCTGCCCATGGGATGCTCCAGGCAAGAATACTGGAATGGGTTGCCATTTCCTTCTCCAGAGGATCGTCCTTGCCCAGGGGTTGAACCTGAACTTTACAACTCCTCCATCGACAGGTGAGGTCTTTACCACTAGTGTCAGCTGGGAAGGCCCTTTCAGCATTCTTTTTTTTTTTTTAAATGCATCTCATGGCAATTGCCTAATGATAGAATTTCGATCATTCATATTGTTTCTTGATCTGGACAAAGCTGCCTTTGTTCATAGAGATACTGATAGATTGATGTGCATATATCGCAACCCAGGAATCAAACTGGGGTCTCCTACATTGCAGGCAGATTCTTTATCAACTGAGCTATCAGGAAAGCCCATATGTGTTTTACTCTTTATTTAATGTTACATGTGCCTCATGGCTAAAAGAGTACTGGAGAATAATAAAAACAGCCCTCCAGAGCCCAGGCCTCTATACTGTGCCCACATTGTAAGGCGCCTCCTTACAATCTGCTTTTATTTTTAGTAGCCTTCTATTATTTACTTGTGTATATCAAGTGGACTTTCTCTAGTGACTCAGAGAGTAAAGAATCTGCCTGCAATGCAGGAGACCAGGGTTCGATCCTTGGGTCGGGAAGATACCCTGGAGAAAGGAATGGCTGCCTACTCCAATACTCTTGCCTGGATATTACAATGCTGTGTCTGACTCATCAATGTTAAATATCATTAACTTGGAACTGGAAGACATAGTTCTGGCATTGCAACCCCAGAGCCTTTCCTGATCCTTTCCCTCACCCTATAATAATGTAGTTACACATGTCATTGAAGTTCTTCTAATAGATATTTTTAAACTTTAGTTAACTTACTCCTCTTTTCTCATTCAATCAACTATAAATAATGTCTCAGCCTTTGCCTTGTTGGATGAGGGTGACACCTCTCTTCTCTCGCACCTAAAAGTGCTGATTTCTGTTGTTTGAATGTTTACTCTAAATATATATATGATATATATGTGTATATATGTATATACAGCTGGGCTTCCCAGGTAGCTCAGTGGTAATGAATTTGCCTGCCAATGCAGGAGACACAAGAGATGCAGTTAAATCCCTAGGTCAGGAAGATCCCTTGGAGAAGGGACTGTCAACACACTCCAGTACTCTTTCTGGGAAATCCCATGGACAGAGGAGCCTGGTGGGCTACAGTTCATGGGGTTGCAAAAGAGTCTGACATGATTTAGTGACCAAACAACAACAACAACAACACACACACACACACACACACACACACACACACCCCTATTGTGCTTTATGTGTTGATTAATCCTAAAGATTGAAAATCAATGAATGATTTTTATGTTAAAATATGAGACTACCTATTTTTCTTCATAGTCTAATAGGATTCTCCTCATTTCATTTCTGTGTAGCTTTCAACTTTCCAGTTGACTTTTCGTTAGCCTTTCATCCTCATGATATTTGCCATATCATCTCTATAAATTCTCAAGAATAAACCAGACCTCCACAATCCAATTTTCCTTGATACCTGCTTCAAGGCAGGTTCTTTTGCTTTCATTTAAATTAGTCAGTCCTGCCGACATTCTAGGATGTCCCTTCATAGTTCTCCAGAGCGGGAAAAATCACTCTCTCCTATATTGTCCTCCTTGGTCCAGAATCACATCTGATATAAATCGCATATCAGAATCACATCCAGATATAAAGTTTTTGGCATAAAGAGTTATAAATGTACACATATGTAATAATGCTCCATTTTATCCCTCTTCTTGATTAGTAGTTTGGTGCAAGTAAAATTGTAATTGAAACTAATTTTTCTTATATTTTAAATTCATTGATTCATCATCTAGCATTTAAGAGAGATACAGTGTTGATCTGATGTTTCTGTTGGTGAAGACCAATATTTTCCCTTCTTGAAAACTTTTAGTATCTTCTATTTACTGTGACATTTTATTATAAATGAAAAATATCAGATATATATTGATATTTTGTTATTTATTTTATAAAAACTATGAATGTTTAGTCTAAAGTTATATTCTTTTGTTCTTATTTTATCCTCTTTCATTTTATCCCCCTTTTTCATTTTTTTCTGAATCTCCTATTAGGCAGACATTGTATTTTCTGTGTTAATAACTATGTTTCTTATTGTTCATATTTTGTTCTCTGTTTCTTTGTTTTTCATTTTAGGTGATACCTACACTTTATCTCCTAAAATTTTTAATTGGATCTTTGAGAAATTACCTTTTTAATTTTGATGAGAAACTTCTTGTTTTCTGATAATTCCTTCTTCAAGTTATCCTGTTGTTTAATGGATTATTTCTCCTTGAATATCTCAGGGTAAACAAATTAGAGAGTTTTACCAAAAAATTAAGTTCTTATTTCCTTAAATTATCTTTTCTCTCATTTTCACCAAGTTGCTTATCTTGATGTTACTCTTTCAGCTTGAAGTTCTGCTTGAATTAGAAAACGATTATTCAGTTCAGTTCAGTCACTCAGTCGTGTCCAACTCTGCGACCCCGTGAATTGTAACACACCAGGCCTCCCTGTCCATCACCAACTCCTGGAGTTCACCCAAACTCATATCCCTCAAGTTGGTGATGCCATCCAGCCATCTCATCCTTGGTCGTCCCCTTCTCCTCCTGCCCCCAATCCCTCCCAGCATCAGAGTCTTTTCCAGTGAGTCAACTCTTCACATGAGGTGGCCAAAGTACTGGAGCTTCAGCTTCAGCATCATTCCTTCCAAAGAAATCCCAGGGCTGATCTCCTTCAGAATGGACTGGTTGGATCTCCTTGCAGTCCAAGGGACTCTCAAGAGTCTTCTCCAACACCACAGTTCAAAAGCATCAATTCTTCGGCGCTCAGCTTTCTTCACAGTCCAACTCTCACATCCATACATGACCACTAGAAAAACCATAGCCTTGACTAGACAGACTTTTGTTGGCAAAGTAACGTCTCTGCTTTTGAGTATGCTTAATTAAGTTAAATAATTTGTGAAGGAAAAGATAAATAGAACTCAATATGACTTTACGATACCGTATTGGTTCCCTCTTTTCCCTTGAAGGAAAAACAAAAGGAAAGCTGCAGTTGCTTCATTTTCATTGAATATTCTAGAAGTGCTTACTTCTTAGTCTTCATTATGCTAGACCTCACAGCAGAATTTGTTAAATTGATCACTCCCACTTTCTTGGACTACTCTTCCATTGGCCTCCAAAAGACCACAGTCTGCTTTTCTTCCCCATTCTCAGTTTGCTTTGGTAAATTCTTTCCTATCCCTAAAAGGATAACTTGCAGTTATTCTCCATAATCTGACTTCTGTATCTCCATTTATTTCCTAAAGATCCTGTCTAATGTCTTTGTACACCATCGTATAGATAATACTCCAAAATTTATCTGGAGAGTCTCTGTCTCTCACCAGGACCTCAGAGTCTAATACCCAGCTGTCTGCTCAGCCTATTTAAAGAGATAACTAATGTGCACCTCAAATTTCAAATTCCCGAACAGAACCTTTGATCATCTCCCCCATCTCATTCTTTCCTGATTTATCCCACTGTGGCTATGATACCATTTACCTAGCTGTTGTTGCCAAAGACCTAGGAGATGTCTTGGTATCATCTCACTCTCTTATGTCTCACAGCTAATCCACTGGAATTGGCCTTTACCCTCAAATTGAGCAACTTCTCCCATGACAGTCTAGTATAAGTTATCATTTCTTACCTAAACTGTACTAGCTTACTAACCAAGCTGGTCTTCCTACTGACTCTGTTGAGCTGCTAAGTAGGTTTTTCATGTAGCTGCTAGAGTAATCTTCTAAATTGAATTGTACTGTTTATACTTGCCCAGTTGTGTCCAACTCATTGTGACCACATGGACTGTAACCCACCAGGCTTCTCTGTCCATGGGATTTCTCAGTTGAGAATACTGAAGTGGGTTAACATTGCCTCCTTCAGGTGATCTTCCTGACCCAGAGTTCAAGCCCACATCTCTGTGTCTCCTAAATTGCATGTAGATTCTTTCCTACTGAGCCGTTGCTGCTGCTACTGCTGCTGCTGCTGCTAAGTCGCTTCAGTCGTGTCCGACTCTGTGCAACCCCATAGACGGCAGCCCACCAGGCTCCGCTGTCCCTGGGATTCTCCAGGCAAGAACACTGGAGTGGGTCGCCATTTCCTTCTCCAATGCATGAAAGTGAAAACTCAAAGTGAAGTCGCTCAGTTGTGTCTGAGTCTTAGCGACCCCATGGACCACAGCCTACCAGGTTCCTCTGTCCATGGGATTTTCCAGGCAAGAATACTGGAGTGGGGTGCCATTGCCTTCTCTGACTGAGCCATTAGGGAAACCCAATTATGCTGTAACCATACTCAAAATCAGGTCACTGAAAATGTATTCACTCTTCTTACCTTAGGGTATTGCGCTATTCTTGATTGTACCAACCTAAAACTTTGTCCCTCATTCCTCCCACCCTAGAACCTAGTCCTTTCTGGTTGTAAGGACTATGGCAACCATGTTCTAGCACCGAAATATTTGTATTTGTCATTCTTGCGACCTGGTTGCTTTCTTCACTTCATCACTTAACTCGGATGCTTACTTCATTTAGCTCTCTCTCCCAGTGCCATCCTCCTCCGGGAAGCCATCTCTGAAAAGGGAAGTAGTCCCTGCCTTCTCCAGTCAGTCTCTGATCTCTTGTCCTGCTTGCTTGTCTTTATAGCACTATCACCCCCTTCAGTTTACTTGGGTCTTGCTGTTCCGTTGCTGCCACCAAATGCACCCTAGCATGAGGTTCTATGGGGTCAAAGATTTTGTCTGCCTTGGTCACTATTGTATCCAAAGAACCTGTACATGTTATTGGCATATAATGAGAACTTAAAAACATTTCTTAGTGTATGACTATATATATGAATGAATAAAGTGATGGCACGTTATCCAGCCCATAGTATATATACATAAATATAAATAAGAGTAATTTTCTCAAGGGATTAAAGTAGATGCTATGAAAGTGAAAGTCACTCAGTCCTGTCTGACTCTTTGTGACCCCATGGACTGACTATACAGTCTGTGAAATTCTCCAGGCCAGAATACTGGAGTGGGTTGCCATTCCCTTTTCCAGGGGACCTTCCCAACCCAGGGATCGAACCCAGGTCTCCCACATTTTAGGTGGATTCTTTACTAGCTGAGCCACCAGGGAAGCCCAAGAGTACTGGAGTGGGTAGTGTATTCCTTCTCTAGAGCATCTTCCTGACCCAAGAATTGAACCGGGGTCTCCTGCATTGCAGGAGGATTCTTTACCAGCTGAGCTACCAGGGAAGCCCTCGAGAGCCATCAGTAAGAGATAACCAACATTCTCTAGCACTGCATGTGATTTGTAGAATCATTTTGTACTTTGTACTATGAAGTAGTTGTTGTTTAGTCACTAAGTTGCGTCTGACTCTTGCGATCCCATGGACTGACTGTTGCCCATCAGACTCCTCTGTCCGTGGGATTTTCCAGTCAAGAATACTGGAGTGCATTGTCATTTCCTTCTCTGGGGGATCTTCCCTACCCAGGGATTTAACCCACCTGCACTAGCAGGCAAGTTCTTTATCACTGAGCCACCAGGAGCTTTAGGGAGTCCCCAGGAAGCAGTAGACCATTGCTTATGAAGTGGTTGGCACTTTGTAGATGTCATTTCATATGATTATCACAAGAATCAGATATGTTATGCCTGTGTGTGTGCTTGCTCAGCCGTGTTTGACTCTTTGCAATCCCATAGACTGTAGCCTGCCAGGCTTCTCTGTCCATGGATGTTCCAGGCAAGAATGCTAGAGTGGGTTGCCATTCCCTTCTGCAGGGGGTCTTTCCAACCCAGGGACTGAACTCACGTGTCTTGCATCTCCTGCACTGGCAGGCGGATTCTTTACCGCTAGCACCACCTGGGAAGCCCAGATAGGTTATGGCATTATCTTAGTTTTAGAGTAGAACTGAGGGATGTGTGTGTGTGTGTGTGTGTGTGTGTGTGTATGTCTCTGAGATCCTGACAGTTGAGTTACTATGTAGACTAAAAGGTGCCCTCTTCCTCTCTCTCCTTTATAGAGTTGCAATGAGTGATTTAATTCAGATACTCCCTACAAAATAAGATTAATTGATTTTTATCAAACTGAGTTAAACCTATTAAATTAGCAAATGTGGTAGTATATTTTTTTTAATCACTTAGTTTTGCTTTCTACAGTAAGCCAGGTAAGAGGGTTCCTTTATCAATGGAGTAACTAAGTACTTATGAATGGAGGAGAGATATGTTTCACATGAGCAAATATTGCATATAGCCAAATCCTCACTTATAAACGATAAAAAATATAGGGTGACAGTTTATAAAAGATGAATACCTTGGAAACTATTTTATGTTGACGATTTTGTTATACCTAAAAGGGAAATTAGGATCAGTGAACTAATGTGAACTTTCATAGCATACACATATGTTAAACTATAATGGAGGTAAACTAATGAGCTAATTTTGATATTGTAGACACATAATTAGAGATTACTATTATAGTATCTACATCTATATATATGCATAAGTGTCTGTACATACATCTTTTTGAATCATTATTTTCCCTTCATTTCTTCTATTTAATGCCCAAATATGTAATAAAATATTTCTTCTCCCATAACCATCATCTAGTCCTGAATACATGTTTTGCTCTCTTTATCTTCTTTTTCACAACTTTGCCAGTATCTGTATCCATACCTGCTGCTTGACTATCTGATATAGCTGTTAGCTATCTTCTTTACTATTTTTTATTTTCTCTCTCCCAAGGGTCCTTTTTCTGGCTAACTTCTCTCCTGTTTCTTCTCATTATTGAATTAGGTTTTCTGTTTCTATTGAGTAAACATTTGTTCACAAATAAGCCAGGTGAGTCTAAAAGATGGTTTTGCTTTAATTTTTAAAGTAAATTATTTGAATTACGACAGGATGACTCAAGGAGAGAACACAAGAAAACGTATAAACAGGCTCAAATAGAGGTTGCACTGGATGTTCGTATGATATATTGTTGCAGTCTTTTCATGATAGANATTAGCAAATGTGGTAGTATATTTTTTTTAATCACTTAGTTTTGCTTTCTACAGTAAGCCAGGTAAGAGGGTTCCTTTATCAATGGAGTAAATAAGTGCTTATGAATGGAGGAGAGATATGTTTCACATGAGCAAATATTGCATATAGCCAAATCCTCACTTATAAACGATAAAAAATATAGGGTGACAGTTTATAAAAGATAAATACCTTGGAAACTATTTTATGTTGACGATTTTGTTATACCTAAAAGGGAAATTAGGATCAGTGAACTAATGTGAACTTTCATAGCATACACATATGTTTAACTATAATGGAGGTAAACTAATGAGCTAATTTTGATATTGTAGACACATAATTAGAGATTACTATTATAGTATCTACATCTATATATATACATAAGTGTCTGTACATACATCTTTTTGAATCATTATTTTCCCTTCATTTCTTCTATTTAATGCCCAAATATGTAATAAAATATTTCTTCTCCCATAACCATCATCTAGTCCTGAATACATGTTTTGCTCTCTTTATCTTCTTTTTCACAACTTTGCCAGTATCTGTATCCATACCTGCTGCTTGACTATCTGATATAGCTGTTAGCTATCTTCTTTACTATTTTTTATTTTCTCTCTCCCAAGGGTCCTTTTTCTGGCTAACTTCTCTCCTGTTTCTTCTCATTATTGAATTAGGTTTTCTGTTTCTATTGAGTAAACATTTGTTCACAAATAAGCCAGGTGAGTCTAAAAGATGGTTTTGCTTTAATTTTTAAAGTAAATTATTTGAATTACGACAGGATGACTCAAGGAGAGAACACAAGAAAACGTATAAACAGGCTCAAATAGAGGTTGCACTGGATGTTCGTATGATATATTGTTGCAGTCTTTTCATGATAGAGGGTGTGTTGTCGTGCGCGCTTGTGTCAAGCAGCCAGGAAAAGAGGAGGAATGGTGCTGCCATAAGGTAAATCAAGAGATAACAATAAAATTTTTCTGTTGCCTGGTGGAGGTGTTTAGGATGTGTTTTCTTTATATCTTCATCCGCCCCTAATTGAGAATGCTTTAAAATTGAATGACTAGCAGTCAAAACGTGTTTGCTTCAAGCTGAGAAGAAAAATGCTGGTGTCTCCGCTTCCAAACTGATTGCGCTTTGTACACAGCTGACAGCTACAGTCACTTTGAGTGACTGATAAGTGGGAAGCTTTGCCACTTATCAAGGAATGCAGGCTGAGAAGAAAAGACTAGAGCCGTTTAGATGCTTTGGCATGTTCAAAATAACATCTTACATCAGTCAGACTCAGAAGCACTAAGAGACATTTAAAGTGAAGTAATGTATATAGAAATATGGTATATGAGTATGTGTATATGCAGGGAGACAAAATTTATTCAACAACAAACAGCTGCAAAGAGGTGAAAGAGAAAGCACTGTGGTTAGGGATCAATATTTGTGAATGAATCAGTGGTTAAATTATTTACACACATTTAATAAGATTTACCTTTAGTTTGAGAAACAAATTAAAAAATACTTCACTGTTGATCTCCACCATTGTCTACAGAATTGCTTCAGTCGTGTCTGACTCTATGCGACCCCATAGATGGCAGCCCACCTGGCTCACCTGTCCCTGGGATTCTCCAGGCAAGAACACTGGAACAGAAGCAACTAGTTTTGACCAAAGGGATACACTTAAATAGACAGTAATTGTCTATTTAACGAAGTATTTAAGTAACTGTCTATTTAACTGAGGAAGAATCCCAATTCTCATCCTCTCTTTTCTCTTCTTGTGTAAATAATTTTTAAATATATATTTAAAGTATTCTGTTATATCTAACATAAATAGCATGATTATATAATAAAATAGAATCAGAGCATGTTCCAATTTTAAACATAATCTTGAGACTATGCTAATGAAAGAATATACATATTCACTAGACTATAATTTCCACAAATAGGAATTTCTGAAAAGGACAATTTTTTATATTCAGTTATTAGGCTTATATATACAGTGTGTATATATAATGCTGTAAATTTGCAGGGACATTCACATTTCAAATATTTTGTCTGTCTATTCACATGAGTTACTCATTTTTGTATGTTCTTTGGATTCCAGATGAGAGATGTAATGTACCTCAATGATTTTAACCCTTTTGCTAACACCATTCTGTCCATTTAAATAACTTGTTTTGGTTTGAAAACCCATACACATGCTCATTTTTATCAGACCAAATCTGTTCAAATTTTAGGTTTGGGGATAAAGTCACAATAACCATAATCAGGACTTCCTAGGTGGTCTAGTGGTTAAAAATCTACCTGCCAATACAGGAGATGCAGGTTCTATCCCTGGATGGGGAAAATCCCCTGAGGAAGGAAATGGTAACCCATTCCAGTATTCTTGTCTGGGAAATCCCATGGAGAGAGGAGCCTGGCAGGCTACAGTTAACGGAGTCGCAAATAGTTGGACATGACCGAGGGATTGAGCAAACAACCATAGCCAGGGTTAATTTTTCAGACTTCCTCATCTTGAGCCTGTGTCTTGGAAGGCTAAATCTAATGGAGAGTTTCTTGATTATTTAAGGGACAACCAACTGCATGCTTTAGGGGTATAATTATAAAACCTGCGAATTATTTCACTCTTCTCAATTACTCTAGGATTGAAGACTACTAATGTTTATATCATTGTAAAAATGGGGGGTATGTTTGAAGATAATCATTTATGTAAATAGGAAGAAGAATGTGTTGGAACATTATGACCTCCAGACCAGTCTGTGAACTGCTTGCTGTAAGTCCTTACTGAGATAAGGAGTTTGCTAAACCCATTTCAGTTCAGCTGACACTTTTTCACTGCAAGAATTTCTTGATGAAGGAAGCAGTTTGGTGGTTTATATCCTAGTGCAAATGCCTGACCTCATCACAGAACAACACCTTGAGAAGTACTGAATTAGAATTCTTTGATCAATAAAATATTAATATAGATAAATAATCTTCAGATATAACTTAATCCAACTTTTTCTTCTTCTGTAGATAGATAAAATATGGTCCAAGAAATTTAAGGGGTGTGCCCAAGTCCCATAGCAGTTATGTATAGACCTTGATCTCTTAGTCCTGGTTAATCATATTAAATAACCAAGGTCTGAAGCATTGCTGAGCCCAAAATGAGCAGCAGTCCTACAGAGCCCATCAAATTATGTTTATTACTTTATCTGGAATTTGAAACAGATATTAAATCTTTTATTAAAGAAATTTGGAACAGTATTTGAATGGTTCCATGAAAATTGTAAATGACACATCATTTAGAAGAAAACAATTAGAAAATCCTGTTCAAATTCCAATTCACTAAAGGTGTCAGTTATATAACTTTGGAAGGCAAGCATGCAAAACTTTTCTAACGTACATTTCATTGGCTCCTGAGGGTTTCATATTTTTAAAAAAAAATCATTTTTACAGTGAGCTAGTATCTCTGCTTGATCCATTTGAATCAAAATTTGTAACATGTATCTTCAGAGGGTATAAACTAAAGAAAGGAAAAAATTGCATTCTTCTAGTGTGAAATAATATCTGATTATGTCTCTAAGAAAAATGTTTGTTTCATAAACAGTAGCTGAGGCTCTTTCAAAGTAAAACGGAAATATTTTAAAGCACCTTTTTGATTTCTAGATACGTTTAAAAACCTAAATTAGGAAATGAATATTTTGGCAAAGAAAAGTATTTTCCCATTATGCAATTGCTTTTTCTTTTTCTTTCTCTCTAAAATGATGCCCATTCCCCAGCCTCCTCATTCAGGGTATTTAATATACTTCAGTTGTTTATTGAAAGCTTTATCTTTCAGTTTCTTATTGTTTTAAAAAACCCACTTTCTTTTTGTTCTGTAACAAGTGCTTCATTCATGTAAGGAAACAGGAAAGATCTTTCTCTAAAATCTTTATCCCCTGAGACATTGAGTGAAGTGTCTCTTTTGTGATTAAAAAAAGGCTACTGCTCTTAAACATGTTGCAAGCACAATCTTGAGGTGTACAGATACTTCCATCAACATATCATTACTTTAAACTGTCTTCTCTTTAACCTGTCTTCTACAACCTTATATCTTTTTCTTTTTTGTGCTCTTACCCAATTTCTTTATTTTCATTTATTCTCATGCTTGTGACACAAACTCTTTCCTAGACAACAGATATCTCAGTGAGAATTTAAGAGAAAGAATGTAATGCAGAATAAGTACCTATAAGATGAAATTTTGTAAATATTTACTTTAAAAACTTAGTATCCCAGTAACATGAAAATACTGATTCTTATAGTTGTGGAAGAGTTTAGATATCTTATAAATCTCACTTCTCACAGTATCACAATATATTTTCTTTTTCTTATGTGATCACTGTAAGATATAATGTTAGTGCATATAAACAAAATTCTACTTTATGTAGTGTAGCAATTAGGTTTTCATCCTTCTGGTATATCTGTGCTCATCCATGTCATGCTACAATTCAAGAATCTGATGACTTTTTTTTTTGCATACAGTCATAATTATAGAAATAAAATAAGGGTCTCCTGCAGGAAAAAAGTAAATGATGAAGCTATTCAATGGACATTCTTTGGTTATTGCTAAATTAAAGGAAATTATGATCACAGTACTTATAAAATATACTAATGAAGTTCTCAAATACATGCTATTCCTTTACCCACTTTGTGAAGAATATTAATTATTAATGGCTACTGATGCTAAAATATGATAGTATTTTCATTGTTTATTCTTCATCTGATTAAATCCTCAGAACTTCTGTGTTTTATCTAGAATGGGAAAGAGGTGTTCTGTAAACTTTTTAGTACCATATTCCAAGCCACGTAGAATTAATCTCCTTTAGCCCATTTCCTCCATCTTTATTTATTTAATAGCATTTTGTACATCCTTCTTTTACTTTTTTCTTTTTTTTTTAAATAATTTGATTGATTTTATTCATTTTGAGACTTGATCTAGGAAAACATAAAAGAAATATGGAAAAATTTCTTGAATTAATCCTAAGTTTTATGAGTTTTTTGATACAAGGACATGATACCTATAAAATGGAGAGACAAGAAGACTTCGAAAATTCAAAATTATCTGAGTTTTCACAGTAAAAGATAAAATGATTTTATTTTGTTTATAAAAACATATTTTGCAACTACTTCAGTTCCATTTAGATCAACCTTCTGTGATATAATTTTGACAGGTCCCTGAGATTATGAACCTTAAGACATTGAACTTATTTGTTCAATCGCTTCTGATTATAAAGATTACAATAGGAGGTTTGGTCTTTAAGGGTTTTATAGCCTCAGAATGAAACTGAAATGCCTACATGAGGGAACAATTTTTTGATTTTTAATGTATTTTCACTGTGAGTATCCTAGAAAATTTATAGAATGTATGTGTCTCAGAATATTTACTTCAGTTCATTTTTTTTTACTCCAGTTACTAACTTCTAATATTAGATTAGTTCATGTTTTTTTCTGTTTGAAATCTCTGTCCCATAAACACACATTTAATCTCTATCCCATACAAATGCATCCCATAAGCACTCATTTATAGCCTGGTTCCTTTTATTGATTCCTTTGCATAAATATTAAAAAGTTAAGCATCTTGAGCTTGAAGTGTGTCTTTCATTTTGAAATGTTTTAAGAATACTAATGAAAAGTTGATTCAGTTTTCATCTTTTCCCTTACTAACAGCCATTCAGACAAAAGAGCCATCATTATAATTTACCTATTGAAATTGCAAAGGAAAAGCTCATCAAGGAAAGATGTGCAAAGTTAGGTGGACATCCTCCCCCAGTGCCATTGATTGTTCAGATAACTGGAAAATGGTTATGAGCTTTTACTCTTTATGATACTACTTTAACTTAAAGGAGAAACAGAAAATAACCTCAGGATGTGCTGTACTGATTTCATTGCTACCTGCCCCCTTTCTCCACTTTGACCGCTATTAAGTTTTGCTCCATCTTGGCTGTGTTAAGCTGTACTGTATGTCAGTGGGATATCTGCCCACATCATCTGTTATAATGATCTGTTTTTGCTCATAGGGACTCACTTATTGAGGCTGTCTTTTTACAATCCTACGTACCTACCTGCTTTCATAGGAAATGTAATTCTCTCCTTATGCAGTCCTGAGCTTAATAAATGTGATGATGAGAAATGCTACAGACCTCTTTTCTTTTCAGTATTTAATAGCTTGCTAAAAGGAAAACAGGAGTAATTAAGTAAGGAAACAAATGCGTGTCATTTATGGGTAGTTACTGAGGCAAAAGGAAGAAAATAAAGTTTGAGTATGGACTGAAAATTATGAAATTTGGATTATATTTTAAAATATATTTTATATAAATATAAATGTATAATTTATATAAAATATTTTATAATTCATATAATGAAATAAATTTAAATATTTTATAATTCATTATAATATATGAAACCAGCACAACTGGATTTTTTGACCTTTTAAAGTCTAGTTAGAGGTTTATACATATATATATATATCTTTATGGGAAGTATAAGGGACCTCACAGTACTAACAGTTAGGTAGGGATCAAATATGCCAGATATTCTGCTCAACGGTAATGAAGATATTTTGATCTTCTTTTAAACAATGTTCACATATCACCAAGACTTTCAGGATCCTGTGGGGAAAATTCGATAATATAATTTTATTTACTACAGGAGTAAACTGAGACCGTAATTGTGACTATTTCATCTTGAAGGCCAAAGTAAATTAGGGATAAGAAATGTGAACAAAAAATTGATAGAAAATCCAAAGGCCTTAAAAATCAAGGCATAGAAGTGCAGAGGGATTTCTTTGAGTGTGTGGATGATGGGCATATATTTAAGGATGGGGGGAGTGGTTGGGAGAGGGAAGAAGAGAACATATTGGAGGAAGAATGATGTCTTTTCCCTGAAATGTTATAGGATTTAGAAACTGGAGACTTAGTTGTTTTCTAGTTGTATGACTTTGGACAGGTCATTTGATGTCATTGATTTTTAGCTTCTTCTTCTGTAGTTTAGAAATTTTAGTACCTGTCGCGTGATGGTTGATATATAATAATCAAATATCATGAAGTGAGTATGCCGTAAACTTAGTAGAGCACTGGAGCAAATGTTTTTGTTGGTGGTAATTTATCTTCCCTTTCTCTGCTTCATGTCATTGCTCTGAACTTGAAATTTGAATAATCAGCATCTCAAGTGTTTTTGTTTTTTGTGTGGTTCTCCCAGCCCCCAGAAGGATGAAGGTATAACAGAAAAAGCAGAATTATGAATTTACCCTTCAATTGATATAATTAGCTTTAATTCATTAGAATACAGAGTAGTATGTCTGATCAATATAGTATCTAAACTAGTTTGTTTGATTACAACCCCATCTCCCAATGTTATACCTTACACCACAGTTTATTTTCATACATAAAAAATAATAAACATGTCTGCTATGGTCCAGAACAATGGACAGGAGAGGTATCTGACAAAAGCATTAATTGTTCCAAGATTCTTTTTATCTTTTCCTTTATTAATAATAGTGAATGTTAACTTTCAGTATTTTTGTTAATTTATATCTCTGAATTAACTTTATCTTTTGTCAAATTGAATTCAGGTGTCAGCCTACTTCCTAAATCTTTAAAGTAATTAATTTGTATATAAGCACACTAAATCATGTGATTTACCATGGGAAATAGATGGAGAAACAGTGGAAACAGTGTCAGACTTTATTTTTTTGGGCTCCAAAATCACTGCAGATGGTGATTGCAGCCATGAAATTAAAAGACGCTTACTCCTTGGAAGAAAAGTTATGACCAACCTGGATAGCATATTCAAAAGCAGAGACATTACTTNAGATGAACAGACAGGATTTCTGCAGTTTGCTTCAGTGTTTAGAAGTCATTAGAAGTTTAGTCCTATGCGTGGCCCCACTTGTCTTTTAATTAATTCATTCATTTTTATTTTGGATTGCACTTGGTCTTCATTGCTGTGTGTGGTCTTTCTCTAGTTGCAGCAAGTGGGGGTTACTCTCTAGTTACAGTGCCTAGTCTTCCCATTGCAGTGGCTTCTCTTGTGTCAGGCCACAGGCGCTCGTTGTGCAGTCTTCAGTGGCTGCAGCATGCCGGCTCAGTAGTTGGAATTCCTGGGCACAGGCTCAATAGTTCTGGTGCATGAGCTTAGTTGCCCAGTTGCATGTGGAATCTTTCCAGACCAGGGATCCAACCTGTGTGCCCTGCACTGGCTGGCAGAGTCTTATGCACTGCACCACCAGGGAAGTCTTCAGCCACTCTTGCTATCTAGTGCTCACTAAAGTTTGAGTGACCTTAAAGCATGAGCATCAGTTCAGTTCAGTCACTCTGTTGTGTCCGACTCTGCGATCCCATGAGCTGCAGCGTGCCAGGCCTCCCTGTCCATCACCAGCTCCTGGAGTTTACTCAAACTCGTGTCCATTGAGTCAGTGATACCATCCAACCATTTCATCCTCTTTTGTCCCCTTCTCCTCCTGCCCTCAATCTTTCCCAGAGTCAGGGTCTTTTCAAATGAGTCAGTTCTTCGCATCAGGTGGCCAAAATATTGGAGTTTCAGCTTCTACATCGTTCCTTCCAATGAAAATTCAGGACTGATTGCCTTTATGATTGACTGGTTTGATTTCCTTGCAGTCCAAGGGACTCTCACTTCTCCAACACCACAATTCAAAAGCATCAATTTTTCGGTGCTTGAGCATAGAAGTAAAATAAAAGTATTGATGAGCTGTGGATGCCAAGAGAATGAATAAGCTTTTTCATTAGGACTAAAGACAAGATTCAAATTGGTGGCAAAGGGAATAGTTCACTCGAATAAGATTCAAAGCTGGTTGTTCCTATAACCCTACACTGGTTAATACTTATTATTGTATAATAGCACACATAGGAAATCTAATTTCTATTACTGACCACTTGGACAGCATAGAGAATTCTTTGAATCCATGACCTAAGTTAAAATGTCTTAAAATAGATGATCTTGAAGCATAGATATATAGTGTGAAGTGTGATATACAACCATATCATTTGTGGATTATGTAGATATAGCCATAGGTATATCCTCTATCCCATTCTGCAACAATTTCAAATATATTAATAATCATATTGATTAGGGCTAAAGTATCATAATACCTAAATATTGAGTTTATATTGACATAAAAATGCTATTATAATGCTTTATTAAATACAAATGCCCCCAGTTTTAATATTTTTATTATAGAATTTTCGACAACAAATTTAAAAATACTGTTTATCTGAACCTTTGTATACTGACTTCATGTGACTTAACTTAAAAGTTATTTTTCTTTAATGCTAAAAACATTCAAAATAATTTTTCATTATACAGTATAATTTTCTTGTCATAAATTAGCTATACTTCATTCCTCTGTAATAGACTTTGTGACTTTTTAAATTAATAATAGGAGTTAAGTTGTAAACTTAATTGGGCCAGGTGTTAGACATGCTTTCATTTTTAGTCCTTGCTGCCCAGTCCCCCTGTAAGAATTTTTATAACTGGGTACAACTTATCCAGCAATTGACTAAATATCTTCTTTGTGGGATTTATGTACACCTTAATAACATGTGGTCTTTAGTTTGAACAGTGTCTATAAATACTGAACTTAACATTTCATATCAGAGACAGTAAATGGGAAAGATCATCACATGATCCTAATTTATACTCTTTTATCTAATATTATGGCTGACTCATAGTTCTTTTTTCCCCTCTCTGCCTTTTGTTTACTATATTCCAAATTGTTTTTAAACTGTTTCACAGGGGATTATGTCCCTTGGGAATGGTCCATTACATTTTGAATATCAGTGCCATTCCAAGTTATTTCAACCATGGCATTAATCTCACTTAAAGCAATAAAAAGCAAATAGTGGTAAGAGGCAAGATGCATAAAGCATTACTTTAAACAGTTAAAAAAAAGATGTTAAATGTTCCCTCTCTGGGAGCTCCTGCAGCTCTTGATACATTTGTGTGCAACTGAGCAGGAGGAAAGTAGCAGTGGGATTATTAGTGGAGAGAGAAGCTTACAAGGAACATGAAAAGGGGACTGCTTCACATTTGGGCTCCTTTCTTCCTGCATCCAGTTAAAAAGAGAGAATCATTTAAACAAGCTCCTGTAGAACTCCCTTTTATTGGTTTCTTTTCTTAGGTAAAGTTACCAACAGGTTCATTCATAAGGTGATCTTGAAGGTTGTTTCACTGTCACTGAGCCACAGTTAAGGTGGTTTGTAAAGGGTACCACCCAAGTATAAAGATGCCTGGTAGGAAAATAAGGCCTTTATACAAAAAGAGCAGCAGCCCATCAGATCTTTGCTTTTCAAACCAGGCAGTTTCCCCCTTACAAAGATTAATTACAGTCAGGTTGAGAAGACACCCTTGCTCTGTGTGTGTGTGTGTGTGTGTGTGTGTGTGTTTCCCCCTCTAACATTAGAAAGATAAAGGGTGTGATTAGTGTGCACAAAGCCTCTGATCAAACCAGCTCAGAGGTTTGTGACAGGCAGTTCAAACACTTTATGGATCACTGGTGCTGACAGGTAGATCACACAGGCCTTAAACAGATGTTTAGTGAGAAGATGAATGTGTGAGATCTCAAACGTACAGCGCTCTTTTACTTGGCCATTTTAGTCTATGAAGTATTAGACATTGCTAAAGAAACCTACTCCTTTAAAAAGGTGCAAAAGTTACTAACAAGCTTTCATTAAATCTCAACCTTTCTCTTCTCAAGATATGATACAGCTTAGATTTGAAAGTTATCAAACTTTCTACAGGAACTGATGACTACTACTTCATCCTATCTTATAGTTTATGAAATGCTTGTTGATTAGTTTATGAGTGTTCCACCTCATAAGCTGTATTTGAGAGGTTCAGCTGGAATAGGTTAGTTGGAATAGGATACTCAAAGTAAATTATATTTGGCCAAAAATCAAAAGTAAGTAGAATGTCTTTTGTGCTCTTAATACATATATAATTTTGAGATGGTCTTGGATGAAAAAATCCATAATGAAAATATACCAGGCATATATATGATTAACTGAATTTCCATAGTGAGTTGTATATCATTAGTAATCATTAGTAATACTTTACAACTGTGTATAACTAGGAAATGCTATGAAAGCTTTCATTTTCCTTCTTTGACAGGAAGTTTTATGAGTGTAAATATTATACACATATATATTTATATGTATATATATGTATATATTTATTTATATATGTATATATACATATATATACAAATATATATGTATGTGTGTGTGTGTGTATATATATATATATATATTTATACACACACATGTATATGTGTACCCTAAAAATAAGTAATAGTAGCATCAGTTATTTTATTTCATTACTGTGACAGGGAATGTGGACCTGAGCTTTCTGTAAGTTGCAGTATATGTCTTGCTGATAGTAACCAGTTTCCTGGGTGGCATTACAAATTTCCCTCACATTGTTATTGTAGAATAATACAAACTAGTAGAAAATAATCTTCAATTGATCTTGGTATTTTTAATACCTTAAGGCCATGACTTGATGAGAATAGCCTTATAAATTCTTAGGAAAACACTGATATATGGTTGATAAAAATAAGGGAGAACAATTGATTCTGCATATTTAGCACTAAAAATTGCAGTTCTCATTGGCAAATGACAGTTTTTCAACTTGTTCAGTGTTAAATTCTAGTTAAAATATGGTTATCAACCTTTTCACCACTGATAGATTAGGAAACTGAAAGAAAGATTAATGAACTTGCAGGCACAGAAAATTATTGCAAAATATATCATGAAATAATATATGAAATAATTTAAATTATTATATGAAATAACATGAGATACAAAACATTAAAAAGCAGAAGATGCGTGGTGAAGGAAGTAGAAAATGTGAGGTGGAGAGGGATGGCTATGTCATGATTATTTAATGGAGAGAGCCAGGTAGTTCTGTGTACCGTATCTAAGACTGTCTCTTAGAAAGCACACTGTATGAACTGTCTTCTCCCATTTCCCCAGTCTATTTTCAGTTGTATTGCCAGAATCATTGAGAATCCAAAAGTATCTTCTAGGTCTAATCAGTATTTACTAAGGATCGTATGTTAACACTCAGAGGTAATAAAAAGATGAATGTGATGCAATCCTCAATTCCTGAGGGGTTTAGATTTAGAGGCAAAAGATGCTTAATAGTATTGAAACTTAAAATTCGTTTGAAATATTTCTCAAATGATATCATGGTGTGTGTGTGTGTTTCCCGTGAAAATTAAGGGGAGGCGTTTGGTGTATAGCTCAAAAATTTCATACGAAAAACAACTTTGCCTGTTCCCTAATTTAATCTGTCTAAATCTATGCTGGATTTCAGTCACCTTGAAAGATCCAGTTCTGCTGTAGTTGAATTCTTGGTGTCTGGGATGTCAGACAGGAAACAGTTTTACTTCAGCTCATCCTTTTCTTCAGCATTTTCAACTCACTGCTTATTTCTTTTCTTAAAAAAATAAAGATGTAAGAGTTGTTTGTAAGCAACTTTCACAATTATTTCTTACCCAGAGTGTGGGACTGCCTGTTTGAATGTTTCCAAAAGTATTGTTCTTATGTGACAACAGGTCAGAAAGACTCTGCATTAATTACACTAACATATGGTTATTAACAGATTCTAGCTCAGGGAGCAATACTTTACAATGTTATCTTCCACATAGTCAGATGTTAGCCATATTGTCAGTGCTGGCAGCTATTGTTTCACTCATTTACTTCACAGAGCTAATTACTCCCTAATAATAACTTTACCTTGGAGTTTTTCACTTACTTGTGCCAGCAAACCTGTTCACACTACATATGCTAATTATTGGCACTTATTCATTATGTTAAGATAGCTTTAAGTTCAAGCTGTGCAGCCTGGCTTTCGGTATGGAGCCAGCTGGCTGCAAAGTTCCACCTTTTTTTACTAAAGTCATTAAAAGTTTTAATATGGGCCCATCTTGTTCTCTTTACAAGATTCAGTCTTTCAGGAATTCAAATGAATGTGCAGTTACCCGTGGACAATTACAAATTATAATAAGAAGGTCTTTGGTTCTATGAGAAATTCTCAAAGCTTGCACTCACTGTGGCCCTTCCTGTTAGATTAGAAAAGATGAGCAAATTGTTTTACATTTAAACTATATGGTCACTAGATCAGTTTGGTTATACACAAGCAAACATACGTGGATATACATTCACAGGTACTCAGACACATACTCACCCTCTTTCTGGTTCGTTTCCCTTCAGAATAAGTTTAATTTACTGGTGCTATTAATTTATGCATGTCTACATGATAGAATCTGGAATTCTCCTGCTTGTGTAACATCCTTTCTCACTTTTTTTTCTTATCATTTCGAGAGACTTACGACTACTGCCAGGGCCAAAGACTGTCCTTGAACTCTATTCAGGATTCCCATTGATATCAGCAGGAGTTAATATTTAAATGTTGTTTCAGTCAAAGTAAAATATGGTCTTCTAGTTTTAATGAACAAATAGCTTCATTTGGTTCAGATCCAAATATAATTAGTAACTAGTACCACTCAATTAAATAACGTAACTTTGATGTGTATGAATTGAAATGGATTTGACCTTTTTTAGGTGGTAAATTTGGGGAGGAACCTTTTGAGACCTAGAAATGAATATATACTCAAGCATAAACTCTCATTGAACTTAAGTTTTATTTTAAAAAGATAACTTTTAAAATATTCAACCTTCTGATCTTCACCTTAGCTACAATGAGTCTCCTTAATCTTTTATATTATATATATTGTAAGATAGGCACCAAACACAGGAGTCCTGAACATACAGGTATTTAATAAAATCTGCTTCAGGTTTTATTAAGTACCTTGTAAAAGAGAAAATTAGATGATACAAGTCTATTTCAACGCATAGGCGAGGCTTAGGTTATACTTTCAGCTTTGTATTCCATGAAACAAATCTATCTTCTTTTTTTATTTTCTCCTTAATTTTTTTTAATTGTTCCTCAGTGATTTGCTACTAGGATACCCATGGATAGTGTTCATTTAGTCTATGAAATGGCAACTACCAAGTTCCAGAATTTTTAAGGGCTAGTGTAATTTAATGTGTGTTGAGGGTAGGGAGAGGATATTAGACAGCACATAGAGTTAGAGGAGGGATAGAAAAGAATGTAAAAATTGTTTTTCTTCCTACCAGGAGCTCCACATGAGCTGTAGTAATGACTGGAGACAGTCAGTACCAATTACTAGGATATTAGGAAAGGGGTTGCTTGTCCATACACATCCACCCTTGCTAGAGACCTGAAAATGTTTTCACTGGAGTAGAACATCTATTAAATGTTTTGCCTACATTTTGAATAATGATGTGATAATACGGTTGGCTGATGAGAAAATCAAGTAGTCATGGTTGAAGTAATCAACAACTGCTAGTTCTAAATACTCAACCAAGTTGGGAAATAAAGACTTTTTTAATTTACTATTATGTTTATAAAGGCTGACAACTCACTTGTTGTCACTTGTTTAATATGTGTGTTATGCAATCCTATTTCATTTGGAGAGAGAGAAAGAGTTTGGAGAAGAGTGTAAATAATGTTAATAAAAATAAGACATTTAGCTGCAACTCTGGAGAAGGATGCTTTTTATTTAAAAAAAAAAAAGTTTTCAAGAGACTCTAAAATTCCAGTTTGTTTTGTCATAGCGAAAGGCAATTTTATGTGATTTTTAAAATTATACTAGGTCTGTGTGAGATAGAAAACATGTGGTTGCTGTAATTCGTGTATGGGTACACACTGAGAATTACTACAGTTTCTTTTCAGAGTGGTTGAAAAGTTTGATCAAAATGAATAAAAATATACTTGTAGGGTTTAGAACTTTAACTGAAAGGTCTAAATAGGCCACCTTCACTTAATTTAAAAATATATTTGTACAGAATGAAGTTAAAGATAAAATAATTAAATAGATCATTGAAAATAGTGTATTTTAATTTTTAAACAATTAAATTCTCCATAAATTTTAAGACTGGGGTATATATTATGTTTCTACCTGAGGGTTTTGAGATTTTGAAATTTTTAGTAGCTATCAACTAATAAAAACACTTAATGATATGTAAGTAGCCATAGGTGACTCAGGAAGGCCTCGTTTGGGCTGTCTTCTAGGTAATCTAGTTTCATGCTTTTTTATTAACTTGATTTATTTTTTGTCATCGTGATTCTTCTCTACATGTTTATCATTAACCCGTTCTCTACTTTAGCAAAGAGCATGGTTTGGTTATTTTTTACCCTCNGGTAAAGAATCTGCCTGCCAATGCAGGAGACACGAGAAGTGGGACAGAGGAATACAGTCTATGAGATCGCAAAGTATCAGACATCACTGAGGACTGAGTCTGCATGGCAGAATAATTAAATGAATCGTAGAGGATTTCCTCAATAGATATGTACCAGTTAGGCAATTTATTGGTCCATCTTTTATATAATATCATTGTCTGGCATATGAAGCAACAAAATCATTGAATGTACAACTGAGTGAACAAAAGACTATTCATTTTAACGTATCACCTGAAAAACTGAGGGATAGAACTTGACTATCCATTAAGTCCTGTTCCGGCAAATATGTTAGCCAAAGATGAACTTATTATGTATTCTTCAGTATAAAATTGTAATTCAGTCTGATGAATGAAATAGTGCAGATATGCTTCCTCCCCCAAACCAGAAAGGCGCGGGGGCGTGAACCAAGATCAGGGGCCAAGAAAGTGTACAAAGGAGTTTATGTTTCACTTCCTAAAGGAAGTAAAGCCTGAGTTGAATATTCAAAGATAAGTAGAAATCAATCAGTGAAAGAAATTGACAAAGTGACCCAATTTGAGATAGTGATCACATGAGTTAGAAGCAGATTCTGTAAGGAAAGTGACTAAGTTCAGTTTTACCTGTGTTGAGTGGGGTCCAAAGCAAAATTGTATGCATATATGTGAATATCAAAAAGCGTTTCCTTTAGGCAGCTTCAGTTTTAACATTGTACCGTGTGTGTGTGTTCAGTCATGTCCAACTCTTTACAACCCCTTTGGACGGTAGCCCACCAGGCTCCTCTCTCCATGTTCAGGCAAGAATACTAGAGTGGGTTGCCGTTTCCTACTTAAGGGAATCATCCCAGCAAGGGATCAAACCCACATCTCTTGCATCCCCTACATTTGCAGGCAGATTCTTTACCACTGTGCTACCTGAAAAGTCCAACATTGTACCTTAAGTGTATCTTTTTTAATGGAACATATCTCTCATAAAAGAGGTTATTTTCCTGTCTCTAGGATATACTTTATCCTTTGTTCCTCATTTTCATCTCGTTTTTCTCTATGTCTCTCTTTAGCAATGTGTTTTACCTTTCCTTGCTCTCCTCATCTTCTTGTAACAAAGCTCAAACAGCATACGAAGTGATATGTTTGAGGTATCTTAAAGGGCTTCAGTGCAAAAGTAGGAAGTCAAGAGATACTTGGAGTAACAGGCAAGTTTTACTTTGCCAACAAAGGTCCGTCTAGTCAAAGCTATCTATGGTTTCTCCAGTAGTCATGTATGGATGTGAGAGTTGGGCTGTGAAGAAAGCTGAGCATCAAAGAATTGATGCTTTTGAACTGTGGTGTTGGAGAAGACTCTTGAGAGTCCCTTGGACTGCAAGGAGATCAAACCACTCCATCGTAAAGGAAATCAGTCCTGAATATTTGTTGAAAGAGCTGATGCTGAAGCTGAAACCCCAATACTTTGGCCACCTGATGCAAAGAACTGACTCACTGGAAAAGACCCTGTTGCTGGAAAAGATTGAAAACAGGAGGAGAAGCAGGTGACAGAGAATGAGATGGTTAGATGGCATCACCAACTCGATGGACATGAGTTTGAGCAAGCTCCAGGAGTTGGTGATGGACAGGGAAGCCGGGCATGCTATAGCCCGTGGGGTCGCAGAGTCGGACATGACTGAACCAATGAACTGAACTGAACTGAACTGAAAGGGCCTCAGGATGAGTACTTATAACCTGAGTGACATGATGGGAAATGCATTAATTTTTATCTGACAGTAAAAGCATAACAATGGATGAAATGAGGTGGTCAGAACTCCATGGACTGAAATAGAATGCAGAATGATTTAAGTAAATTGGAGAAGTATGGTTAAAAAGAAAAGAAAAGAAAGTTGTGTGGCAGTGTTTGTACAAGGGGAAGTGAACAAGAAATGTTTGAATGCTGGCACAACCTGGGCAGCAGAAAACCAAGTCTGCCAAGTTTTCCAAAACTTGATTTTAAAAGAGTGAGTAGCAGTACANACAATGGATGAAATGAGGTGGTCAGAACTCCATGGACTGAAATAGAATGCAGAATGATTTAAGTAAATTGGAGAAATATGGTTAAAAAGAAAAGAAAAGAAAGTTGTGTGGCAGTGTTTGTACAAGGGGAAGTGAACAAGAAATGTTTGAATGCTGGCACAACCTGGGCAGCAGAAAACCAAGTCTGCCAAGTTTTCCAAAACTTGGTTTTAAAAGAGTGGGTAGCAGTACAACATAAATAAGAATATACAACTTGGGTATCTGAAACATAAACTCCTTTGTACAAATTTAAAACCTGTAGGAGAATGCTGTAGCCACTCTGGTTGCAGCAGAGAAAACAGAATACTTACGGATTTGAAAGGTTAAATAAATTAGATCTAAATGGCCTGGAAAAAAATAGTGGTGTGGACTTAATAATAACAAACATCTAATATAAGAAAGAGCAGTTTCAGTTATATGGGAATGAAGACAAAAAGAAAATGAGCTTATACCACAGCTTAGATATTTTTGTCAGATAATTTTCTGAAAGAGATACTTAAGAAATATTGGGGTAGATGGTGGATGTTAAAAAAGATTTTCTGATCTCTTAAAGAAAGAGAATATGCAGTCATCCCTCAGTATTCCCAAGGGATTGGGTCCAGGAGCTACCACAATACCAAAAGCTGCAGAAGCTCAGATTCCATAGTCGACTATCTGTATCTACTTTTTCATATCTTTGAATTCAACTAACTGTGCATCATATTGTACTATAGTATTTATTGGAAAAATGTATGCGTACCATTGGACTCAAGCAGCTCAAGTGTGTATTGTTCAAGGGTAAATTTAACTCATCCATTTAACTGTTCAAAAAACGTTAGTTGCACACCTATTATTCCTTATAGTCCCTCTGCCTGTGTGGTACAGATAAAACTAAGCAGGAAAAATGCAATCCCTGCCCCATAGAGTTTGCAATCTGTTTAACATCTAGTATTATTTGCATGATTGTGGGTAGAGGTGTTCTTTTCTGTTTAGTGATAATTATTCACACAAAAATGGAAAATTTGAGACCCATTGATGGCAATTACTTAGGTAGTATTTAGCAGAGGATCTCCTAAAATCTTGCCTACTAGAAAATGAATAAGGGGAGACAGAAGTATAGAACTTAAGTCGGTCATGAGAATCCACTGGTTATACAAACTGGTTATACCATTGCTGTAACTTTGTAGCCACTCCCATTATGCCATTAAAATTTTTATTTTCTGTAGCCATATGAATCTGATGAAATTATTTTACAGTGGAAGGACAAATTACTAAGCTATCCATAAAAACTGCTTAAGTTAAATGTTAAGATTTGCAGTTTTTCCAATACTGAGAGTATATCAAAACCGCTTGATTAACTGGAGCTGTTACTTCTTGATTATATAATGGCACAGTATAGTTGGAAACTTGTCATTAATGTTGTCATATGTCTAAAAAATAATTTTCTAAGTGCAGCCCAGTATTAGAGGTGACTAAATATCATGTTATAATTGAGATGAGAACTATATCTTTGTATTGTTGAATTAGTGATGTCAAGCCATTCTACTTCACAGCCCCAAAGGACCATACAAAAGACATTTGCAAGCAAGATGTTTAAGTACAGCATCAGCATAATTGTAACCCAAAGGATCTACAAAAAGAGTTTGTGTGCGTGGGCCCCGAAGGTCCAGCTGTTCTTGAAGGATTATCAGGATTTAATGGAAAGCACAGATGGAACCAATACTATTGTCTGGAGTATTCTAGGGCAGAGGCTAATGTGAGAAAGGTGACCAGTGGCCAGCTGATTGTAACAAAAAACAAAACTTTTTGTTAAGATGAAAAAAAATGTGAACCATTGCTACCCAAATAACATTGATTCAGAGGAAATAGTCCCCAGTGCTTCATTTTAGCCATTGTAAAGATGGTCATATGTGGTGTGCAGCTGTAAGTGGTTTTTTCTGAATTATTAGAGACCGAGCCATTATTCTCGGTGTTTAGGCAGTTTCACTGGATATGGACCATTGTAATCGTATAAGCTCTCTATTGTGTGACTACTAATTTAGAGTGTTGCCATAAGCCAGCCACAGGATCCATGGCTTCTGTAAATGAGTGAGTCATGTTGAAAAACACTCTGAATATGCATTCTCAAATTTATTATTTGAATGTAGATATATTTTAAATTCTATGAATTCCTTATCAAAAATGTAATATAGTCATTGAACACGTTTTCTTTTAGAATCAGTTCATCTAAAAAATTGCTCTTTAAAAGTAATGCTGTCATATCTTTTTTACACTAAGTGTAAGTGTAGCATTACTATGCTAATATATAGATACATGCATATATATAATTGGTTATATACATATATACATATGTATACACACACATGTAATGATGTCGGATATTAGTATGAATTTCAGAAACCCTGATGATTTTGATCATAAATTATTTTGCCATAGGTTCACAAAATTCTTCCTTGAAAAAAAAAAACACTGTTGCTCCTTAAGACCACACATGTAGCCCTAGCTAGACACTTTTTTGAGGTTAAGTGCCATCACTATGACTAGTATCTATTTATAATACATATGAAAACATTCACATGTCATAATGCTGTCTCATTGAACCTCAGCACAGTCATCTTTGCACATACCCAGGACCAAAGAGTAAAGTTAATCTTCAGTAACATACTGAGTTTACAAAGATTCATGTGTAACCTTGATGCTAAACTCATACTGCTAAGTCACTTCAGTCGTGTCCGACTCTGTGCAGCCCCATAGGTGGCAGCCCACTAGGAATTCACCAGGCAAGAACACTGGAGTGGGTTGCCATTTCCTACTCCAGTGCAGGAAAGTGAAAAGTGAAAGTGAAGTTGCTCAGTCGTGCCCGACCCTCAGCGACCCCATGGACTGCAGCCTACCAGGCTCCTCCGTCCATGGAATTTTCCAGGCAAGAGTACTGGAGTGGGGTGCCATCACCTAGAGACCCTCTTTTTCATAAAGGCTTCCTGTCCATAGAAAGGACTTTTGAAATTCCCCTGGAGTTAGTTTGAATGGAAAAACACCTAGATATAGTGAACTATTCCACTTAGTGTTATTGTCTCCTCCAGATTTCAATAGTAAATATATCTCCTTCAAATTTTTTTCTACTCTGTAACAATAAAAAATAACTTGTAATCTTAAGGGTTACAGAAGGGAAACTCCCCTTTTTGCCACTGCCCTAGTCAGAAAACTAACTGAGCAGGTAATTACTGCAGTGTTACAGAATAAAGAAAAAATATGTCATATGGTTCTCTTAAAAGAGAATTTGTATTTCTGTGAAAGCAATTGATATTTGAACCATTTCCTGGTTTTCTTTTGAATAATTAAAATCAGTTCGAGAGCCCAGTATTTGCGAAGTTTGAATGGCATTAGAAAGTCGCCAATTGGCATCACTTGGTAGTTCTACTATTTGTTTCAGTTTTGAGTTGGGGAATATTTTTGTATTCTGAGAGAAGCTGTTCTAAAATATGTCATCCATTTCACATTTTCCCTTCTTAAGCTGATATTTTTATGCAATACAAAAATAAATAAATAAAACACTTACTGGGGCTACAGGATGGTCATAATATCGAAAAATTGGCCCTCGGCCAAATTAACCAGGAAGTGGCAAAGATATGGCCAATTTTTTTTTTCATTCTGAATTTAATATCTGGCTCAATCTTCAGCGTCGATTTTGCACTAAGTTGAGTTATTTTCATTCAGAAGAACCTGATACTATTTTGGCATTCTCTTTTTATAGACTATATTCTGTTCTACAAATGTTTTCTCTCTAATTATAGCTCACGTCAATACCTGGATTAAAGAATTAGAAATTATACCAGAGACTTATACTATATTGTAAATGAATTTCACAACTAAAGGAAAATTAATTCTGTGACAGTTATATAGAAGATATTGTGCTTAATTTTACTGACAAGCTATAAAGACACTAAATTGGAATAGGCCTGTGTATTATTACACGTTACCGTCTATACAATGCCCTAAAAATTGAGCACATAGTTGCATTTAATTAGACATAATATTCTATACTATATCATCGATATCATTAGACTTTGGTATTAAACTAATGATAGGGAAAGTGTTAAATCAGGAGTGTTAAGTCAGTGGTTTTCAAATTGTGGAGACAGGACCACATTGGGTCCATGGAGTTCCTCCAGTGGATACCTGGGATTAGGTCATAGTATTGGGGGATATGGGGCTGGGCAGCTGTGCGTAAGTCAGAATTTCACCATTAGGTTCTACATTGAGTTTGTATGGGGAAAAAAATGATGTTTCTGCCTTGGAAAAAAATATTTGAAACCCATATATGTAAATTTCTCCTTGAAGACTAACAATTCAGGGAGTGAGTGATCTCGACTTCCAGAATCCCTTGTCAGCATATTTCACTGCTTTATTCTTATTTTTTCATACAAATATATAAACAGCCACAATTATAATTTTAAAAGTTGCCGGAATTCTCAAGTCTACGTTTGTCTTCACTTCTTGAAAAAGCAGTTTTCTTTGTTTGATCTCTTTTCTGATTTTCAGAGTATTTTTTTTACCATAACTTTTAACCATCAAGTTATATTTTCTCCACCCTCTTCCTTATTCACTTTTAAAGTAAAAGTGAGAGAATTTTTTTAAAAGAGAAGAAAAATTTTAAAAAATCGAGAGAAAAGAACACTGGAAGATAAAAAGAAACTGCTTTCAGCTATTTTCATCAGCTACTACCCTTGACTACCCACTGGCCCAGTTTACCATCAATTGCTTTGTTTCTCGGTAGCTTTCAAGACCATGACTTGTGGTATAGTACCGGTCTAATAGTTGTCTGTGCTTATGAGAAATAGTCAAGGGAGATGACAGTCTCAACATACATATGTATTTACACAGGTGCATAAATTGTTGATTATGTATCTAAATATTTTTATAGTATTATGCTTAGGACTCCCTACTCTTTGGTTCTGATAAATTAAAATTAATATGAAAAAATAAAGAAAACTTTTAACAGCCATGATTATGTGAATTGCCATTTTTGTTTTAAAAATTAAAGATATAGAACGAGGGTTGACATTAAGCCAGTTGCACTGTTAAGAAGTCATGTAATTTAAATGATAGATGAGAGCACCTGTAGTTCAGAAGCCTTTATATCACTTTAAGCACTACGGGGTAGCTGTAAGGAAGCATTTTAAACTTACACTTTTGAATTTTCAGCTCTTCGTATCAACTATCATTGTATTAAATGTCTTTTAAGATACCTTTATCTATAAGCCTATTTTTCCAAACACACAAACTCTAATGTGCTTTTAAAAATATGCAACTGTGTAATTAAAGGAACTGAACAAATAGCAAGTCCATAAAGGAAAACCTGCAGTTTGTCATTTTCATTAGGACATGTATGTGAAAGATCCTGTAAAGATGCACTGATCAGAACAATACTAGAAAGTTCCAGCTGATCTAGTAGCTGCCTTTATGTAAGACAATAGATCTTGTGAATATTCCTGTTTCTCTCCAGGCAGCTAGCTAGTCTGGTTAACCGAAATTGTTGAGTAATTGTTCTGTGGTTGAGAACAAAATGCTGAATTAAACTGTTCCCAGCACAATAATTGTGTGATTATAGCATTTATGTTGCTGGCCAAAGGAACAGTCATTAGGTTTGGAAGACTTACCAAAACCACAAGTACAAAAAAAAAATGCAAATCACATGTAAATTGCCGTTTAATACCTATAGTGGCTTAGAAATGGAACGAAGAGTAGGGCACATTTCTAGTTAAAGAGATGAACCTGGAAATCTTGATCTTATATTTTGTGCAATACTGAAACTAGGAAGATGTTGAAAATACATTTTCTATACGGTTTACACTCCTCTACACTGCTTTTATTCTCAGCCATGCCTTTATTTCTCTCACATCACTCTCTCTCCTTTCTTGCACTCCCAGTCGCATCTTTCTTAACCACATTTGTTAACTTCAATATTTTAACTCTGTTTGCCTGTCTGAAAAGTTTTTCTTTTCTTTTTTCCCCTACTTAAAATTATGCAGTGAAAAGAACTTATAAACCAATGGGGTGTGAGGGCTAATGCAGAGAAAGCTTTAATAAGAAAGCTGTCAACAAATACATTTTGTAAAATGTCAAATAAAAACCAGTTGCTAATAAAATTGGAATGCTCTTATTTCTTTTCATTCTGAACTGTTGTGCTTTCTACTGCTGGTAAATGCATGCCCTGAAACACTGGAGTTTTTCCTCCTGTCGTAGCATTCTTCCAGGTGAACCATTCATGAACAGACTAAGGTGTCCCCATGATGAAGATCAGATCTTGCTGAATACATGTGTAATGTTGATGTAAGCTGTGTTCTTTGAGTTAATAAATGAAAAACAATCTCATTGTGAGAGATGAGTGACCCAATAAGAACGAATGATAGATACACAGACATTTTTCTGTATCATTATGAACTTAATTCAAAGATGTTAATAGACAATTTTACAAAAGTTTTCAGGCTTATGGTACATTTCATTTCATCTTTAAAGATATGCGATGAAATGTATTTAACAGTAATTCCACTGGCAATGAGGACCATCACACAGAAAGCAGAATAACTGGAAGGCTAAAACTTTTTTGTTATGCATCTCCTTTTTCTCTAGTTTGAAGTATGGCTAACATTGAGATTATGCCGAAGTTAGAATTTAGTTTTCTTATATATTTTCACATCACATTAAATTTTTTGTAAAAGCTACCGCAATAATTATGTAAAATGTCTTTGTAAACAAGTTTGTATTGATACAAATATGGTTTTAGCATATATTGAAACGTGCAATTTTTATTTTACCTTTATTGTGCGTGTTTTTATTCTTCTGAAGTGTGTTAAGCTCAAGAAGTCAATTTTAAAAATAAAGATTTAGTGCTTTATCAGAGTCTATACTCAAGTTCTTAAATGGCATTTTATTTTATAAGGTCAGATCAACATTCACTTTCTTTTCTGCTAATATGTTAACAATTTCCTTTCTAAGGTTATCTTCAAATTTGCGATAAACATGCTCATCCATACCATATGTATGTGTGTATATATATATATATATATATATATGTTCAAACATCTGTAATATTTCAGTCCTTTTTGTTATTTCAACAAAAAAGATTTTGTACAAAGAGATTAAAATATATGTTCACAGTTTAGAAGTTTTCTGTGTGATGTTGACATTTTTAGAAAACATAGTGGCTTTAAATTTATTCATCTTGATTGTTTTCCCCAACAGTGCAGTCTTCAAACTGTACAGATTTTGAATTGCTAACCACTACATGATATTAAGTAACCTCTAATTCCTGCCAACCACCCACACATTAATTAGAACAAACTCAGCAATTTTAATGATCCCACTTGTCAATTGTAAAGTACATTTAGAAAATAAGGTTCATATTTCAATAATCAAATTATATTTTTCATAGAGTCAAACAGAGTCAATTCCCAGGTAAATACTGCAGTCTGTTGTAAAATATACCTCATAAACCTGAAGTTAGACAAAACCACTCATTCAAAAAGAGAAATTGTTATTTTTGGAGTCCATATTTGAAAACTAACATTTTCCCCTCCATCTAAAACCAAATACTTTCATCATAATTTTGCACAGTACTAAATCTCTAAAACCTGGCTTAGTCTGTGGACACTTTTTATAAATGTTCTGTCTGTCCTGTCTGTATGTGTCAGGTGTAGAATTCTATATAGGTCATTGTGTTGTCTAAATGACCCATAACTTTACTAATTTTTTGTTGACTTTGGCTGTTAATAATTAAGAAAGTTGTACTAAAATGGCCCAGAGTAATGAGATTTTATTAATTTCTCTTCTCACCCCTCCCAATTTTTGCTTTATAAAGTATGGAGATTTTTTTTTAATTAGATGTCTATAACTTTAGAATTATTTTCTCTTTCTGATGAATTGGATCTATTATTGTTATTTCTGGAACTTTTGTATCCACAATAATCCTTTATGTGTTAAAGTCTATTTTAATATCAAAACTGGTACCTTAAAATTTTTTATTTACTTTTTTTTGGGTAAATATTTGTCTGGTATATCTTTTTATCTTTTTTTGTCACGGTGATTTAAACTTATCTCTAGTAAACCAGGTATAGCTAGATTTTCTTAAAATTTTAATTTGTTGGTGTCTGCTTTTCAATTTATGAGCTTATTAGTCACAAATTTGTTGTGATTAAGCTTAAGTGCATCATCTTATCCATGCTTTCTATTTATACCCCATTTCATGTGTATTTTTTACTTTGTAATTTTTTATGTATTTTTAGTTTCCTCAAATTCTTTTCTTTTTATTGTTTTGGATATTATCTACTCTATTTCTGTTTTTATGTGTTGCCTTTTGAGTATTTAACATGCTTACTTATGGTAAGAGAGTTTAAAATTAACAAATTTTGAATTATAAAATAAACTTAGAATTCCTAACTGAATATTTCTGTCTTGTTTTACATGTTATTGTTGCTGGATTTAGCTCCATCTGATTTTTAAAATCCAGATATTGGACATTATTTTCATTGAACAAAGTTTTTAAAACACTTACATATTCACTAATTGACCACCATTTAGAAATTTGTTGTCAAGCTGATTGTTATTTTATGGCTTCTATCTGGGTGATCTTAAGATTTGTCTGTGCCTTTGTTTTTCTGCAGTCTTATTACAGGGTTTTAAGTGATATTTTATTTTCATTTATTCTGACTGTGTATATTTCAGTTGTTGCATCTATGATCTATATTTTTCAAATTCAGAAAATTTCTCAACCACTAATTTTTAGAATAGTGACTGCACCCGTTTTTCTTTTTCTTTTTTTGTCCTGTTCTCTCCTAAAATTTTGACTTGGCATTTGTTGGACTGTCTCATTCTAGCCACCATGATACTTGTCTACTCTTTTGTATTTTCCATCTCCTTGTCTCCTTGTGGACTGAAATAATAGCTAGTTCCTTTAGATCCCTTTTCCAATTAATGATTTATTTTAACCGCATTTGTTGAATTTTCTATCTATCCATTCAGTGAGTTTTAAATTTCATTTATTTTGTTTTTCAAAATTCTATTTAATCATTTTAAAAATCTTCCTGAGCATCTTTGATCACTGTTTTGTTTGTAAGTGAGTGTTATTCCATCTTTTACATAAGAACATTTTAAGCACTATTTTGTTCTTCACCTAAAAATCCAAATACTCAGATGCCTTTGCGTGTTTACATGTTGCTTCTTGATTCTGCCTTTACATATATTAGATTAATCTTCATGTATTTGTTGAATTTTTTTATTGTGAGTTTATACTTGGCTGAACTTAATCTGTGGAAAATCAGAGTAACTAAATTGGTGATGTGTGGTTACTGGAGTAGAGTATACTGCCAGGTCTAGGAGGCACTAAAAACCAGACCACTTATTTCTTATTCTGTACCTTGGGTTTTCACTGGCCATATAGGAAGCTTGATTTGAATTCCAGACCCAACTGATGTAAGATCTGTGGTTGAATAATGTAGTATATTATTATCATTAGTATTTTATAGTAATAGAATGTAAGCTCCATGAAATCAGAGATGTTAATCTGTTTTTCTTTCACCATAGTTTTTCAAGTACTTGGGAAAATGTCTTGTACTTTGTACACACTCGATAAATAGTTATCAAATAATTATCATCATCAGTGGTTTTCCACCAAACTATTGTAGAAACACCCTAGTATGCTTGCTTAGTTGAAATATATTTTTTTAAACTTACCTTTTACCAGTGCCATTTCTCCTCATTGATTGGCCTGGGTTAGTAGAGAAGTCTACTTTAGTAGTAGTTAGTAGAGGAGTTCAACTTTTTAGAGACGCAAGGTTACATCATGAGTTCCAGATACTGTTACCTAGTTGCATGCTAAGTCACATAAGTCTTGTCTGACTTTTTGTAACCACATGGACTGTAGCCCACCAGGGTCTCTTGTCCATGGGATTTTTTAGTAAAGAATACTAGAGTGGTTTTCCATACCATCCTCCAGGGGATCTTCCTGACCCAAGAACAAACCCACATCTCCTGTGACTCCTGCATTGCAGATGGATTCTTTACCATTGAATCATCAAGGAAGCCCATTACTCCTCACTCTCCACATACTTTCGAGTCCTTCCTTTTTTCCACGTCCAACTTCCTTGGAGGGTCTGCATCAGAAAGTATGTTGGTTGTTGTGTAACCAACAGCCACTTGTAGCAGAGATTTCTAAAGTATCTAATATTCAATGCTGTTTTGTTATATTTATTTATATTATACATACTTATTTTTTAAAGTACATATTGAATTAATTATTTTAAGGCTGTGTCACAGTTTGTGTCATTCAAAAATTTTTCATAGAACTTATAATTTGTATTGATCTGGTAAGATTTATAAGTAGTATATTATTTATTCAAGTGAATGGAAAGCATAGTGTTTAAAAGCCTAGTTTGTATTTGGCTGCCTGAATTTGAGTTCTTTTTGCTTGCTAAATGACTGACGAGACATGCCTTAGTTTCCTCATCTGTAAAATAGTGATGATGGAAGGATCTATCTCATAGAGTTTTTATACGTTTGGATGAGTGAAAAATAAAATTGTGCAAAAGTCAACATAAAAAATGCATCATGAGAGAAGTTTAGGGAACAAGAATATGTATTAATATTATCAGCAATCTATCAAATTCTTTTGGTAAAAGACTGGAAGTTGGAAAGAATTCATATAGTCAGCCCATGTTTATAGCCATTTTATTAGATGAAAAGGGAAACAATTTAGTCATGAAATTTTCACTTTTTCTGGCTTAAATAAAAATTATTTCTAATCAAGAAAGCAGTCTATCAGTTCAGTTCAGTCACTCTGTTAAGTCTGACTCTTTGCAACCACACGGACTGCAACACACCAGGTCTTCCTGTCCATCAGCAACTCACGAAGTTTACTCAAACTCATGTCCATTGAGTCGGTGATGCCATTCAACCATCTCGTCTGCTGTCATCCCCTTCTTCTCCTGCCTTCAATCTTTTCCAGCATCATCTTTTCCAATGAGTCAGCTCTTTGCATCAGATGGCCAATATATTGAGGTTTCAACTTCAACATGAATTCTTCCAATGAATATTCAGGACTGATTTCTTTTAGGATGGACTGGTTGGATCTCCTTGCAGTCCAAGGTGCTGGGAGCCAGCGTGGGAATCCCACCCGTGAAACGGTCACGTGGCAGAAATCCGATGGGCAAGGCGATTCGGATTTCAGAGATTCCCCCTGAGTTTCCCTGAGCATCTACACCCCAAAAAATAAGGGAACCCGAATATGCCTGCTGCCAGGAGCCAGCGTGAGGATTCCACCCGTGACATTGTCATGTGGCAGACTTGATGGGCAAGGACGATTCGAGTCTCGGAGTTTCTCCCTGGCATTTCCTGAGTGTGTACCTAGAAAATAAGAATTCTGCCTGACATTGCACCTTTTCTAATTCTTCTGACATTCTCTGGAAAAAGTTAATTTTGGGCTTTAGTCTTCTGCATTTGAAAGGAGTGTTTCAATTCAACCCCCTCTGTCAACCCTCTGACTTAAATGTTTTCATTTACCTAAGTTTCCCAAACCTTTTTACAGCTTGTGAATTGCTTACAGCCCCCAACTGCAAGGGGCACAAAGCTTGAAGTATCTTAAAGTTATAGGGCTAAAAATCCTATTGGTGACAGGATTTCACTGTTGACTCAATGATAGCTGCCAGACCTCCTTATTCTTTGTCTTTTGGGCACCCAGGAAGATGTTAATCAATCTAAACGGGATATGGNAATTCCATCACCTCCACTAGCTTTGTTCGTAGTGATGCTTTCTAAGGCTTTCTTGACTTCACATTTAGGATGTCGTGCTCTAGGTGAGTAATCACACCATCGTGATTATCTGAGTTGTAAAGATATTTTTTGTACAGTTCTTCTGTGTATTCTTGCCACCTCCTCTTAATACTTTCTGCTTCTGTTTGAGCCATATCATTTCTGTCCTTTATTGAGCCCAACTCCAGGCCAGAATACTAGAGTGGTTAGCCATTCCCTTCTCCAGGGGATCTTCCCAATCCAGGAATCAAACCCTGGTCTCCCACATTACAGGTGGATTCTTTACCAGCTGAGCCACCAGGGAAGCCCAAGAATACTGGAATGGGTAGCCTATCCTATTTCCAGCAGATCTTCCTGACCCAGGAATCAAACCAGGGTCTCCTGCATTGCAGGCGGATTCTTTACCAGCTGAGCCACCAGGGAAGCCATATGGTTTGAGGAATGATTCAATTGTCTGAAAGAAGATAGATGACAAGAAGGTCTAGGACAGAGAAGGATCCAAGGAACCAGATCATAGACATAGTTTTGACTCGCCCCTACCCCATTCCATGGCCATGGCAAATCAGTTCTGTTTTGGCCCCAGTTGCCTCTTCTATTAGAGGCTTCCCAAGAGGTGCAGTGGCAAAGAATCCTTCTGCCAATGCTAGAGTTGCAAGAGACGCAAATTGGATCCCTGGGTCAGAAAGATCCCTTGGAGAAGGGAATGGCAACCCATTCCAATATCCCATGTACAGAAGAGCCTGGTGGACTACAATCCATGGGCTTGCAAACACTCAGACGCAATGGAGCATACGTGTGTGCGTGCACGTGCGCGCGCGCACGCACACACACACACACACACACACACACACANCAAGAGACGCAAATTGGATCCCTGGGTCAGAAAGATCCCTTGGAGAAGGGAATGGCAACCCATTCCAATATCCCATGTACAGAAGAGCCTGGTGGACTACAATCCATGGGCTTGCAAACACTCAGACGCAATGGAGCATACGTGTGTGCGTGCACGTGCACGTGCGCGCGCGCACACACACACACACACCTCTTCTGTAAAGAACAGAGAACGTCTTAATACTCTCTAAGCTTTCTTCCAGATCTTTTATTCAAACATTTAAAAACTCAATATTACGCATGAACATGAGAATTATCTTCAAGTAGTGAAGAACTTATAAAATGGTACAGTTTAGTTAATTTTGTTTTAGAAGGTAGAATTAGTCCCAATAGATGGGATTTATAAAAGGAAAGTTTAGTTCAACCTAACGGGTACTTTTAAAATCATTATATTAATGCAATAAGAAAAGACTTGTAGTGTGAAGCATCAATAGATACTTCACCACTGTCAAGGATATATGTAGGGAAATTATTCATCAGATTAGAAAGTGAACTTGATGTCACCTTCCAGTTACAGTATTTAGTATTCTGAATCTGCTGTCTAAAGCAGTCCCAAGGCAGTCTCACGTCCAGTGTTCTAGCAAACTTGTATGCCAGTATATTGAACTGAATATTTTTTTTCCTTTTATCATAAAATAAGGAGGGTTGGGAAGCATGGAATATCAAGACTTCTTCTCTTTGATTCGCTCTAATACGTTCAGCAGGTTCAAGGTCAACTGCCGCCATTAATGATTCCCGTATTCCCTCCTGATCAACGGACACTGGCTGCAGCTGCCCAGCAAGGATTCCTCCTTCCTCCAGGCTTCAGCTATAAGGCTGGCTGTAGTAAGTACCGTTGATTTTTCATTTGGGAGTGGGTGGAGGGCATGGCTTTAGGCAATTTAATATTCCTGCCACACCAAGAAATGAGATCACCCGTATAGCATTTTTATTTTAAAGGGGAAATACATGGAAAATGAAGAAAAGGATTTATGTTGATATTTAAGGGCCTAGAATATTTCTGTGTTTCTGAAGCCAATATTTGCTTTTTATAATTTGGTTTCATAACTTTCATTTCCAATGTATTCCTAAAATATGAGTATGATTTTCAGGTTCAATTTATTTTTATGTAGGTAAAATAGGAATATCCCCGGCTTTCCTAGTAGCTCAGATGGGAAGCAATCCACATGCACTGCAGAAGACCTATATATGATCCCTGGGTAGGGAACATCCCCTGTAAAAGGGAATGGCAGCCCACTCTAGTACTCTTGCCTGGAAAATCCTATGGGCGGAGGAGCCTGGTAGGCTGCAGTCCATGGGGTCGCTAAGAGTCAGACACGACTGAGCGACTTCACTTTCACTTCTCACTTTCATGCACTGGAGAAGGAAATGGCAACACACTCCAGTGTTCTTGCCTGGAGAATCCCAGGGACGGGGGAGCCTGGTGGGCTGCCGTCTATGGGGTCGCACAGAGTCTGACACGACTGAAGTGATTTAGCAGCAGTAGCAGCAGGTTTCCATTGTGCTTTAAGATAAACCCAAGTTTCCTAATGTGAATTAGCCGGCCTTCTATTATCCATCTCCTCTCTATATTTACAGCCTAGCTTCTCACTGGTACTCTTTTAGCTCTTAGACCAAACCATTCTCTTTCTTAACTTGTGACTTGAATTGTCTGTGTTCACTCTCCTTGGTGTTGTGAGCCTCTTCCAACTCAGACCAAGGAAGGCTGGCCTGAGCTAGTTAGATCCCTTTCTCCAGGTTCCTTTGGATCCTGTATATTTTCTTCCACTTCAATTGTAAACTGAGGGCCAGTGTGCCTTCTGTTTCATTTATTGTTATATCTAAAGTTTTAATACAATATTTAACTATTTGTTGAATGAATTAATGAGCATTCATTACAAACAAAAAAAAGGTATTTTTACATTGATAGTCTATATTGAGATGACTGTTTATATTGCTTATTAACTTGAGTTGCCTGTGTTTTTATGACCATTTTTTTAACCAAAATCAAAATTGTACACTGTTTTGGAAATGATCTAATACTTTATTTTCCAAAATTCAGACACTCAAAATGCAAACTATAATCTGTAGATAAAAATAGTAACAAATTCCAAAGAAGGACTAGGCTGCTAAGCTAAGTATCTTCTAAAACATCATTATCATGCTCAAAAAATACAGAGAAAGCAAGTATATTGAAGTATTTTCATACCTCAAAGTAGAATACTATTGAAAACACTTAACAAAATATTATCACTTTATATATTTATGTAGAATATTTTGTAAGTTCCAGTAGATTTTGTTTCATTTATATGTTAATAAATTGTCCCATTAACATCCTGCTATGCTTCAACACTTGCTGCATTTGAGAAATTCTGTTGAATATTACTAGAAATCAGATATGCTGCTAAGTCGCTTCAGTCGTGTTCAACTCTGTGCAACCCCAGAGACGGCAGCCCACATGGCTCCTCCGGCCCTGGGATTCTCCAGGCAAGAACACTGGAGTGGGTTGCCATTTCCTTCTCCAACATGTGAAAATGAAGTAGCTCAGTTATGTCTGACTCCTAACAACCCCATGGACTACAGCCCACCAGGCTCCTCCGTCCATGGGATTTTCCAGGCAAGAGTACTGGAGTGGGGTGCCATTGCGTTCTCCAGAAATCAGATATATTTCCTGCTAAATGATGTCTTGAAATTTCATACTTAACATTCATTTCTAGTTTTTACACCTTCCTTTATACAATATTGAAAAAAAAAAGGATGTAATTTTTAAATATACAGAGCCATAAGTAAGAGTAGATGCAACTATAGAGTCTAGGTAAAAATAAACTGAACTGGGGAGTTTCAAAATTCAGACTTCTAAGGCACTTTGTTCTTTACAGTCTTTAACATGGCTTTTGAATATCTTTCTCTTTGGTTTCCTGTGTTTTAAGATGGTATTCTCACTCTGGATCTTTAATTTATTCATTTAATATGTTTGTCACATAATTGTGTCTTTGTAGACTGATTCATCCAGAAATACCAGCTTCCTTTTTTAAACTAAAGACTATATTTATATTCTAAATATTTAAATTCTACAAATAACTTAAATTTTAAGAAGAAAATTTTAAATTCTATCACTACATTAATTTCTGAGTTTTTAATTATAAAATGTATTTTGTTTCCATATACCTAAGGAATTACTATTCACATTAAATGCATGTTGCCAATGTGTGTGTTTTGTTTTTTTTTTTTTTTTTTGTAGCTTTGGTTACTAAAGTGAAAGAAAAAATACTTTTAAAAATCAGATTGCCTCAGATTGCACCTGCAGTACATACATATAGACCAGTTCTCTTTTCCAAAAAGAAATGTTTTAAGCAACTGTAAAAATAAGTCTCATTTTCAGATACCTGCTGAAGAGAAAACCTCATTGAGTGTGAACAGTAGTATAACTGTGGACCTGGAAAAGGTCAAGAACACCTCTCCCTCACTCCCATTTGATGAGTTGGCATAGTAAACTTGTTCAGTGTTCATGTCATATGGCATAGAGAAATACATCCCTTCCTAAAGTTATTGGTATATCAACCATTTTATATTTATACCTCCAGTACTTAAAGTTATAAATGATACCACATCTTTAGAATGTTTGGAAATAAAGAAGGATAAAATCTCTATAGCTGCTGGCAAGCTTGAAACTACACTCATGCCAAGCTGAATCTAAGATGAACCCAGGAGCAAAATAAAGTGCCACCCTTGTTGACATTCTCATGCTCTAAGGCAGTTTGAGTTGAGGAGCTAGGTGGAAGCAATAAATAGTCCAGACTATTGCCTCCATAATCAGGTATCGGGAGAGGAACTGAGACAGGGAAAGAAGCAAGTCTCTCCTTCATCCCTCTTCAGTGGGACTTCCTGTTTTATCCCCCACCCCGAAATTCTCTGTCATCTGTGACGTCTCTGGCTCTCATTTGTTTTGAGTAATAGTACATAGTTTTCAATGAAAGTGACACTGACTAATCCATCTTGATTTGAGTCCCAAGTAAATAGGAAAGATAAACTATTTTTAATATACTCAAATGCTTTTCATCAATCCATTCAAGAAGGTACTGATGATACATTTTTCTATTTAAACTTGATGTGTCTTGATAAATAAAATTAAAGTCTCTGAAACTACCCAAGAAAGTTACAATAATATCAAAAAATATAAGCACAAGTTGGGTAACCTAACCATCATACATTGAGTTAGTATCTCCTATTTTCCAAAAAAGTTTTTCATTGAAAATAAAGGTGTTTTGCCTATAAAGAATATAATTGTAGAAGTATGGTGTGGACTGGACACCTACAGAATATCCTTGCTGGGATTTCTCTTAACTACTAGAAAGCATATCATTAAACAATATACAAATAAATACCACAGCCAGAGGCTTCAGAACAAAGTGGCTAGATAGATAGAAAAGAAGTTTTACTGAATGTTATAGTCTACTCTTATCTATGACTATGTAGATCAGTTTGCAAATGTTGATATATCACCAGAATTTTAGTTCTGTTTTGGCATTTGCTCTTAGTAAAAATCAATCATGAACCCACACTTCGCCATGTATCTCTATCTAGTTATTGTTTTTCTTATTTCTTAAAATGTAAAAATACTTCCAGACTTCTAAAATAAAATAATGGTATATTATTAAATTGAGCACTTTTAATATATGCAATAATTGGAAAACAGTTGTGTAAAAATACTTGCTTTAATCAATCAACTCAATTCAGAGACTATTTCATTCAGGAAAAAATAAATGATCTTTATTTTTAACTAATAAGTTTTATGAAAATTGTCAATTCAGTGGTTGTATGTAAACACACCCCAGATTTTATGTTGTATAATTTAAGATCCCAATTTTAAATTATATTTGTGGATATTAGCTCATTTTAAGTAGAAAGCAATCATTAAAGCACTTGGAAATAAATTTGAAAGACTAAATAACAAAGGTTCAAATTCTGAATTATAAAATAAATGTAATCTACAAATGAGTTGGTTCGAGTACACTTTGGATGGTTGAAGACTCCACGGATACAGTTCATTTGCTTCTGCTGGAAAGACTGAGCTCTCAACCAAAGACTTGAACCTGAGAACTGCAAAGCTTGTATCCAGTAGATATTTTTGAAATAAAATGTACATACCTTTTATACCCATAGAACTGTTTTATGTTGGCAGGAAGACTTTTGTCCTGGCTCACCATAGAAAAAAATCTATAAAAATTTAAAATGATTTTGAAGATGTATGTTGGTTTTAGCTCAACAATTTAGACTTGAGAAAGACATTTGAGATAAGGTGGTTGAAGGCCATAAGTTTGGTCAATACCAATTTCTCTGACCCCCAACTTTCAGTTCTCTTTTTGTAACAGTTACACAGCTTCCTCATACCCTGTCTCGCACTCAGGTTAAGCACTATTTCTTCAGAGCATATATCTGATAGGCAGAAATTAAAGGAAGAAGTTCTTCTCTTTTTACTAATGACTATAGTCCTCTGCCTCTCTCCTTTCTATTTCATTGTAAAACTTCTAGCCATGTAATTCTATTAGATGCTTTAGAAATTTTGGACAGGAAGATATTTTATGTGGAAATTTAAAAAAATCTACAGGAAGGCAAAATCCAATAGAATAGCCACACAAACACATGTGTGTGTGTGTGTGTGTGTGTGTGTGTGTGTATGTGTATTAGGAAATAAACAGTTGTAAAAAGGTTGGCTTGATAGTTTTGGCCCAAAGTGTCAAAATGAATGTGTCATGTAGCCACAGATATTGTATCTTCCCCATAGATGGGCTGTAGTGCCCAAACTGTGTGCTAAAGTACCAGGGTGCTGTAGCTAATTCACAGGGCACAGAAGATGTTTTAAAATTTCAAGGAAAATACAGAGGCATCTCTAAAACACTACATAAAAGGCATGAGTTGTTTGGAACTTGTTACTTAATAAAATGGAGCAGTGGGATATTTCTTTTGTCCTAAGGGTGCCATGAAAGAATTATTGAGCCATGGATGGTGCCTGAATCTAAGACATTTAGGAACTTATGGCCTGTTATATATTCATTTTAAACATTATAACTTTTTAACTTGATAGTTATTCTTGTTGACCTATCACATTACAACCACAGAATAGAATGTTGTAACAAAATTTACCTTGCACTTATAGGGATATGTGTAATATACAGATAAACAATTGATTTGCTGCATCATGCTACTTTGATTGGCCTTGTGCAAGTTATTGAGCTTCAATTTCCTGACCTATAAAATGGATTAATAACACCTATTTTACTGAATTGTTATGGAGATTGAATAAGATTATATATGCAAGAGTGCCTCCCATTGTGTCTATCTCATTAGGTTACTTAAAAATGCTAAATACTGAGCATAATACCAACAAAAACTGTCTCCCTCCACCAAAATAATATTATAGACCCACATCCAGCAGTTAATGACATTTCACGTTCCACCTATATAGGATCAAATTCATTCTGCCACACCTGAATGATGTTTCCTCCGACTAGGAAAGTATTATTGTTTGGAGAAAAATATTATAGTGCTGATAGAAACATTCATCTCATAGGATACAATCTTAACCCTAACTGTTTTAATTAAAATCACCAAGTTTTAAACTTTTTATCATTTTCCACTCACCTATTAGAGCTCAGGTTGGAAAAGATCATGTGATTTTTTAAAAATGTATTTAGTCATTGTTCATTCTGCATTTTAACACATTGATTAATTTTTCAGAAATGTGCTAAATTAAAAACTGTATAAAGTTACTGACTGAAATATTTAATTGCCTTCTGAGATTAGCTTAAATAAATGGAAGTCAATGAGTCAAGCTTAATAAACTTAAAATATGCTGTATTTACTCTTCATCAGTTTTCTGAACAGTATTTCCGCTTCCAATAAAAAAGGAAACTCTCAGTTAATTAGTTCCTCATATTCCACGATAAAATTAATGTTTAGGAGTTAAATACCATAAACTTCCCCGGGCACATTTGCTGATGTGTTCCTGTTTTTAGTTAATGTCACATGTTTCATTGTTTAATGGGGGTATCATGTGGGTTTCATTATATCTCTCTGGTGCAGAGGGTCCATGTGTCTGGCATTTTAGGAGACTGCATGCTAATTTCTGATTTAACTGTGTCAGCTGTATCAGCTGACATATAGGTCATTGACAGTCAGTGCTGAAACAATCACCAAATCACAAGCTAAAAACCATTGACATGGTATGCTTTTATTGAACTGACAAAATAGGAAACATGTGTTGTCAGGATCACATACTGTAGATTCTTTGTACATAAGCGGAGAGAAGATGTAATCATATCTTCAGGCTTCTGTGTGTGTTAGAATTATTGTGACCAGCTCTTCCCTCTTCCCTTGCCTCCCCTCCCCAAATCTTAGAAATCAATGACACTGGGCAAACATAACTCAGTTTAAAGCTTTGTAAATATTTATTTTTGTAAAGAAGAGTTTTGTAACTAAAGAGTCAGTCAATTAAGTTCTCATGTTAGATTGGTGGCATTAAAATATGAAATGATTAAAAAGTAAAAAGAACCGAGTACAGAAATTATGTGGTGACAGCCACTTTCCAGTTGCCATGGATTAGATGTTTCTAGGTCAGTAAAATAGTTGTTTTCCTTTTTGCCAAATAATGGAATTTACAATATTCATCACTGAGGAAAAAAAATATATATATATATGTTTATTGTGACAGTGTCATAACTTAGTGTAGAAATGATAGCTTATTTCGTGCCTGTTGTTTACATACAGAGAGACATATTAATGCTAAACAGTATATCTCTATAAAGTACTAACTGTGCTATATTAATAACCAGTATTTGGTCCATCGCCCCTCACCACACACACTGCTGCTGCTACTGCTAATTTGCTTCAGTCGTGTCCGACTCTGTGTGACCCCGTAGATGGCAGCCCATCAGGTTCCCCCGTCCCTGGGATTCTCCAGGCAAGAACACTAGAGTGGATTGCCATTTCCTTGCATGAAAGTGAAAAATGAAAGTGAAGTCACTCAGTCGTGTCCAACTCTTAGCTACCCCATGGACTGCAGCCTACCAGGCTCCTCTGTCCATGGGATTTCCAGGCAAGAGTACTGGAGTAGGGTGCCATCGCCTTCTCCAACCACACACACTACCACCACCAAAACACACACATACCAGCAAACAAACAAACAAAAAAACCCACAATAGCCCTTTCTTTGATAAATTCTTCAGATTTCATTAGACTAAAACTGTAATCTTTTAATCCATCTTGTTTGTTTTTTAACAGTTAAGAACATTAAGAATGCCTTCAGTTAAAATATGAACTGATTCAGCTCAGTGTTTTCTTTTTGGCATGATTCTCGTTCCTGGTACCATAGTAGTTCAGATTGGCTGGTGACACTGCGTTTCAGCCAAGAGGCCTCAAAATGTATTACCTTACGAATTTGTATCCTAGTCCTCAGAATTCCAGGTTTGTATTATAGTTGCCACAGCAAACATGGAATCTCATCTTAGTAGTAAGCTCACACTAAGGTCATCAGACTGTATAAGCCCAGTATAAGTAAGCCCAGAGGAGCAATATATTATCTTAATAGACGTAACTGTTAACAATACTGGACAACTCTGTTGCCCAGTAAATATGCTCTTTCACTATGGAAAGCTCCATTAGAAGGCAAACTTTAATCGTAATGTTCATGGGAAAATAAAGAAGCAAAAAAGTATTTAATAAAACACGGTAANTCGTGTCCAACTCTTAGCTACCCCATGGACTGCAGCCTACCAGGCTCCTCTGTCCATGGGATTTCCAGGCAAGAGTACTGGAGTAGGGTGCCATCGCCTTCTCCAACCACACACACTACCACCACCAAAACACACACATACCAGCAAACAAACAAACAAAAAAACCCACAATAGCCCTTTCTTTGATAAATTCTTCAGATTTCATTAGACTAAAACTGTAATCTTTTAATCCATCTTGTTTGTTTTTTAACAGTTAAGAACATTAAGAATGCCTTCAGTTAAAATATGAACTGATTCAGCTCAGTGTTTTCTTTTTGGCATGATTCTCGTTCCTGGTACCATAGTAGTTCAGATTGGCTGGTGACACTGCGTTTCAGCCAAGAGGCCTCAAAATGTATTACCTTACGAATTTGTATCCTAGTCCTCAGAATTCCAGGTTTGTATTATAGTTGCCACAGCAAACATCGAATCTCATCTTAGTAGTAAGCTCACACTAAGGTCATCAGACTGTATAAGCCCAGTATAAGTAAGCCCAGAGGAGCAATATATTATCTTAATAGACGTAACTGTTAACAATACTGGACAACTCTGTTGCCCAGTAAATATGCTCTTTCACTATGGAAAGCTCCATTAGAAGGCAAACTTTAATCGTAATGTTCATGGGAAAATAAAGAAGCAAAAAAGTATTTAATAAAACACGGTAAGATAGTATTGTGTTTGTAACTCTATGATATAGATCTGTTTTCCATGAGAACTGAACAAGTCATGCTCCTGGAACATCATGAGAATCAGATCCTGTATTAGGTTTAACTATACCATAACAGGGCTTCCCTGGTAGCTCAGAGGTTAAAGTGTCTGCCTGCAATGCGGGAGACCCGGGTTCGATCCCTGGATCAGGAAGATCCTCTGGAGAAGGAAATGGCAACCCACTCCAGTATTCTTGCCTGGAGAATCCCATGGACGGAGGAGCCTGGCGGGCTACAGTCCACACGGTCACAAAGAGTCAGACACGACTGCACGACTTCACTTCATACTATAACAAGCAGAAACAATACTAGTTTAAATGTGGAAAAACAATATTTTTTACTCATACAACAATGTAACATTGTTGATGTGGTAGCTCCATGGTATCAGGTCCTTCCTTGTTCTCTTCTTTATTGTATAGCTTTACGCAAACTGTGGTTCCCATCTCATGGCCTTAGGTACCTTCTCCAGCTTCTGTGACCCAACCCCAGCCAGTGCAAAGGGGGGAAGCTGGAAGAACTACACAACATTTTAAACAGTACTATTTCACTAATAATTTATTTTTTGCTTTATTTTCGTAGAACAAATTTAAACTTTTCTTGATCCTATTTATATAGTCTCCTCATAACAACCCTTCACACTTTTTCAGATTTATTAAAGATAACATTTGCTATCTGTACAAATATCAAGTAATGTAGAAGTGTATTAAACAGAAGCTAAAAGTTACTTGCTTGTGCAAATATAACCAAAAAAAATCACGGCCATCTTTTTTCCATACAGTAACTAAAAGTTGTCTGCGTATACTCATACCTTCCTGTCTATAACCCCAATCAGCAGAGGTGATCACTGTTAAGTTTGGTACCTATTTTTCCAGAACTATATACACATATGCATATATACTCATGCATAAATATGTATTTATTTATATGCAGGAGTAGCTATATCTGTGTATTATAATATATACTATGTTATATATATATATATATATATATATACACCTCATGTGTGATATGTACTATATAATATATGGTAGGATAAATGTTTCTGCTATATTCTACTTATAAATATGACAGAAAATCATGGCCATCTTTCTTCCATACTTTCAGACTTAAATTATTCTGTATCATGTTTCATTAAACTGAATAAACTATTTTTTATGTTCCCAAGCAATTAACATTTAAGTTTGTCTATAGTACTTCACAGTTTTAGACAATGCTGCAATAAACATTTTTGTGTGCACATATTTGCCCCAAATGTATTATTCCTGTAATCAGTTCCATGACCAGAATATGGTGGTTTTCTTTGATATTTTTTTTTCCCCTTTTGAACANCTGCTATATTCTACTTATAAATATGACAGAAAATCATGGCCATCTTTCTTCCATACTTTCAGACTTAAATTATTCTGTATCATGTTTCATTAAACTGAATAAACTATTTTTTATGTTCCCAAGCAATTAACATTTAAGTTTGTCTATAGTACTTCACAGTTTTAGACAATGCTGCAATAAACATTTTTGTGTGCACATATTTGCCCCAAATGTATTATTCCTGTAATCAGTTCCATGACCAGAATATGGTGTTTTTCTTTGATTTTTTTTTTCCCCTTTTGAACATTTTTCACCTGAGAGATTATCTCTAAATTCTAATGCTCTCTGAGTTGGTTAATGGAGGGTTTGAAACTTTAAAAATTGACTAATCTGAATTAAGCTATGAATAAGCGTGAGTGAGACTTCTAATCTGAAACTGTTGATTGTCTCAATTAAATAAATTCTGTCAGAAAAAAAAAATCATGCAAGGTGTCAAAAGATGTTGGTGGCCGCAGTCCCATTTCATATTACTCTGTGCCCTTGGGAGAGTTGTTTTCCTCTTTGTACCTTAGCTTGTCATCTTTAAGGTAGCTCCAGTGATGTCTCTCCTACTCATTTCATAAAGAGATTGTAAATGTTAGATAGGGCAAATCTATGCATTTCTAAACAAGTTAAGTTATTCTATAATGTATCACTATTTTCTTCTTCAGAATAAAAGCTGTGACAAACCTAGTTCATTTCAGTTCAGTCACTCAGCCATGTCCAACTCTTTGTGACCCCATGAATGGCAGCACGCCAGGCCTCCCTATCCATCACCAGCTCCCAGAGTTCACCCAAACCCATGTCCATTGGGTTGGTGATGCCATCCAACCATCTCCTTCTCTTTCGCCCCCTTCTCCTCCTGCCCTCAATCTATCCCAGCATCACAGTCTTTTCAAATGAGTCAGCTCTTCGCATCAGGTGGCCAAAGTACTGGAGTTTCAGCTTTAGCATCATTCCTTCCAGAGAAATCCCAGGGCCGATCTCCTTTAGGATGGATTGGTTGGATCTCTTTGTAATCCAAGGGACTTTCAAGAATCGTCTTCAACACTGAAATTCAAAAGCATCAATTCTTCTGCATTCAGCTTTCTTTATAGTCCAACTCTCACATCCATACATGACTACTGGAAAACCATAGCATTGATTAGAGGGACCTTTGTTGACAAAGTAATATCTCTGCTTTAAATATGCTGTCTAGATTGGTCATAACTTTCCTTCCAAGGAGTAAGCGTCTTTTAAATTCATGGCTGCAGTCACCATCTGCAATGATTTGGGAGCCCCAAATATAAAGTCAGGCACTGTTTCCACTGTTTCCTCATCTATTTGCCATGAAGTGATGGGACTGGATGCCGTGATCTTAGTTTTCTGAATGTAGAGCTTTCAGCCAACTTCTTCACTCTCCTCTTTATGTTTCATCAAGAGGCTCTTTAGTTCCTCTTCACTTTCTGCCATAAGGATGGTGTCAGCTGCATATCTGAGGTTATTGATATTTCTCCCGGCAATCTTGATTCCAGCTTGTGTTTCTTCCAGCCCAGTATTTCTCATGATGTGCTCTGCTGTGACAGTATACAGCCTGACATACTTACTTTCCTATTTGGAACCAATTTGTTGTTCCATGGATGTGAGAGTTGTACCATAAAGAAGACTGAGCATCAAAGAACTGATGCTGTTGAACTATGGTGTTGGAGAAGACTCTTGAGAGTTCCTTAGACTGCAAGGAGATCCAACAAGTCCATCCTAAAGGAAATCAGGCCTGAATATTCATTGGAAGGACTGATGCTAAAGGTGAAGCGCCAATACTTTGGTCACCTGATGCAAAGAACGTACTCACTGGAAAAGACCCTGATGCTGGAAAAGACTGAGGAGAAGGGAATGACAGAGGATGAGATGGTTGGATGGCATCATGGACTCAATGGACATGAGTTTGAGCAAGCTCTGGGAGTTGGTGATGGACAGGGAAGCCTGGTGTTGTGCAGTTCCATGGGTTCACAAAGTCAGACATGACTGACTTAACAAGAGCACAACAGTAAATATCATTATTAAATATTAAATATACCAACCCATTTTCAAAATTCAGAATTTGATATGATGAAAAGGATTTCAGGAATTTACCTACTTTAGGTCACTCTGCTTGCATTTTTGTTTTTTATTTTTTAGGGGGAGGGAAAATTTCATAACATTTCTAAATTTCCAGAGGTTTAAAATTTACCATTCTTGGCGAAATCTGTAGGCCAGGAGTTACCACAAGTGTCTATTCCATAGTCTTATTATTAGAGTGGTTTAGGAAGCTTCCTGTTCTCAACCTGTAGACTCTGGATACACTGCACAAGGAAGGATGTCTGTCATCAAAGGTGACAAAAAATGGAGTGCTTTTTAAAAAATGAAATACTTGCTAAACCATCATATTCAAAGTGGAAAATAGAAATAGCATTTGAATTGGTCTCTCTATATATGACATATTTACTTACTTATTTTTATTTTTGCCCGCTGCATGCAGGCTTTCTCTAGTTGCAGAGAGTGGAAGCTACTCTTGGTTGCAGTGTGCAGGTTTCTGATTGCAGTGGCTTCTCTTGCTTTGGAGCACAGGCTTTAGGCGCAAGGGCTTCAATAGTTGTGGCGCACAGTCTTAGTTGCCCTGAGGTATGTGGGATCCTCCTGAACCAGGGATCAAACCCGTGCCCCTGCATTGGTAGGTGAATTCTTAACCACTGGACCACCAGAGAAGTCCCTTGAATTGGTCTTAAGTGGTTTGTATGCATGCCTCTCTTCCAAATCCCTACTTTTCTAAAGCTTTCATCATTTTGGATGCTTTTCTCTGTGCCATTCATTTCTTCAAAATACACAGAGGCAAAATGTAGACAGCACTGTAATATAGAAGCAGTGCCTTAATTAATGATTCTCTTTGTACAGCTTAAAATGAGTTGCTGTGTAATACTTAAATGATGCCTTGGTTGAAATGGTGGAATACAGAAGGAAAAGGATACTTGTTTGATTCATTGTCACCTTTTCAGGGATACTCAAATTTCTTAGATAACTAATCTTGGAATTTTCGTTGGTACTAGAATTCATTAGATTTATGGGGAAAAGGNAGCTTAAAATGAGTTGCTGTGTAATACTTAAATGATGCCTTGGTTGAAATGGTGGAATACAGAAGGAAAAGGATACTTGTTTGATTCATTGTCACCTTTTCAGGGATACTCAAATTTCTTAGATAACTAATCTTGGAATTTTCGTTGGTACTAGAATTCATTAGATTTATGGGGAAAAGGTGAGGAAAAGATGCAATAATTTTTATGTGCAGAAATGTCTTCCCATTTTAAAACATGTTTCTTGAAGAGTTTATAAATTAATCTGTTACTAAATTAGCCAACTGGGTTAACTATTAATTAGGGTAAAGTTTTCCTTTACAGTGCTACATTAAGAAGATAAAAAAGTTTATTTTAAAAAGTCTCTTACTGAAAAAAATTTAGTTTATGACAAAGCAGTTAAGAACTAATGCTCACCTAAAGATAGCTTCTTTTTAAATAGTCAAGCAAGATAATTTATTAATTCTACTTTCTCAAATAAAATTCATATGAAATATTTATATGTGTAACGTACTTTATGAGTTACTACAAAATATTAGCATTTTTCATAAAAGATTTCAAATATTAAAGCCATATTATACTATTCCAGCAGATCTAGAAAGGCTTTATAGACTTTCTGCATTTAGAAGCCCTTTCACCTTTATTGTGCCATTGCGCTCAGTCATATCCAACTCTTGGCAACCCCATGGACTGTAGCCCACCAGACTCCTCTGTCTATGGAATTTTCCAGGCAAGAATACCAGAGTGAGTAGCCATTTCCTCCCCCAGGGGATCTTCTCAACACAGTGGTCAAACCCACATCACCTTCAGCTCCTGCAGTGGCAAGCAGATTCATTACTACTGAGCCACTGGGAAGTGAAGTGATTGGAAACAGTCACTATGACGAAGGATTTTGTTTTTATCATCTGTTTTCATATAAAACATCTTTTTAAAAAGTTGTGCTACATGTACACAATGGAATATTACTCAGCCATAAAAAGAAATGCATTTGAGTCAGTTCTAATGAAGTGGATGAACCCAGAACCTGTTATACAGAGTGAAGTTAAGTCATAAAGAGAAAGATAAATATTGTATTCTAATGCATATATATGGAATCTAGAAAAATGGTACTGAAGAATTTATTTAAAGGTTAGCAGTGGAGAAACAGACATAGAGAATAGACTTATGGACATGGGGAGAGGGGAGGAGAGGGTGAGATGTGTGGGGAGAGTAACATGGAAACTTATATTACCATATGTAAAATAGATAGCCAACAGGAATTTGTTGTATGGCTCAAGAAACTCAAACAGGGGCTCTGTATCAACCTAGGGGGGCGGAATGTATGTATCAACCTAGGGAGATGGGAGGCAGGTTCAAAAGGGAGGGTATATGCTGCTGCTGCTAAGTCACTTCAGTCGTGTCCGACTCTGTGCGACCCCATAGATGGCAGCCCTATGGCTGATTCATGTTGAGGTTTGACTGAAAACAGCAAAATTCTGTAAAACAATTATCCTGCAATAAAAAATAAATTAATTTTAAAAAAGCAAAACATCTTTTCTAGTAGATACCTTGACCATATTCAGGTACTTTAATGTTAAGCATCATAATAGTGGTTTCTTATTCATGATCAGAAATTTATATTGACTTTTAATATCCAAGGGAATATGAAAATATACAAAAGAGATAAAATTATGGAATGTTAGAAAAGAATGGTTTGATGTGTGAAAATATGTTACAAAAGATTATTTGACTACCTCCTTCGAGTCCTTATTTCTTCATATCCTAAACTCTAGGCTTCTTTTTCTGCCTTCATTTTCCATCCTTCCTTGTATCATTGGCAGCAGATCTAAAACACCAATATTGCTTGTGTTAAACCCTGTACAAAAAACTAATTTGTTCCTTATTTGTATAATTATTTGCTTACAAGCTATTTCTTCTGTTAAGCCTTAAGCTTTGGAGGAAGAGTTGTCATCTGTGTCTGAAATTTGTTAATTTCTTAATTAAATAAAATATTGCTTCATATATTCAGTCCATAAACATTTTATAGCCTTATGAGGTCAAGGCACGATACTAAAAACTGGGAATTTAAAGATTAAGTAGACATAATTCTGCCTTAGGATGCTAACAGTCTGGTTGGGGAGACTGAGATATTAAACAGATGTGATATAACAGAGCTATGCATAGAATTTTAACAAAAGTGAGTGGAAAGGGAATGAATTCAAATCTAAGCTTAGTAGAAGGTGTCAGGGAAGGCTTTTTGGGGTGGGGGTCCCTAAAGGATGATGCATAAAGTCAAATCCTGAAGGGCAACTAAGCAAATGAAGTTGTTGAAATGAAAGGATACAGAAACAACATTCCTGGTAGGAAAAAACAAAAAATTCAGCCTTGATAAAGGCTGGAAAACGCAAGATGAATTAGAGTATACATGGACCTTTAAGCAGTTTGGTGTTGAGAGTGAGCTTTAAGGTAAGAAATGACAAGTGAATTGTTTGAAGACATAAGAGGAGACCAATTCAAGGAAGTATTTATAGACCTTCTATGTTGACTGAAAGTGTTAGTCACTCAGTCGTGTCCAACGCTTTGCCACCCCATGGACTGTAGCCCGCCAGTCTCCTTTGTCCATGGAATTCTCCAGGCAAGAATCTTGGAGTTGGGTAGCTATTCCCTTCTCCAGGGGATCGTCCTGACCCAAGGATCAAACCCAGATCTCCTGCATTACAGGCAGATTCTTTACCGTCTAAGCCACCAGAGAAGCCCCAAGCAACTAAGGCACTTCTTTCGAGCCAGAATCAAACCAGCAACCTAGGGATGTCACATTCATGAAGTCTGTAGGCCTCTGCTCTACCAGTTGAGCCATCAAAGGGTCCACTATGCTGCAGGAACTGGAAAACCATTTAAGGGCTAAAAATCCGGGTTGAGGGCATACTGGCATTTAACCATCAATCCATTCATTCGTTTATTGATTTCATCCATGTCAAGATATACTTTTCTTGTTTACTTTTGAACTTTTAGTCCTTAACACACAGTATGTACCTAGTAAGTATTTTTTACCATTTAAGTACAACCAATGAATACTTATTGTGTACCTGTAATTAGTGCCTCTGGAAGCCGAGTAGAGAATTCATTTCTTTAGCAGAATACTGAAGCCTGGGAACCTGATTGGTAGGTTTTCCAGCAGTAAGAAATGAAAACCTAGGAGTTAAAAAAAATAAAGTTTGTAAGTGATCAGCCATGAAGGATTAAAGGAAGGGAAAGGTCTAGGATACTTCATATGTACAGCATAGGTAACTGGGTGTCACCAAAATTAATAAAAATACTGGGAGTAGAAGTAAGTCCTGCAAGAAGGGTGATTAATTAAATTAACTGTGAATATTGAACTTCCTATGGGACAGATGGTGGGGGTCAAAGGAGTTGTCCAAAACAGTATGAGAAATATAGGCTAGAGTCATTGACTTAAAATAGTTTGTATAAGGTCCTTGGACCAAGAGATTAGATAAGATCATTCAGATAAGGGAAATCAAATGAGAAAAGCCAAGCGCCAAGGATTAGACCCCCAAGGAATACCAATATTTAAGGAAGGAGTGAAGGGAGGTAGAACAGCCTATTGCAGAAATAATAAAGTTGGCGTGAACAGTGTATGAGGAAAACCAGAAAAGCACATTATAAGAAAAGTCAGTGTAGTGTAGTTTGAGAAGGAGGGAGTCATTAACAGGATCAGCTGTTACACAGCAGTGTTCATTGAAATTTGGCAAATCAAAGGTCATTATTTCCAGGAAAGTTTATGGATGGAGAATTAAATTGTAGTGGAAGGATTTAAGATTATCACTGTAGACAAGTTTCCAGCATATAGGCAAATTAGATGAGAAGAAAGAAAGTAAATAAATGACTCGTTACTGAGGAATTTTGGAGTCTAGATAATTGGTTGTTTTTTAGAATAGGAGGTAACTGTGCATATGCTTAGGAACATGGGATGAATAGATTCTTACCTTGGCATTTGAGGTGCTTCATAGACTGTAACCAACCTTCTGAATATTTATTTCTTGATACTGTATGTCATAGGTTCAACTGCAGGCTAGTTCATAAAGACATTTATTCATTCATTTCTCTGATCCTTATTTTTAGGCTTAATCATTTATTCATTCAGCAAATATTTATCGAATATCTAAGCACTAAGCACTGCAGTTTTAGACTTCTCTCCTCTTCCCTAGTTATTTTTTATTCAAAGCCCAACTCAAGACCAGCCCCTCCTCTGATTCTTCCTTCAGCGATTTCAGCTCAAATAAATCCCTCTTTTCTTTGGTAGTTGCTGCCTTTCTTATTCATATAATTTTAATCTTGTGGCTTTGATTCACTTCACTTTCCATATTAATGGCTTATTTTGTAACTGAAAGGGTCATGAAGGCAAGGAGAACTGGTTCTTTTATTACTTTGTAACCTATATGCAATATCTGACACATGCTAACTGAATGAACGTTAAATGAGTATATCTATTTTGAAAATTTAAATATATATTTGTATTATCCCATATAAACGTGATACTTTTCTTACCACAATAGTACTTACTATCTGTGAGAGCCTGAACATTTATTTTTAATTTGTAAAATGAGAACAATAATCTACCTTACTGAATTGTTCCAAAGATTAAATGAGATTTTATACACAGATCAGTAAATTTATTCATTCATATATGGAGGGATTTGTATGTGTATATTTATATGTATATATATGTAAAATATTTTAACAGTGCCAAAAGTTAACAAATATTAGTTGCCCACATTTCAAATCAGTGGGAGCACAATGAATAATTCATAATTGATGTTGGAACAACTGATGTTGAAACACTTTGAGTAAGAAGGATTTTTTTCCTTAAACCACATCTGACAATAACGTATAAGCCCAAGTACAATATTTTTCTCCCCCTTCCCCGTATCTTTTTTCTCCCATCAAACTGGCCATCAAATGTGTCTCCCCTGTCCTATGTGTTCCTTCCTCTCTTTCTCTTATGATTAGTTTAGGCCATTATCATTTCCAACTTGATTTACTGCAGTAGTTTTTAACATGTCTATTTGTCTCCAGCCTCTCCCTCTTCCAATCGATTCTGTGCCTTGCCACAAAATTGATCTATCTAAAACACAAATCAGACTGTGTCACTTGCCTGCTTAAAACCTGTCAGCAACTTAAGGTTGCCTTCAAAGTAAAACATAAGACTGCGCAAGATGTGTTCTACCTGCTTCTTTAGCTGCAGAGCTTAACATTCCCTTTCTGCATCAGACACACAGACTATTGAAATACCCCTGGAAGTATAGGGGCTACACGGATAATGGCCATTGTTAACCCTGCTATGTATGGGTAGCATGGGGCTCCTTCCAAGCAGAAGGAACCCACGAGTTCATCTGTTGGCCCAGGAAATGAAAGAAAGCAACTTCCTTTGAAAATTCCATCCCTAGTGTCCTTTTAGAATTGAGAGCAAGAGGCGAAGGGGGAGACAGAGGATGAGATGGCTTCGTGGCATCACTGACTCAATGGACGTTCTTGTTGTTCAGTTGCTCAGTCATGTCCAGCTGTTTGTGACCCCATGGACCGCATGCAACATACCAAGCTTCCCTGTTCTTCATCATCTCCCAGAGTTTGCTCAAACTCATGTCCATTGAGTCAGTGATGCCTTCTAACCATCTCATCTTCTGTCATCCCCATCTCCTCTTGCCTTCAATCTTTCCCAGCATCAGGGTCTTTTCTAATGAGTCAGCTCTTTGCATCAGGTGCAATGGACATGAGTTTGAATAATGTCAGGGAGAGAGTGAAGGAGAGGGAAGCCTGGTGTCCTGCAGTTCATAGGGTCACAAAAAGAGTCAGATGCAATTTAGTAATTGAACAACATGTCCTTTTTAACTTTGTCTTATTTTATGCTCCTATAGAACTCCCTCCACTGGGAAGTTAGAGTGGTAGGAGTGGGGGCTTTTAAGTATTAATCTGAGAAGATGATTCATAAGAGCAATCCTGGTTGCACTAAGTGGTGGAGGCTTGCTGTGTGACTTTTCAGAAGACATGGAAAGTAGGCGGTAAAAGGATCTTGAGAGATAATTTGTGGTGAAGTGCCATTTTTTGAGATAGTTTAACAAATAACCTTCCTCAATGCTCTTCCCAGGTTAATCTACCCTACCTTCTTCTTTTCTGGAAGTTTCCAGAGTGCCTTTTGCACTGTTCTACTTTTCTCGTTGTATCCCTGGATTGGTTTACATGTTCATTGCTGTAACTTTTTTAGGAGCTCTTCTAGGGCAGAGATTGTGTGTGTGTGCTTGCATTTGTGTATACATTTTAATTTTTATAATGCCACAGACTTTCCAGATCATTTATATTAGTTCAGTGGATGAAAGGGTTTGTGAAAGTGACCCTCAGCAAAAACATGCTTGCTTTTGACAATCTTGTTGTTGTTATTCAGTCACCAAGTAGTATTCAACTTTTTTGTGACTGCACAGACTATAGCCTACCAGGCTCCTCTGTCCATGGGGTTATCCAGACAAGGATACTGAAGTGGGTTGCTATTTCCATCTGCAAGGGATCTTCCCAATCTGGAAATCAAACCTGAATCTTCTTCATTGGCAGGTGGATTCTTTACCACTGAGCCACTGTGGAAACCCTTTGACAATCTTCCTAACCTAAATAACTTTGTTGTTTTTCTTACTCTTTTATATAGGAAAAGAAAGAGTCTCTTCAATAGTATCACTGGAAAGAATTATTTTCTAAATATTCATTACTTTTTACTACTAACATACATAATGATTTCTGAGGGGTTACTGGGTTATTTACTATTAGATATATCATTTATATCAATAGATACTCTAAGCTAGATTATATTTTGGAAACTATTGATTAACTTGCCTCAGTGTATTTTTCCACTTTTTGAAAAATTTTAGTTTTGAGCTAGAATTTTCCACACTTGGCTTAAAAGAAGACACAAGTTTGGAAAGGCTTAAGGAAAAACTGTTCAAATGGTTAAAAACCTAGGAAAGAGTAGAAGAAATTACTTTAGGTGAAAGTCAATTTGAATAACTTACACATGGTTAAACTTTAAAAGTCAGAATTTTCCATTATCCAATTTTTTACTAAGTATCTCATGAGGTATTTACAAAACAAACCAGTTGTAACATTTTTAGTGCAGTTTATAAAGAGATGGCATAAATAGATGACAGTATTTATTTCTGTAAAAGATATTTTTTCCCCAGCAGTTTCTGAATTTCTCTTTCCCTATTAAGAACGACTCTTGACCTTGTGTTGAAGTCTTATAGATTATGTGTCCACTTCAGAACACTGACGCATGCATATAATACATTTTGAATCTCCTTAATTGAGTTAAATTGTTATATTGGCCTTTTTCACATTTATGGTGTTTGTATTTACTTTGTAACTGGGGCAGATTTCAACCAAACTAGTTCTTAATGTTTTCGGTCTGAAACAGTGATAATAAAGTACATATGCTTCAAGTTATATATGTTAGTATGTTGAATGGAGATAGCTGCATTAATATGGTGGCTTAGACACAAAACTTTTGAAATCAGTTGACATCCTATTTTTGATCTTATGTTTATCTTGAAACTGTGTGTGATTACAGGTATATAAGGGCAACAGTACTTTTTAATTCTTGCTGCCAGTTTTTTTTTTTTTTTTCCAGTTCACTTTAACTTCAACTACATTGATATGAAGTTGCTTAGGGCAAACATATTGTTTATTTTGCTAAGGCTGCCGTAGTAAAATAAAGCAAATTGGTTGGTTTATACAACAGAAGTTTATTTTCTGACAGTTCTGAAAGCTCAAGATGCAGGATCAAGGTATCAACAGTATGGGTTTCATTCTGAGGCCTCTTTTCTTCATTTGTAGATGGTTGTCTTCTCCCTCTGTCTACACATAGTCGTCCTTCCTTCTGTGTTGCTCGTGCCCTGATCTCTTTCTATAAGGACACCAATCATATTGGATTAGAGCCTACTCATGTGACCTTGTTTTCTCCTAATTACCTCTTAAAGGACATATCTCCAAATACAGTTACACTCTGATATACTGGAGGTTAGGACTTTAACATATAAAGTTTGAGGAGACACAATTCAGCTCATAACACACACATACATTATTTAGCTTGCATGTGTATATGCTTACACATTAATACAAGTACAATATGGCTTAAAGCATCTGCCTCCAATGCGGGAGACCTGGGTTCGATCCCTGGGTCAGGAAGATCCCCTGGAGAAGGAAATGTCAACCCACTCCAGTATTCTTGCCTGGAGAATCCCATGGCTGGAGAAACCTAGTAGGTTACAGTCTACAGGGTCGCAAAGAGTCGGACACGACTGAGCGACTTCACCTATCACCTATCACCTATGTACATATATATGCATATTCAAAAGAAAGATAGCCATATTCATTTTATTACTATATATTCATGGATGTAGGAAATGAAAAATTATATGATTATAATATGCGTGTTGATTTTTAAATGTTATGGAATAGTGTAGATTTTAATTAATGTGTTTAAATTAGCAGGCAATACGCAATTTGTTACTAAGAATTATATGCTGATAGTTGGAAAGTGCTCTAAACACCTATGTGGGTATTTGCAGTCAACCCAAATTTATGAGTAAATCTATATCCCTAGGTTAGAATTTGGAGTCATCTTTAAGATCTTCTGTTACTTAACTCCTTTAATTAAACTTGTTAAAACTTCATTTCATATCCATTGCCTTTTTGTAGCCAAATATCTTCTAGTCCGGATTATGAAGTTTCCCAGATCCCTGCTTTCTGTCTCTTTTCCTTTTATTCTATAAGCTGTGAATTAAACTGGTTTTCTCTCCATTCCTTCAGCATATCACACCCATGCTATGATACATTTCACCCTTCCTAAAACATCTCCCCCCACACCTGCAAATCTTCAAGGCCACACTCTTATTTTCACCTTTTATTCTTTAAATATTGAAACCTAGAATTAGTTCTCCCTTAAGTCCTATAGCACTGATGGTCAACTCAAATAGATTCTTTTCTGAGAGACTTATAGTAAATAAATAGAGACAAATACTGTTTGTTTTGTTGTTTTTGTCTCCCATAAAAACATCACTCTGAAGAACACCATAGCCTCTAAACTTTTGCTGTCATTACTTTTAACATTATAATCATTAAATAAGTAATATAAGTGAATGGTACAATTTTAAGTTTTTTTTTTTATTTTTATTTTTACTTTATTTTACTTTACAATACTGTATTGGTTTTGCCATACATTGACATGAACTCGCCACGGGTGTACATGAGTTCCCAATCCTGAACCCCCTCCCACCTCCCACCCCATATCATCTCTCTGGATCATCCCCATGCACCAGCCCCAAGCATCCTGTATCCTGTATCGAATATAGACTGGTGATTCGTTTCTTACATGATAGTTCTAATAGTCATACTATTTGCTGTTTGCTAGTTTAAATAAATGCAGATGCAAATATCTAAACTTCCTTTATAATCAGATATAGTATCTTCTGGATTAAATATTTAAAATTCCAAATGATAAGTAAAGCCTTGTCAGATAACATCAGTAGTCCTTTTGCCTATATCACCATTTCTTTTCTATGTACAATTTTTCTTATTAGTATATAAGTGTAGTGTCATTTTTACAAATGGATACCTTTCTAGTAAAATTTTCCTTATCACACGTCCTCCAGTACCTATTGCAAAGTATGTCACTGAAATTGTCTTGTTTTAGCACTTCTGCAGTGCATACAAATAGTCTGGAAATCTTGCTAAACTTTAAATTCTAATTCAGAAGGTTTATGCTTGCTACTTTAATAAAGTCTCCCAAAGCTTAGTGGCTTAAAATAAACAATTGTTTGAACACAGCCATGTTCCAGCTGAGTCTTTGACATCCTTTCAAATCAAGGTGTTGGCCTGGGCTGCAGTCATCTCTAAGCTTGATTTGGGGAGAAATCCACTTTCAAGCTCCCTCCCTTGGTTGTTGTCAGGCCACCTCCTTTGCTTCCTGTTGGCTGGAGGACATCAGTCCTTTGCAATGTGGTCCTCTCTATAGGACAGCTCCCAGTATAGCTGCTTGCTGAGAAAAGGGGTGGTGGGGGAGCAAGCAAGACTGAGCCAGAGTTTTTTTGTAACCTAGTATCAAAAGTAATATCACATCCCTTCTGTGTATTCTGTTCATTAGAAGGTAGGTACTAGGCCCAATCCATAAGGGGAGGGAATTGCACAAGGACATAAATACCAGGAAGTAAGCATCACTGGGGCTTCCATCTTAGAGGCTGCCTGCCGCCTTAGTTTGGAGTACAGCCTGAAATTATGCTGGGCTTCCCCTGGGGCTCAGTGGTAAAGAATCCACTCTCTGTGCAGGAGTCACAGGAGACTCAGGTTCAACCCCTGGGTTGGAAAGATCCCCTGGAAGAGGGCATGGAGACCTACTCCAGTATTCTTGCCTGGAGAATCCCATAGAAGACGAGCCTGGTGCTCTACAGTCTATAAGGTTGCAGAGTCAGACATGACTGTGCAACACAGCATGCAGGCGCATTAAAATTTGCTACCAAACTCCTCGGTGATGCCAGTGCTGCTTCTGAGAACTTCACTTTGAAAAGCAAGGATCTACATTTATTATATTCAGTTCCTATCTTCTATTCATTCTCTATGGATCACACTCACTCCAGTTAGGCTTTCTTAATCCTTGCTCCATTGAAATTGCCCCTGTAGAGGTCTCCAATGACTTCTATATCACGAAGTCCACCATTTGAAAAAATTGATTATTTTTCCTGAAAATCTTGCTTTACTTGGCTTCTGGAACACCAACTTTACATCTCTCCTCTGTTTTTCTGCTAGTTACCCATCTTCCTAACTATAAATGTTAAGATATCCCATAATCCAATCTTTAACTCTCTTTTTTTAATCTATAGTTAACACTTGACTGGTTATAGCTTAGATTCAAGATATATGCTGACCACTTTCAAATTTCTGTCTCCTCTGTGGATTACTCCTCTAAAATCCTAACATGTTTAACAAGTTCCTCAGTGAACACCTCTACATGGAGACTGATAGTTATTTCAGGCTTGAAATGTCCAAAACAGAACTCTTTATTCTCTCCCCTTCATTTTCCTCACAGATAGCCCCAACCTGACAGTTTTCTTTATCTTCTGTGNTACTCCTCTAAAATCCTAACATGTTTAACAAGTTCCTCAGTGAACACCTCTACATGGAGACTGATAGTTATTTCAGGCTTGAAATGTCCAAAACAGAACTCTTTATTCTCTCCCCTTCATTTTCCTCACAGATAGCCCCAACCTGACAGTTTTCTTTATCTTCTGTGTTTGCAAATCCAACAAATAGTTCCATTTCCTAATCAACTGTCCAGTGAAAAACCTGGGAAGAATCTTTGAGTCTTTTCTAACTTTGATATGTAAACAATCATTAAGTCTTGTCAGTTTTGCTTCTTAAATACAGCTTGACCTTCTCCAGGATTCTTTATTCCAACATGACCATCCTAATCTGAACCATCATCATATATTATACAGAGTTCTGCATGTTTTTATTATTGATAACAGCTTCGAACCTCTAGCGCAAAGGGTTATACTTANAGAGCCTGGTAGGCTGCCGTCTATGGGGTCGCACAGAGTCGGACACGACTGAAGCGACCTAGCAGCAGCATTATCAAAATACTAACTGGCCAGTTAGCAATCTCATATACGCTTTACCTCATTCTCTTTTTTCTTCCTCTTCTCTTTTTTCCTTTCCCCTTCTTCTTCAAACTACTTATTTTTCTTCCAAGAGCCAAGGATGCCTTTTGATATTTGTTCTCCTAATATTGTCTTTTTTAAAGGAGGGATATTAACTTACGCAGAAAACTAATCTATCTCCATTTCTACATTAAGAAGTGAGTATAATTATTTAAGCAAAATAAACTTACATTTTGAATCTTTTAGACATTTGTGACTAGATAAAATCAGTTAAGCAAATTGTCTATAATTAATGAAACCAGATGATGGCAACAGTCCATGTAACATTTATTTCTCATATTTATTGTCATTAATTTGCATTTTACTTAATGGGCATCATGAACTTTTTAATAAAGAGTAAGAATTGTAGTGTAGTATCCTATTTCTGTTTTTTAAACTAGGTTTTTAAGATTAGAAATTAGAAGGAAATATTTATCCACTTATTTCTCACTTTATAAATACCATATTTGTGTTGGCCAAGATGGTTGCCACCTGTTCTACCTATAGGAAGCCAAAAATGTCGACTCCAACCAGTGATTAATAATCCTAAGCAGGGGAAAAAAAGGTTGAAATTCTTTTTGGATGTACATATTTTACTCAACTGAACAAGTAGCATTCATTCCAGAAATTTTATTAAATTAATTTACCTTTTACTGATTTTAGTAGGATTATTTTTAAAGTGCATAATAATATTTTTGGAATAAAGACTCAAACTTGCAAGTTGTCATAAATGAAATCCCATAGAGCTACAGTTCCAGCAACCCCTAATATCAGTAGCATACATCCTCCAAGATACAGAAAATGATAGATGACATGTGATCAGAGAAGAGAATGAATTGTATAGAATATCAACTAAAATCAATCTTTTTTTCCTAGCTATCAAAGGTACATGGAAGTCGTGGCAGAAATGGCTTCAGTTTCTCTCTGGCCAAGAGTAGCAACAAGATAGATGTGGATGGAAAAATGAAGTTCGTCTTTTTATCAGCCTCCTGCCAGTCTCTGAAGGAGGTCAATAGTTATGACAGGACACAGAGAAATGCTTCATATTTCCCAGAGCGCTATAGTGACTGAACGTATCTCCATGTGTCTGACCAAAAGAAACCTCCAGAAAATCAATAAGGAAGAAATAACCATGTGGAGAGGTCTAGACATGAGGCTTTTTACCTTCTTATTGAAAGAATTGCTTACAAGATTAATTCTTGTAAAGTACTCATCTTTATCTGCCTAGACGCTTTACTATTCAGTTTATTTCTCAGGTCACCATCATTTCCACACAGGGTGGAAAATGATCAACTGCTCTTCATTTCAGTCGCAACCCCGGTGTGTTGTTTGCTGTTGGACTTCTGTCTGCATGAGTGAGTTTTCTTGCAGGTTAAAAGAATGAATTCCCTCCTTTCCTCTCCCTTCGACCCTGAGCCTGCAGGGCAGACAGACAGAAGCACACATATGATTAATACAGCGCAGCTGCAAGTGTGAGTCATTTGCATATGTATTAATAGAGGCAAAAAAAAAAAAACCCAACAACAATTAAATTATATACAGAGACATTCTGCATACTAAAGAACTCATGTAAATAGGCCTGAAAAAGTGCAGCCAACATTTCCCCTGACTTCTCCAAGCCCATATGGGCTAGAGTCAGAACCCAGCAGTGTTCGAGAATCTCCTTTAAGGAAAAACCTGGTAGGAGCTGCATCCCCATAGTTATTAGCACCCCTAGGGTTCCCGGGAGCTGTTTGACATTTGCACAATGGAGACAGTACTGGCAGTGTCTTTTCCACTCTATTCCTGTATTGCCTTGTTTCCAGCAGTTTCATGGTGTCTCTTTACGCGCCAGCAGAAACATCAGTACACATGCGCCTTCCACACTATTCCATTTTTATTGTAATGACCAATTAAATGGTAAACTTTAAAACTGTATTTGAAGTTCTCCCATTGACTATACTTAAGTAATATAAACGATTTCTCAATGCCAGGTTTCCTGGTCACAAATTCATGCCCATTCCTCGATGGCATTCTGTGTTCCCTTAATCACAACATTGTTAGGTTACTCTAAAATGTTTCTAAGCTAGTTACCATATATAAAAGGATTGCTAGGCTTAAGGCCAACAGTAGATGCAATCCTAGGAACAACACCAGTTTGTTGTAATTTTGAAAGTGTACAGGTTTTTTGTTTTATCAAGAAAAACAGAAATACCCAATTCTCTAGTTTTGGTTATACATAAGAAGGAAGAGAAACTAAAATTCTTCAGATTCACAGATTGTATTTATATTAGAAATCAGGTCCTTAAACATAATTGTCAGTTTATGTTGCTTTAATTTATTCAAGGAATGTCTTATGAAGACAAATTCAACTTGAGAAGTAAAATTCTATATAAATAAAAGTTATTGGTTGGATGGCAGCACCAACTTGATGAACATGAGTTTGAGCAAGCTCCATGAGTTGGTAATGAACAGGGAAGCTTGGTGTGCTGCAGTCCATGGGGTCACAGAGAGTCGGACACGACTGAGGGAACTGAACTGAAAAGTTATTGCTTAATAGAAACGATAAGAATCTTGAGCCTAAGGAACCCAAATGAAAAGAGATGCTCCTTAAGAGAAACAAATCTTGGTTTTGGTACCAGAAAATTGTTGAACATTATCCACAAATATTTTCCATTATATGGATGATTAAATCTCAAAGCATGCAGCTGGAATATGTAAATTATATTGCATATAACAGGTAAACATAGGGCAGAAGTCTTCATAGTTAATTAACTATATACAGGAAAGCTAAGTCTCTTAGCAGGCAAAGAAAAACTTAGTCTCTCGGCAGGCAATGATTAGAGGAAAAATAACATAGACTAAAGCAAAAAATGTATTATTATATTAAGGCATTGTCTTTAGATTAATATTTTGAGTCACTGATACTTAATGAGAGGCAGTGAAATATAATGGTTAGAAGTGTGGTTAAAATGGTTGTGCCTTAAATCATGGTTCTGCTATTTACACTGCTTCCGTGATTCTGGGCAAGTTACCTAACCTCTCCATGTTTTAGGTTTCTTGTCTGTAAACTGTGGATATAAATGATATGTTATTGTGAGGATTAAATGAGGTAATATACAGAAAGTGCTTAGGGCAATAATAGAATTAATTATAATTTATCAAATACTATGTCCTAAGTAATAATAAATGCTTGGTATTATTAGTTGATTGGGCTTCCCAGGTGGCACAGTGGTAAAGAATCCTGAGTGCACACACGCATTATTAGTTGATTAATATTATTAGCTGATATTAAACTAATTTTATGGCTTAAAAAAGGCAGCCTTGCAAATGAGAACTGGGCACACTTTAAAAACTTTTTTAAATTTATTTTTGTATGCACTGAGTCTTCGTTGCTGCATGCTGTCTTTGTCTAGTTGCAGCAAGTAGGGGCCACTCTGTTTCTCACTGAGCGGCTTCTCTTGTTGCAGAACACAGGCTCTAGGGCATATGGGCTCACTGGTTTTGGCACTTGGGCTGAGTTACTCTGCTGCGTGTGGAATCTTCCCAGACCAGGGATCAAACCCATGTTTCTTGCGTTGGTAGGTAAATTCTTACCACCAGGAAAGTCCAGCATACTTTTCTTATGTAGATTTATTGTGCAGTTCAGCATCTAAAGCAAGTTAGTAAAATTGAAACACATTGTCTTATTTACAAGGAAATGATTTCTGTCCCCTGTGTTTTATAATTTTAAGGCCCATCACAAGAATCTATAGGAAGCAATGAGTTTAATTATTCAAAAAAAAAAGCCAAGTAGCTACTTGAAGTATAGATCTGTGGTTTGCTATTGCTCATTCTTTATCTCAATATTTGTATCTATAAAATGACAATAATGCCTCCTGTCAGTCCTATTTTTCCATGCATGTAATGCAAATGAATTGTCTCCGTGAGCTGCCAGCAACTATTCTAAATAAATGGCTTATAAAATTTAAAATAAGTTATTTACATAGATGCTTTTAATGTAATTATTTTAAAATAAATGATATAAAATTTGTTCTGGTATAACTCTTCAGAGCATGCACTTCTTGAAATCTATGAATAGAATATTTTCTAAAACATCTATCTCTTATTCTGTCCCCTCACTGTAGGGCTAAACTGTTTTTCAGGGTTTCCCAGGGAGCTCAGTGGTAAAGAATCCGTCTGTCAATGCAGGAGATATGAGTTCGATCCCTGGATCGGGAAGATACCCTGGAGAAGGCAATGGCAACTCACTCCAGTGTTCTTGCCTGGAAACTCCAATGGAGAGAGGGGCCTAGCTCTCTAGGCCATGGGGTCGCAAAGAGTCAGACATGACTGAGAGACACACACACACACACACACACACACACACACACACACACACATTTCATTAGTTTCTTTAAGGAAATAGTTCCTATGTTTTCAAACTTGAATGTGGAAGCAAATTATTTTGTAAACCCCACAGTATCCTGTAAATTTTATTTACTCAGCAAATATTTATTCTTTGTAAGTGACTTAGCTAAGCATCATACAGAATGCAAAGATAAATTAGCTAAAAATTCTTGAAGGATCATAAAGGAGCTTGAAATATAAGAGAATGAATGACATGCAGAAATGGAATAGAATTTGAAGAAAGTCATACAGCCTCCTGTCCTACTCCTGTTTGAAATAAAATGGACCTCAAAGACCTGTAAAAGAATTGTTTCAAACTGTTCACAAGAATCTGCTGCTGCTGCTAAGTCACTTTAGTCATGTCCGACTCTGTGTGACCCCAGAGACAGCAGCCCACCAGGCTCCCCTGTCCTTGGGATTCTCCAGGCAAGAACACTGGAGTGGGTTGCTACTTCCTTCTCCAATGCATGAAAGTGAAAAGTCAAGTCACTCAGTCGTGTCCGACTCCTAGCGACCCCATGGACTGCAGTGTACTAGGCTCCTCCATCCATGGGATTTTCCAGGCAAGAGTACTGGAGTGGGTTGCCATTGCCTTCTCCAAGAGTCTAAGTGGCTCCAACCACCATCAAACAGTACCATTCACTTTTATTTGTTTTATAGATTGAATTCTACTGGCTGAGCTTGTTTGAATAAAAGATTCTGCTGCTAAAACAATTTAAAAACGATCCTTCTATTGCAGCTCTTGAATATTATTGATGAGATAATTTAGACTTTAAATAGTGACCTGGATAGATCAGACATTAACAGAAGTGTGCCTGGAATCCTGGCAGCTGAAAGCTAAATCTAGCTTCTTCCCGTTGTTCCATGGAATCCTTAAAAATAAGTGCATACATTCATGTATATTATTTTTAAGTTTTGTATAAAAGGAGGGGGAGAAAAATTGATATTTTTGCATTTAGACCATTAAATTAAGGATGCATAAAACAATGGGTAGGATTTGCATACTAGAAACAATGGCAACCTTCTGAATTGCTTTCATTTTGCTGAGTTCACTGGTTGTGCTCTGTGAATTAATTCTTTTGTGAAAAGCTATTGAAAGATCAAGGAATTCAGAAAACAAAACAACAGAGAAGCGTGTTGTTTCATATCTATTTTTTCATGAAAGGTTCAAAGTAAGATTGTTTACATCACAGGTCTTGTTGATATTTTATTTGGTTCTTAGAAGAAAGATAGTATTCAAAAGTTGATTATATAATTTTGCAGATAAGATTTTGCACTGATGAATGAAGTGTTCTGAGAGAAAGACCGAGGAGAAAAACCCTGTTACAATATTGAGCTACATTTGGTTGGCAAGGATCTTTGTAAGACTTGAAAATAGATCCCTGTTCGATTCCTTCAGATAAAAAGCGTCAGCCAGCCCAGCATATTTCAAATTTACTGTTTCCTGTGGAAGTTTCTCAGAATTGTTCTGCCAAACTGATGGTTTGAAAAGAAACGGGAGGAGGGAAAGGAACTCTTAATTATTCCATCTTTCTTAATCCTGACCTTTCGCTTGATGCCATCCCACCTTTTTTTCCCCAGTGGCTTCTTGGATAAAGGGAGGGGGACAGGAAGAAATGGAGGAACATACACAAAGTATGTTCCCCAACGATTTAGTACAGTGAGCAGTGGGCCAGCGTAATTAATACCTCCAACACAGAAATTCCAAGTGTTCTCTCTTGCTCTTGCTATTCTAGAACTTCTTCAATGTAGAATGAAAAAGGTAATCATAATAGTTAAAATTGCAGTCACTTCCTTTTTGAAATGAGGCAGAACTACTGAAAATATTGTCTCTCCATCTATAATAGTTGCTTTACGACATCAAGTTTCCCTCTGAAATTTGACTCTATTGTGCTACACTATTACCATGCTCTATACAACTCACAACTGTGACTAGCTTTCCCCTGAAATCAGTTCTCTGGTTTTCAAGGAATATTAAATTGTTAGAAAGAGTACAGTTAAAACATTTGATTAATGTATAGAAGATAAATCACAACATTAAATGATAGAAAAGAAGTAAAGGCCCTAACTTTTCTTCATTTTTCAGTTCAGTTCAGTTCAGTTCAGTTCAGTCGCTGAGTCATGTCTGACTCTTTGTGACCCCATGAATTGCAGCACGCCAGGCCTCCCTGTCCATCACCAGCTCCCGGAGTTCACCCAAACTCTTGTCCATCGAGTCAGTGATGCCATCCAGCCATCTCATCCTCTGTCATCCCCTTCTCCTCCTGCCCCCAATCCTTCCCAGCATCAGAGTCTTTTCCAACAAGTCAATTCTTCTTGTGAGGTGGCCAAAGTATTGAAGTTTCAACTTTAGCATCAGTCCTTCCAAAGAACACCCAGGACTGATCTTCAGAATGGACTGGTTGGATTTCCTTGCAGTCCAAGGGACTCTCAAGAGTCTTCTCCAACACCACAGTTCAAAAGCATCAATTCTTTGGCTCTCAGCCTTCTTCACAGTCCAGCCTTCACATCCATACATGACCACAGGAAAAACCATAGCCTTGACTAGACAGACCTTTGTTGGCAAAGTAATGTCTCTGCTTTTGAATATGCTGTCTAGGTTGGTCATAACTTTCCTTCCAAGGAGTAAGTGTCTTTTAATTTCATGGCTGTGATCACCATCTGCAGTGATTTTGGAGCCCCCCAAAATAAAGTCTGACACTGTTTCCACTGTTTCCCCATCTATTTCCCATGAAATGATGGGACCAGATGCCATGATCTTAGTTTTCTAAATGTTGAGGTTTAAGCCATTTTTATTCTCATCTTAATTTGATTCATCTTACATCTGCTTTCCTTCCAGAGGAATTTTAAGTTAGCATGTTTCAGTGTCACCTTAGACACAAGCTAGCATTAAATGCAGTATAAAACCAGAAAATATATAGTTTTCATGAGCTCAGTCTTTGCTGTGTAACCATTCAGTAATTTATAAGTGTAGTAGTACAGTGATCAGTTAGATGACCTGATTACTTATGTTTTTTTCTTTTTTTCTTTCTTTAAAGTTTGTTCCTCAATTTGTTAAAAAAAAAACAGAAAATTTTAAATAACTTTTAAAATAAATGTGTAAAATAAATCCTACAAATAAATAATATTTAAATGGTACCTGTATACTTTGATGAGGGCTTCCCTGGAGACATAGATGGTAAAAAATCTGCCTGCAGTGTAGGAGACCCAAGTTCAATCCCTGGGTCGGGAAGATCCCCAGGAGGAGGAAATGGCAACCCACTCCAGTGGGATTCTGGAGAATCCCACAGACAGAGGGCTATGTCCATGGGTGGCAAAGAGTTAGACATGGCTGAGCAACTTTGACTACAGTATGGTGGATTATGAGCTTGAGCTCTAATGAATACCTCTTCATCTCAGTTTCTTTCCTTGTGAAATGTGATAATTTTGTTCCTTCACAATAAAGCTGTTGTGAGGATTAAAAGAGATATTGTGTTCAAGATGCTTAGTAGAGTATAAGCATAAGCATTTAGCTGTCATTAGAGGCTCTTATCCTTGTCATTATCTGTATTCAAGGATTTCTCCACTGTCAGAAATGAGTCCAACAAATTCTTCCATATTTTAAGTTAGGAAGTATTTTTCTAAGATACAGCAATTATGTTCTCTACTACAGAGGTGTATGGCAAATGGAGTTATCCATCTCAATTTCAGTTGGTGTTGAATACACTCTTTGGGAGCCATGCCCTCATATTTAAAATAAGCTGAAAGTCTTTATGAAAATATCCTTAAGTATGAAAATCTTTCTTCTACGTGTACGACTACACAGAAACTGTTTCAGTTCTTCCTAAAAATAATGTATCTATTTCTTTTCCATTCCATAAGAGTTACTAGAATGTCTTTGCTTCTGTGACATTGATGATTATTTGTGAATAGAACAGACTTTTCCTTTTGAAGGAGAAGCTGTATGTATGTTGATGGAAAGTTACAGTGTTTTGTTATAATGTGTTTTGTTTTGGGGAGAGTTTTCCAGCAAGGCTGAATGGTTAGGGCATAATAATGGCATCCAGAGTAGTTGGTATGTCTTGAATATTCTATCCTCCCAAACTGCTCCCCTAATAGGGGATTAGCAAATAAGGGTTCTGCTGTCAACCTGCTTCTAAACTGATATGTGAGTCTGGTCTTGAGTGATTTAACCTGGCCAACTCTCAAATTATCTTATTTTTAATATGCTTGTGAGTGTAGCTGTTCTACCTGTATATCATGGAAGAAAGGAGGAAATGAAACAAACAAAGCACTATGAAAGAAACTACAGCCCTGGAAATCCCCAGAAGGAGACTTTGCACCTTACAAGTGGCCTTCTCTGATTCTTGATACACTTATTCATGTGCTGTCAAAGAAAATGTGAGAAAGGTGCGGAGGCAACCATTGAGCAGAGGCATTCAAAAGCAATGCTGTAGAAACCTGAAAGGAGTAAAGCTAGCACCAAAGGTTTTGTTATTCTGTTACACCTTCATGAAAGGAGCAGGAAGATGAGCAGGTCAGTCCATGGGTAGACCACCCAATAGACAACCTAATCCCAGCTTTATACCAGGGAAAATAGGGCTGTGTGGAAATGTAACCTAAAGTGGGGTCCAGCTGCTGCTGTTGCTGCTAAGTCGCTTCAGTCGTGTCTGACTTTGTGCGACCCATAGACGGAAGCCCACCAGGCTCCCCCGTCCCTGGGATTCTCCAGGCAAGAACACTGGAGTGGGTTGCCATTTCCTTCTCCTATGCATGAAAGTGAAAAGTGAAAGGAAAGTCACTCAGTCATGTCCAACTCTTAGCGACCCCTTGGACTGCAGCCTACCAGGTTCCTCCATCCATGGGATTTTCCAGGCAAGAGTCCTGGAGTGGGGTGCCATTGCCTTCTCCAGCTACTCCCGTTCAAAAAGTCAATAAAGAAACAAGGTTGGTAAAAAGGAAAGTTTGTTTTTTTTGGATGCCAGTGGGAGAAGAGGGGAGAGACTCCTCTCCAAAGGCTGACTCCACCCCTCAACCCCCCTACTCTGACAGTCAGTGGGCTAGAGTCTTTATAGACAGACAGAGTGGATTACATGCAGAAACAGCACAGTCAGCTCTGATAGTCATCTTGAAATTGGTCATCAGTGGTCTGACTGATCAGTGTCATCTTTTTTAAGTACAATTAATCTTCAGTGCCAATGTTTGTTTCCATTTCTTGAGCCCAGTTCTCAGAGTTGTGGCAACTTATGTCATGATTACAGTCTAGTCATCGTATAGTTAACGTCTTCCACCTGATAGGGATTTCAGTATCTGTAAGACAGCTCACAGGATATGGCTCAGAATACTATCTATAGCCCTTGAGAAGGAACTAAAGATCCTTGATTATGTTTAATGACTAATCTATTATTATTTGGTCTCCTTTGACTCTGTTCTGTTTGTTTCTACATGTTCTCACTTTTCTGATTAAACTTATTCTTTGGCTAAAAGTTTTCCACAGATGAAAGGCAGGCTGAGGACATAGGAGACAAGGACCATACGGTCCTGCTCTATGTCAGAAATAAATAAACAAATAACAGTTTGACATTAAAAAGCTTCATAGCACTGATCAGAATGCTGTGTTATTTTGAATGATACAGCCAAGTGGTTTGGCACTGTAAACATTTTAATCCTTAGGGATATTAAAGATTTTAAAATAAGAAGCTAGTTTCAAAAATCTACCTCTTTTCCTCTTGGAAATCCCTCTCTCTTTAACTTTTATGTCTTCCTGTTTCCCTCTCTTTCTTATCTCTTCTGCTGTATATTTTTAGTTGTCACCCCCGGTTAGTCCTTCTCTACCCGTCTTCCCCTTTTCTCTGTCCTTCAGTTTTTTCCTCTTCTCTCTGTTTCGCCAAGATCTAAGACACTAGTTACCCTTTTATTCTCCCACAATTGTGAAAAATGGAGCTGCCAGCTCCTTTAGAACTATTTGCTTGTTAGCTAAACAACTATAATAATAATCCAATGAGTCAAGAGTTTTAATTTTGAATACCAAATGGCAAGGATGGAGGCTATCAGAGCAAAATGTATATAGGCTGATTTTTTCCACCTAAGTGGAAGATCTCCTGGGGAAGGAAATGGCAAACCACTCCAGTATTCTTGCCTGGAGAATTCCATGGGCAGAGGAGCCCAACAGTCTATAGTCCATGGGATTACAAAGAGTGAGACACTACTGAGCTGTTGGAGGCATATTTGATAACATTCTAAATGATTGTAGAAGATACTGGCCTACTAGAGATAGCTTCATCCATAATTCATCTTTTCTGTTAAAAAAAAGCCAAGTAATGCCATGAATACATCAATGATGGAGGCTTCCATTTAGACCATAACACCAACTCTTCCAAGATTAGGGAAAAAATGTGGATTCTCTTGGAAAACAAAAGTATGGTGATGGAAACATAGCTCATTATTTTTATGCTAAGAAAGTACTGAACAATTGGTTTCTTAGCATCAGCTGAAATGGAAAGAATTGCTTTTCACTTTGTTTATTTAATAGTCTACTATCAGTACTTTATAAAACTGTTATCTCAGATGGTGGGTGGTGACCCCTGGCTACCTGCTCTCCTGAGCACTCACACCTTTTATTATTCATTCTTTATGCACATGTGAACATATGAAAGATAGAGATTAAGCCTAAGGGTTGTAGTGTTTTTAAAAACCTTTATAATCTATGAAAGAGTTAGTTGCTCAGTCATGTCCAACTCTTTACAACCCCATGGACTGTAGGCCACTAGGCTCCTCTGTCCGATTATTATTATTATTTCAATTAGTATTCCAATTATTTAAATTATTATATAACTGTTTAGCTAATAAACAAATTGTTTAGCTAATAAACATATAGTTCCAAAGAAGATAGCAGTTTCTTCTCCAGCAGATCTTCCCAACCCAGGGATCAAACTCGGGTCTCCTGCATTGCAGACAGATTCTTTACTGTCTGAGCCACTGTTAGCAAATTCCCACTTTACCTTAATTTTTCTCTTGGGAAGGGAAGTCAGAATTATAAGAATGCTAAGTCAAAGTTGTTGAATAAGATCATTTTTTCATATGTTTAATTGTATTATTTGTTTTTCAGTTTATAAAAAACATGCAGTACATTTGACTATATTTGGGATATACATTTCCATGAGTTTTAGCCACTACTACTATTAGAACAAACAGTCAAAAATCTGCCTGCAGTGAGGAGACCCGAGTTCGATCCCTGGGTGGGAAGATCCTCTGGAGAAGGGAATAGCTACCCACTCCAGTATTCTTGCCTGGAGAATTCCATGGACAGTGGAGCCTGGTGGGCTACAGTCAATGGGGTCACAAAGAGTCGGACACGACTGAGCAACTAACACTTTCACTGTTAGGACACAAGACAATTCTATTACCTCTCCCCATACACACACAATTCCTTTGGTTTCTATAACCACCTAGGAAGGGAATTCTCTCATCTCCTGCCCGGGAAATCTCAACCTTCATTGATAGGACAGCTGAAGCGGAGAAAAGCCAACCTTCTTAGAGTTCAACAATTGTTTTTACACTCCGTCCTTTCTAATATGGCTTTCTACTCTCTCTATTGTCCTTGAGTTCAACATTTCTTTGTTCATACCCAAGAAAGTATACATTTGGTTTTTTTCTTTATATTAATGTCTCATCGTATTTTGCTGCAGCCGTGACTTAAGTATTTAGTCTCTACTTTTCACTTTACTTTTAAAATCTTGATTGTGATTCAAAATTTTACTAATTTTTATTCATCTTATATATATTTTTATCATAGTAAAATGTACATGGCATAAAATTTGCCATTTTAACCATTTTTAAGGGTACAGTTCAGTGGCATTAAGTTCACTCACATTAAACAACCATCACCACTGCTCATCTCTGAAACTACTCCATCATCACAATCTAAAAGTCCTTAAAACAATAACTTTCTGATTTTCCCATACCTCAAGCCCCAGGTATAAGCACTGTTCTACTTTTTGTCTCTGAATTATCTATTCAGGATACCCCATATAAGTAGAGTCCTACAGTATTCAGCCTTTTGTTTCTGGATTATTCATTTAGCACAGTGCCTTCAAGGTTCATCCATGTTGTATGCATGTGTCAGAATTTTCCTCCTTATCAAAACTGAATAATATTCTATTGTTTATATATACCTTGTAATAATATTCTATACATACTGTTTATGTATACCAACTTTTTGTTTATCAGTTCATCTGTTGGTAGGTATTCGGGCTGTTTTTACATTTTGGCTATTGTGAACAATATGAACATGGATGTGCAAAATATCTGTTCTAAGCCCTGCTTTCAAACGTTTTGTGTATATCCTCAAAAGTAGGATTGCTGGGTAATATGGTAATACTGTGCTTAATTTTTTTTACATAATGTTTTCTAGAGACAATGTAGAAGGATTCCAATTTTTTCCATATCCTCACCAACATTTGTTATTTTTGTTATTTTTCTAGATAGCCATCCTCATGGGTGTGAGGTGGTATCATATTGTGATTTTGGTTTGTGCTTCCCTAGTGGGTAGTAATGTTGAGCAGCATATCATGTACCTTATTAGCCATTTCTGTATCTTTAGATCCTTTCACTAGTACTCCTGGTGATTGATTCCTGAATAATGTTTGCTTTTTCATTTTTCTCACTTTAAGTGGGTCTTTAATTAATATTTGTTGACTGAAAGAGGGACACATGAATGAATGAGTAAAAGAATAAGTACTTTTACCATTACTAACCAGAGTGTTTATATCTCAGTACCCACTAGATGTGCTACCTGGGTCAGGTTCCTTAACTTTGCTAGGCTACATTTTCATAATCTGTAAGTGGGGCTACTAACAACCTGCCCCATTGGAGCATTATGTAGATGAAATACTGTGCAAAATACTTCTGAAGTGGTGATATATCAACATGAAATGAAAATTTGCTAATAAAAAGGTTAATTAATAAGTATCTGTTTAAGTTCTATAATACTTAAATGCTGAGTGTTTCTTTGCTGTTCACATCTTAGGAGTACCCTCTTAAAAGAACAGAAATCTTTTTAAAGCACAACTTTCATAGGAACTAGATCAGTATCTTTCAAGAGATGCTTGTTGACTAAATTAAAGAATGATGAATGAATGCTTATGCACACACACATACACACAAACACACATATTTAAGCTGCATTTGACCTGTGTGGCTTTTTTCCTTACTAACAGTGAATCCAAAATATTATGTGGCCTCAAACTCTATTGGATTGTTGTTTTAAAAAACCGTTAAATCTCTGGTAAAGTATTGAGTTAAAGGGAAAGAGTTAAAATTGGGTTTTGTTTGTTTTTATGGCTTAAAATGATAAGCTCTGGGTGATTTTTATTTATATTTTATGTTTGATATTTTTCCAACTCTACTGCATTAGTAACATAGTATCTCTTATCTCTATTAATAAAATAATACTAATAATATTTATGAATTACATTAATAAGGCTGTAGTCCAGCATTTATAGAGGATATTGTGATTCTTTCATTAAAGTTTGTGGGAAGTGTGATATACTAGAAAAGTACTGGATCAATGGTAAGTCAATTTGATGTTGATAGACTTTAATGGATAAATCCTCCCAATTATGTAAGAGGAAACACTACTGAAAAATGTGTTTCCTATACTAAAGTATTTTCGCTTTAAATCAGATTGAGTTTATCTTCATTTTTTTTTTTCAATCATCCTTTTAATTTTCAAACTGACTGAGGTCTGAGGTTGGTATTCACATACTGATTTCAACCAAACGTCGAGGTGTAAGATCAGAAGAGGAATAAAAGATGGTCGAGATAAAAAAGAGAAATGTTAGATTTTTTTAAAAAAGCTAATTTGTCACTTCACTCATTGAGTATGAACTGAATAGACTTCTAACCCTTAAAATACTTTTTTCCCCTCTCTTTATTGCCTGGAATCTTAAGAGCTTTATCATTTGCAGTCATAAAATGAAAATATACACCAAACCCTCAAAGGGCAAGTATGAAATTAAATTATATTTGGGCAGCTGTAACCTTTTAAAACGATCAGATTCCAGTTAATGTATTTCTTCCTGTTCCAAGTGCTGCCATGGTGTTTGATGGTGGGAAGCAGTCCAAAGGGCATTGGGAGATAATAAATTCACTGTAAATTTCACCCCAAGGCATGTCTCGATACACTAAGGCCTCCATTTAGCAAGACTGACCTAAAACTCTTGTCACATCCAAAGGTCACTGAGGTTGGGGTTGGTGTGTCCCATCTATCTTTCCTTGATGTAAAGAATGACAGTTGAAACAGGACTGTGCTCATAAACAGTCATCTGAATATGAAAAAGACGCTCACTTTGGAGTAGGTGGGGAAAGTAAAGAGAGAACCATCTTTCACAGTGGGACTGGCAAATACTGTGCTTTTTGCAAAGTCAGCGAAGGGTTGACATGATCTCGTCGCTTCTGTTTCAGAGCAGCCATTAGTTTGAAAGGAGCATTACTGGATTTGGTTGATTTAGAATCAGGTGTTTCTCTCTCTAACTTTTATTTATATTTGTTTCCCAAAGCCTAGGGTCATTTTTAGTAAATATTTTTTAGATGAATGTAATATTTCCAACCTACTTTTACTTTAAAATAATACTCCTTCCCTGATTTAAAATTGTTCTCTTCAATTAAATTAATTTACAGGATGAACCATTGCATGTGAACAAATTAAGAGAAAATTATTTTTTAAAAATGAAGCTATTGGTACTGAAACACAGTGTTGGTTTTTTTCCCTCTTTTGTCCACTTAATCATATCCTTATTTATTGTGGTAAAATATGTAGAACAATAAAATTTATCATTTTAGTTTTTTTAAGTATGCAGTTCAGTATCTTTAAATTCCTTCCCATTTGTGTAATCATGACCATTATTTCTTTCCAAAATTTTTTAAGTATCCCAAATGAAAACTATAACTCCTGATTTCTCATTTCCTCCCCCTCCCCTCAGCCCCTGGTAATTTCTTTTCCGCCTTCTGTCTCTGTGAATTTGCCTACTCCATGTACCTCATATAACTGAATCTTACAATATGGATCCTTTAGTGTCTGGCTGATTTCACTTAGCACACTGTTTTCAAGGTTCATCAATGTTGTAACTTGTATCTGTTAAATTATTACTTTCAAGAATGACTTCATTTCTTTCAAAAACAGTATTTTTAAATGTTAGAAATCAGGAATATATAAATTATCAATTGTAATAATCATAAGTAATATATAGTGTAATATGGAGAAATAATAGACAACTTCTGGACAGATATAACAGAAGATTGAAGTCTTAGAATTCTTCTTAGGGAAAAACATTATTTTTTTTTTTCATAAAGACTAGGATCTCTGTTTATTGATATGTTCTAAGGGTCTGAAATAGTGTTTGGTGCCTAACAGGTGCCCTATAAGTAAATATTGAAATAATCAATCAATGTAAGGCAGGAAGGTAGAAGTTATAATTGATTATTCCTCTGAACTACTTCAATGACATATGAGAAATATGTCCTACACAATTGAAAAGGAGGCCGTTTGTGATCAGAGGAGATAATGAAAGTCAAAACGCACTCTAAATGCAACGTTTATTTTTGTTATTTTAATTGATTTAAGAGTAATATGTGTTTTGGGTACTGCAAATATTAATAGCTAATTTTAAATATATAGTTTTTATATTTTTAATGGTCTGAGAAAATCAAGGTTAGTGACTAAGAATCAAAGCCAAATACAAAGCTTTAAAAATAAGATTAAATTTTTAGTATAAATTATACAGGATTTCCCTGGTGGCTCAGTGGTAAAGAACCCACCTGCCAATTCAAGAGACATGGGTTTGATCCCAGGTTGAGAAGATCCCCTGGAGAAGGAAATGGAAACCCACTCGAGTATTCTTGCCTGGGAAATCCCATGGCCAGAGGAGCCTGGCAGACTATAGTCCTTGGTGTCCTAAGAGTTGGACATGACTTAGTGATTAAGCAACAATAACAACATAAATTATGCAGGAAAGAGCAAGTATTTAAATAAGGATGAGACTCAGAATGTTGAAAATTTTATATCCAAATTTATTCTATAATTTATTTTGAATCAGTTTTAAATCATGTAAAAAAGTAATTAGGTAAATGTCATTTTAGTTAAAAGTGGGGTATGGGTGAATCAGAACCTTCCAGTCAATTCTTCATATTGTACACAGACTAACCTACTGGAAATGCAAATCTAGTTACGTCATTCCTCTTCCTAAATTGTTCCAAATTCCCACCTACCTTTCCAGACACCTCTCCCCTGACACTGGAGTTTCTCTGACTTTCCATGTACTTGTCTTTTTCTCTCCTACCACGAGGTTCTTCGGCCAGTACTTTTTTCTGCTCCATGTATGTAGTCACACCATAGCACCTTTCTGATTTCCAAGGAATCATATTTAGAGGGAAGACTTTCTTGGACTGTCTGATCATATTATAGCTGTTTCTTAAATGTTCTCCTCTTTCCCTGTCTCTTAAATTCATTCTCCCCTGTGAATTGAGTAGAAAACCACACTGAAGCAGTGTTAATATTCACTGGCCAAGTGGAAGGAAGAGGATGAAAATGCTAGGGAAAATGTTCCCTGGGACTTCTCACTCCCTTCCCACCCTACATCTGTACCAATGTAGTTACCAGCAGAAGAGCCCTGTCTCTGTCAGAAGTACAGAGAATTGCCCTCCCCGGGCTTATTTATCACTTTACTCCAAAGCCTCCGAGCCAACTACTGTGTTTAAATGACCAGAAAAGAGCTTCATAAGGCACAGAGGTTAAGTGTTATAGGCACTAATAAAAAATTTGGATTTTAACCTCAGCTTACCTATGTGACTTTGGACAAACAACTTTTACTTTCTGTGTACTTTAGTGTCCTCCTCTACAAAACAATAATGTATTTCCTAAGGCTGTTGAGAAAGTTCAGAGAGACATGGCCTGGGCCTGGCACACTGTAAGCTTCCTATAAACTCAAGCTATTATGATTGTTTTTGCTGCTGCTATTATCATTCTGTATGTAGATTTCTTTTGAAATTTAAGCTAATTCATCTTAATGTAGGTACTCAACCAACACTAATAATAATATGCAATATTTTCTTAATATTAAAGGTTTATAATGAAGTAAATGAGGGAAAATATAAGGGGAAATCTATAGGAAGAGTCTTTTAAAATTTAACCCATGATATGTGTTGTCTGTTAGTACTAGCAGTGCTTACACATATACATGCACTCCAGTAAGACTTGGTGGGCTTCCCAGGCAGCATTAGTGGTAAAGAACCTGCCTGCGACATAAAAAGAAATGGATTTGATCCCTGCATCAGCAGGATCCCCTCCAGGAGGGCATGGCAACCCAGGCCAGTATTCTTATCTGGAGAATCCCTTGGACAGAAGAGCCTGGCCAGCTACAGTCCATGGGATTGCAAAGAGTCAGACCACGACTAAAGCAACTTTGCATGCTCAGACACGGAGGACAAAAAAATCTTTAGTGGTTGTGTGCTTTCTTCAGGGATAGTAGANCAGGCCAGTATTCTTATCTGGAGAATCCCTTGGACAGAAGAGCCTGGCCAGCTACAGTCCATGGGATTGCAAAGAGTCAGACCACGACTAAAGCAACTTTGCATGCACAGACACGGAGGACAAAAAAATCTTTAGTGGTTGTGTGCTTTCTTCAGGGATAGTAGAGGTCTATCACTAGAGATTAAAGAAGTTTCTTACTCTTGAAGACTTTAACTCCTGGTCTTGAAAACTGTCTTTGACTCACAGCTTAGGAAAAATCCTTGTTACCTGTGGCTAACAGGGAGGAATGTAAGTTTATCATGTGAAGTTTCATGTAGTAACATTGCTACACATATGGTAAGTTTATGATACACAGTAGAAGAGAGAATTTTAAGGAATAGTGACATCATTACTTATTTAACTTGGACAATTGAGGAGCTTTCATTTCCCCATTGAACATACAGAATTGTTATGGTGATCTCTGAAATAGCATGAAGACTTCTAGCAGAGTGGATGTTACATCATAGTCACTGAGAAAATCATAGATCTTGCACTTCCTCTCCCAAGCATGCAAACTATTTTCAAGCATCCAGCAAGTATACATTCTGGAAGTGAATCTGTTTAATATAAAAGATTATATATATATATATACATATGTACATACATATGTATATATATATAGTCTAATTTGATATGAACTAGCATTCATTTTCTTTTTGTATTGAGTCAAAATACTCTTTTTAATGTTTTGATTGCTATTATACACTGCCTTCAATCTATGGGGATAACACAAACAGTAATTTCACATTGATGAGCTTAGTCAAAGATAAGTGTCTGCTTTAAAAAATCTTTCTGATAATACTCAGCTTTTCTGTATTTAATGGTGAATTCTTGGAAACAAAAGATTTTTTTTTCCCCTGAGAAACATTTTTTATTGTTACTTTGAAAGGAATTTCAACAATGTTTTATTCCCATACAGTAAACTAATTAAACATATGAGTATAGTTACTGATATAGAAAAGATCTGAAGAGCTATCCAGCCAGTGTCGTCCTTACCTTGCCAAATGGAGATGTATTTACTGGTTGGTGACCTCAGGAATAGATGCAGAGTGTTCATCTTCCCACAGTAATGAATGGCAAGTCTGGAGCAGCATAAAAAGGGTCAAGCGAATAGGTTATACATCATATGGGGAGGCAGATGTTGGAGCATATTGTAATGGATTACTGTGCAGTACATGAAGACGGCTTGTGGAGTAGGAAAAAAACAAGAAAGGAGTGAGAGAGAAGGAGATAAACTATCAGCTGGTGTTTTCTTGCCTGACTCTTGCATATATATTTGGTTCTTTAAGGAACTTCTTCAATTATAAAAGTCAAAATGTTTTCCAAGCTATTCAAGACTTATTGGTGTGTAATAAAAGGAAGAAAGCCTTTTAAAATCTGTTTCATTTGAAGTGTTTCTTATTTATATGCTTCAGTATCTGCAGTGAAACAGCATGAGAACATCCTACCTTTGAAAAAGGTCTTAAGATTTAAGGAAGTTCAAATGTGTTCTTTAATTTTTAGCAGAATGTCATCTTCACACCCTTGCAGTGCTATTTCCCTCTTTGATAGCTCTGTATTCTTTCCAAGTATCACACCGAGTGAAAACAAATTTGGGATAAAACAACAAAGCTCATCTATGTATTATTAATATTTGGTGATAAAGCATTACATAGATAATATAGCTTTTGTACATGTATTCACTATAGTTTTTTTAATATAAAAATCACACTTACAGCCAGATATAATATTTTACTTTTCTATTCTAATTTTTCAAAGACATATCACCCAGGAGTAGTGTATTTCAGGAGACGTGGGTCATGATAGCAGTAGTTTCTGTCTTGGAGCCCTTGCCAGCCAGCCTCATATTTCCTCAGGCATGTTTTCCTAGTGGCTCACCTGTTTTCTGTGAAGGCAAAACATTCCTTTCCTGAGGTGGATAACAATTATTTTCCCCTAATGGCTTGTCTTCTTCCTATAATCCTGAACTCACCTTCGCATGTCACCTGACCACCCAGCCTTTTGAAGAGTATATCCACTCAAGTTATTTCCTTGCTTAACATGCTGATGAAACTGATATTTCAACAGCTTCAAATCATTTATTTTTTTAAATTATGCACCATTGATATGCTGTTAATTGAGGATGAGTTGGTTGGATGGCATCACCGACTCAATGGACATGACTCTGAGTAAGCTCCGGGAGTTGGTGATGAACAGGGAAGCCTGGCATACTGCAGTCCATGGGGTCACAAAGAGTCAGACACGACTGAGTGATGGAACTGAACTGAACTGATCCTTCATTTCTACAAATCTGTACTAAGTCTGAATTTACTTTTTCTTTCAGTTTGCTACATTTCTTTTTTTTCTTCAAGTTTTGTGAGGAACTGTGTCCAAATCCTGGATCTTCCACATTCTGTAAACTTATTTAAACTTGCTTCTAGAAGTGACTGTGATGGACACAGACTATCACTCCCATTGTCCCCTTGAGAATAACTCCTGAACTGGAACACTAGACTGGAGGTGAAGTGAAAATTCGCCCCAGATCCCTCCAGGGGCCTTTCAGTCCCTTTCTCCCAGGGTCTGTGGTAGATCTGGTGAAGTGGCAGGAGTAATGCCTCACTCCCCAGCCCCCACCGCACTTACATGGGCTAACCGCCAAGAAAGTTGTGAGTAGGCAACTCTAAACATCTCCTCACTACCCCAAGCCTTTCACCCTCACACAGACTTGACAGAGAGTCTCAGTCTTTAGAGCTGGCTGTCAACCCTAATTATATAGTCATCATTTTCTTCCAGCAGTCACCTTGTGCATGCCAAGTCACTTCAGTTGAGTCTGACTCTTTGCAACCCCATGGGCTGTAGCTGGCCAGGCTCCTCCGTTCATGGGATTCTCCAGGCAAGAATACCAGAGTAGGTTGCCAGGAAGATCTCCAGGGGATCTTCCAGACCCAGGGATTGAACCCAAGTCTCCTGCATTGCAGGCAGTTTCTTTACCACTAGCACCACCTGAGAAGTCTTAGTGGTTAATAAAAGTTATCAACTTTCAGAATTCACTTTGGCATGCTAGTATTCCTTGGTGGGTACAGAGTGCGGGGTCTTTTAAAATCTTTTTTGCACTTCTCTACTACAATTTTTGAAAATTAAAAAATTTAAAAATTATAATTGTGTAAGTATATAAATAGAAAAATCATATGAGAGGAAAATATGTTTAATTGTATTACTTTTTGTTGTCATCGTATTGTTTATCATTATGGACCTTTTGATAATGGCTATACACTGCTATCAGAGATGGAGAAGGCAATGGCAACCCACTCCAGTACTCTTGCCTGGAATCCCATGGGCGAAGGAGCCTGGTAGGCTGTAGTCCATGGGGTCGCTAAGTTGGACACAACTGAGAGACTTCCCTTTCACTTTTCACTTTCATGCATTGGAGAAGGAAATGGCAACCCACTCCAGTGTTCTTGCCTGGAGAATCCCAGCGACGGGGGAGCCTGGTGGGCTGCCGTCTGTGGGGTTGCACAGAGTCGGACACGACTGAAGCGACTTAGCAGCAGCAGCAGCAGCTATCAGAGAAGGTAATGGCACTGTACTCCAAGTACTCTTGCCTGGAAAATCCCATGGATGGAGGAACTTGGTAGGCTGCAGTCCATGGGGTCACTAAGAGTCGGATACGACTGAGCGACTGCCCTTTCACTTTTCACTTTCATGCATTCGAGAAGGAAATGGCAACCCACTCCAGTGTTCTTGCCTGGAGAATCCCACGGACCGGGGAGCCTGGTGGGCTGCTGTCTATGGTGTCGCACAGAGTCGGACACTGACTGAATGACTTAGCAGCATACACTGCTATTAAACTGGACATTCTCAGTCAGATAGGTTTTATTCTTTGAAGTTGAATTCAAATTTCAAGAACCCTTACAACTAAACGATAAAAAACCCAACTTTTTAAAAGAGCAAGTGATCTGAATAAACATTTTACACAGAAGCCATAGAAATGACTAATAATGGGCCTTCCTTGGTGGTCCAGCAGCTAAGATTCTGTGCTTCCAACGCAGGAGATTCTGATTCAATGCATGGTAGAGAAACTAAGATCCCTCATGGCATGAGGGGCTACCAAAAAAAGAAAAAAATTAAAGGTAAATTTTAAAGAAAGAAGATTTGTTTTAAAAATCACTAATAAGTACATGAAAAAGATGTTCAATATCATCAGTCGCTAGGGAAATGCAAATTAAAACCACAATAAGGTACCACGTTACTTCTACTAGAATACTTGTGATCAAAAGAGAGACAGTATCAAAAAATTGATAACACAGTGCTAGTTAGAATACAGAAAGGTTCAGCCACGTTAGAAAGTTTGGCAGTTTCTTGACAAAGTAAACATTAACTTACCATCTCTATATCCTTGTGCTCAGTTGTGTCTGATGCTTTGCAACCCCATGGACCATAGCCTGCCAGGCTTCTCTGTCCATGGGATTTCCCAAGCAAGAATACTGGAGTGGGTTGCCATTTCCTACTCCAGAGGATCTTCCCAGCCCAGGAATTGAACCCTCGTCTCTTGCCTCTCCTGCAAAGATAGATTCTTTACCACTAGGGCTACCCGGGAAGCCCTTTAGATTCATAGAGGGACTATTCTTGATAACCTAAAATTGTAAACAAACAAAATGTCCATCAACTGGATAAGCAGATAAACAAATATGGTATGTCAATGCAAATGAGTGCCATTCAGCAGTACAATGGAGCAGAATACTTATACATGCTATAACACAAAGGAACCTCAAAAACATGCTAAGTGGAAGAAGATAGATCTTTTTTTCTTCTATCTCCTCCAGTTCTGCCCCACAGCTTTACATGTTATGTTCACTTACCTGGAATATCTCTCCATTCTAACTTTCTGTTGCAACTTCCTTAAAGACTTCTATTCAGTAGGACTGTAGCTGGGTGCCACCTTATAGCGCTTTAAACAACAATCACAGCCAAGAAATCTGTCCTATCTAGAACAAAGCCATTTATCTTCTCTTGAGTGGAGCTGGGAGCTAGAACAGCGGGAGTGCAAGCTGTGGGCCCAGTCTTGAAACAGCAAGGAGAGCAGGAATCTAAATTCACATCTGCCCTCTAGATCATAATAGTTCATGGAGGGGAAAATATGCATACCATAGAATTTGCCATCTTAGCCATTTGTAAATGTATGTTTCATTGGCATGAAGTACATTCACATTGTTGTGCAGCCAAACTGACTGTCCATCTCCAGAATTTTCTCATCTTCCCAAATTGAAATTCTGTAGCTATTAAGCAGTTATATCCCTTCCCACTTCCCCAGTCCACCCTCGGCATCTGGGAACCACTGGTCTTTATGTCTCTATGAAATCGATTACTCTAGGTACCTCATATAAGAGGAATCATACAATATTTGGGCTTTTATCATTGGCTTATTTCACTTTGCATAGTGTCTTCAAGCTTCATTCATGTTATAGCATTTGTCAGAATTTCCATACTTTTGAAGGCTGAATGGCATTCCATTCTATGCACATTACACCCTTTGCTTATCCAATCCTCCCTTGATGGGCACCTAGATCTCTTCCACCTGTTGGCTAATTGTGACCAATGCTGCTGTGAGCGTGGGTATAAAAATGTCTGTTTCAGGCCCCACTTTCAGTTGAAATATATATCCAGAAGAGACTTGTTTTTGGATCATATGATAATTGTTTCATTCTGAAGAATTACCATAGTGTTTTCCAAAAGCAGCTACACCATTTCACATCTCAGCATAAAGGCTCAAGGATTCCAGTTTCTCCGTGTCCTCACCAATACTTGTTATTTCTTTTTTTTTTTTTTTTTTTTAATGATAACTGTCCTAATGGGTTGTGAAGTGGTATCTCATCCTGGTATTCATTTTTACCCAGCTACTTTGAAGGTATGTTTGTCCAGATGAGAGAATGAACCATATTTTAGTAAATACTTCATTAGCTTGATTTGTAAATTATAAATTTTTATATACGTGGCATGGATTTTCTATTTGCACTTTTGCCCTGGAATCTAGGTCTATCGTGTTTTTCACGCAATGTGCTTGAGAAACATAAAAAAAGAGAGCGTATGGTATTAAAACAAGAAGTCCATGTTTAAACTCAAGTTGCTGTGATAATTTTCTGTGAAGAAACATTATGAAAAATAATGTACAAAGCAAATTTATTCACATCGAAACATGCTGATATGTTTTGAAAGATTTTCTTCAGTACATTAGTTTCTCTTTAAACTCCACATTTAAGTTACATTAAGTAGCTGAAATTAAGCCATAAAGATAACACTTATGGAGCCTTGAAATTGCTTTCTGAATATTTTCCTCACAAATGTTAACTCTATATCCCTTCCCTTAAAAAAACAAACATGATTGTCAGACATTTTATATCTAAATGTGAATCTCTCAGGTTAGATTTAAGCTTTAGGAATATCAATTTTTAAAATCATAATAAACCACAACACACACATTTTAAAATTTATAATCAAAATAGTTAACACATTATAGACATATTAATTTTTATTGCCAGATTTAAGTCACTGCACTTAAAAAATAATTATGCCATTTCTCTACATGTTTGAGCTTCAAAATTCTCTTAATAAGGCAGTTTTTAGCTCTGTGATGTTCTTTTTGAAGATTTAGGGCTGCATGTGTTTGTTTATGTGCAAGTTTAGAAGTTACTACTTCTAATTTCTGAGTGAGAGCTTTCTCAGTCACCGAGTATGATAAATGACTTCAACTTTCAGCCTTGTTCCTATTTAAATTCTTGTGATAGATTAAAACGACCTCATTGGTCTCATTTAATTAAATATTGAAAATATATAAGAATCATTTATAGAGATAGTGTGCTACTTTTATGTATCATTGTTTGGTATGAAATTTCAGTTGGAGAAAAAGATTCTACTTCTAAAATAATATTAAACAATTAATTTAGCAAAAACATTACTAAGTGGTTGCACAGTATATTAGCACTCTTCACTCAAATCATGGAATCAGTTTTTTTTCCCTTTTCATTTTCACAGCTGTTACTTAAACTGTCATTCAAATTACCACTACTAAATTTTGACAACCTCTGGAACTTGTCTTCTCTTTATTCTGTTTTAAACCATCAAACTGATTGCTCACAAGCTTTCAGTGGCCTTCTCTTGCCTACATATTAATTTAAACTATTTCGCTTATATTTCAGGATTTTCTGTAAGTTGAATTTAGCCTGAACCCAGAACTGTTTTGTTCTTCCCAAGGTTTGCACTCAGTTAGGTCATTGTCCTGTCTACTGCCCCTATGCTCCCATTTGCCGTCCGCATCATGCTGTCTATTCCCTTTGTGGCAGTCTGCTCGTTCCTGCTCCTGGACCTGGCTTTACGTGGTGCACAGTCCCACCTCTCTTTTTATGCTCAGCTTAGCTACACCTCTATAATGAAAATATATGAGAATGCACTGAGTCATTTCCTTTTTTTTGGCATGCCTTTAACAGTGGCAGACAGTTGCAGTATACTTATAGTCCCAATATTTTATGTTTACCAGTGTTGACCTAGGGCAGAAACTGTGTTTATACATTTTCTGTATCCTCCACTGTACCTAACACAGTCCAGAGTACATAGTAGGAGGTTAGCATGTAAATGTTGCCTAGTTTCTTACTTGGTATAATTGCGTGCATGCTTAGTCGCTCAGTTATGTCCAATTCTTTGCAACCCCAGGAACTGCAGCCTGCCAAACTCCATGGAATTTTCCAGGCAAGAATACTGGATCAGAGTTGCCTTTTCCTTGTCCAGGGGATCTTACTGACCCAAAGATCAAACCTGCAACTCCTGCTTTGGCAGGTGGATTCCATACCACTGAGCCACTGGGAAGTCCATTTGGTATAATTAATCCATGAATAATTATGACTTGTTACTTACTGATGAAGCATTTTTTACCATGTGTTTTTCTGAATGTTCTGTACACATTTTGTGATGTATTTCTCACAGTAACCATGTCAGGTTACTATCCCTGAATTTGCATATTAAGAAATTGTGGTTCAGAGTGGCCACTCAAGATCACTAGTTTTAGAGTTGGGATTAGAATTGTGGTTTGCCGTGGTGGCTCAGACGCTAAAGGAACTGCCTGCAGTGCCGGAGACCTGGATTCCATCCCTGAATCCGGAAGATCCCTTGGAGAAGGAAATGGCAACCCACTCTAGTATTCTTGACTGGAGACTCCCATGGACAGGGGAGCCTGGTGGGCTACAGTCTATGAGGATGCAGAGTCAGACACAACTAAGCGACTAACAGTTGCCTTCCAAGTGACTAACTCTCTCCCCAAAAGTAGAAATGACCCTTGAAGCGGCTTAAAATGCTCCAGATACAAAGATGTAATTTTAAGGAACAATTTGAGGCAAAAGTGAGAGTTCCTTTTATGTGTTGGTAGATATAGATAAACATACTTATGAGCACATGAACACCAAGACCCTAAGTAACCAGTGAATAGATTCCAACCTAATCGTACATCATTGTCTCCATTAAAAAAGAAAACCATTGTCTGAGTTAGGTGTAGGGATAGTGGAAGGGAAAGGGAATAAGAATGCAATATTTTAAGTCATATAAAAAATAGAAACTCTAATGCTCTGTGGGATCAGGGAGTTTTAGAGATCAAACCAAGTCCTTAACATATTTGTTTCCAGATAAGGGTCAAGTTATTCTTCAAGGTAAAAAAAGGTTTTTTTGTCAGTCTGGTTAACCTCATGACCTGAGTGTTCTCTTTAAGCTTCAGCTTTGTATGCTTAGAACCTCTCAACTTCCTTCTGATGTTAAGAACAACTTAACTGTTTTTCATAAAAGTACACTTATTATAATAATCCTTATATTTAACTCCAGGTTTTGTCTGCTATCCTTTAAAGACAAACGTGAGCCAGTTTTGTTTTTAAACATTTTTATTTATATAGACTTATGAGCATGCGTGTTCAATCACTCCAGTCTTGTCCAATTCTTCAGCGACTCCATGAACGGTAGCCCGCCAGGCTCCTCTGTTCATGGAATTTTCCAGGCAAGAATACTGGAGTGAGTTGCCATTTCCTTCTCCAGGGGATATTCCCCACCCAGGGACTGAAACTTCGTCTCTTGCGGCTCCTTCACTGACCACTGAACCACCAGGGAAGCCTATATATATAATTTTATATGTATATAAAATGACTACTTTATATATTACATACTAAAATTACTATTGTATATATTACATACTATTACATATATTAATAGTATGTAAATGAGATCTGTGGTTAAGGGGATGCTTGTTACTTCAGGTAGCTTTCAAGTCCCTATAGATTCCATGCACCTCCCCTCTCAACAAGATCAGCCAGTGATTCTGAGATTATACACCTCCTTCACCTCAGGTGGTGCTAGTGGTAAAGAATCTGCCTGCCAGTGTAGAGACCTGAGTTCAGTCCCTAGGTTGGGACGATCCCCTAGAGTAGGAAATAACAACCCACTACAGTATTTTTCCTGAAACATCCCATGGACACAGAAGCCTGGCAGTCCATGGGGACATAGTCCATGCCGTTGCAAAGAGTCAGACACAACTGAGCACACACACACAACCCAATGGTACAGTTACCCATCATTACGCTCAAGTCTGCTTGAATAAATGATATAAAATACTAATCATCTTTTGACTTTCTTGTTTTATTATCGGTCAACACACCCATCTTAATGTATAAACAAATGGATGTAAGTTTTTGAAAAGCTGAATTAAAATTAGTCTCAGCAGCATTTATTTTTAAAGTTGCCTACCCTTGATATATAACCAGGTATGAAAACCACTGTCAGTCTCTTTATCTAGTGAAAAGTTATTTTAACTTGTGAATGGTCAAATTAGGTCCCAGCAGTATTAAAACTTCTGGTTTATTTATTTGTGCAAGCCCAGTGTATATCAGATCCCATAAGACTTGAGGCCTCTTTATATTTCTGTAATATATCATAAATTCAAGGAGCACATATATTTGACACAAATTAAAATATGTTGGAAATGGGTATTTCCATTTCCAAACCTTGTCAAACTAAGAAAAGTAGATGTTTGTGGTGGAAAGTTAATCACAACTGAGTAAATGTGGTTCTGTATATCTGCCCCTTGTGTAGCGAAAACCAGCTATTAGAAAGGAGAGAATTAAGCATTGCTCCTTAATGTTAACCATACTGAATGTTAACCATAACTTAATGTTAAGCTTACTGAGGAGTAAGCTTATGATATTTTCATCATTAATTATTTTGTCTCTATATTTTGTAAAACGGCCTGTTTCCAGTATACTATTGTGATAAAAATATGTGTTTAATTGGGCTCGTGTATTTTAAAATTTTATCTTCTTTTCTACTCAGGAATTTTAAAGACAGCTTAACTCAGATAAACTTTAATAAGTAAAACCAAAATATTGCATTTATTTGAATGAGGGAAGAACATATAAGATTTTTTTTTAATTCCAAGCATATACCATCTCCAGACTCAACTCAATCAAGTGTTTCAGTCATACTTATTTTGTATTTTTAATAATAGTTCTAATACTTCCTGGAAGTTTTGAATCTTTCTGTAGTGATTGATGTTTAAACATTTAATCACCATTTACAAGTGATTAATCATCTATTTAATTAAATAGATGTATTAAATAATACAAATAGTTATTATTCTTTAAATAATTTTGTAATGATCAAATTTAAATTTTGAGTAATTTGTTCACAATTTTCTTTTTAGCTACAGAGGTTAAAATATCCCATATCATTTTTGTAATTACTAAACAATCTTATATTTTTGTGTATACTAAACCAGTAATATGTGTTGTTAGCTTCTAGAAGTAATTGCCACTGTAATTTTAAAGATAAGGATACCATTTACAGTACAATGTGAAATTTGCAATATGTATTTTGGTTAGCCAGCCAGTATTTTAAAATACAGATATTTTAAATTTCAGTACACTTGGAAAATTTTAATTTGCAAAATGATATCCTGGGATATTGGTTATTTTTTTTTAATAGCTTCAAAACCAGTACAGGATGATGACAGAAGAAATTACTTTCTGAATTGCAGAACTTAATACATAGGTTTTTAACATAAGTGTGGGAAATGAGTCATTTCTGATACTTTGAAAATGGTAAACTCCCAGTCATCATCAATTCAGTTCTGCCGCTCAGTCGTGTCCAACTCCACGGCCCCCTGGACTGCAGCACACCAGGCCTCCCTGTCCGTCACCAACTCCCAGAGTTTACTCAAACTCATGTCCATTGGGTCGGTGATGCCATCCAGCCATCTCATCCTCTGTCATCCCTTTCTCCTCCTGCCCTCAATCTTTCCCAGCATCAGGGTCTTTTCAAATGAGTCAGTTATCATATTTGACATCATATCCTTTTACTTCTGAGGTAATATATTAAAAAGTGAAAGTTGCTCAGTCATGTCTGATAGTCCATGGAATTCTCTAGGCCAGAATACTGGAGTGGGTAGCCTTTCCCTTTTCCGGGGGATCTTCCTAACCCAGGGATTGAACCCAGGTCTCTGCATTGCAGGCCGATTCTTTACCAGCTGAGCCACAGGGAAGCCCAAGAATATTGGAGTGGGTAGCCTGTCCCTCCTCCAGCGGATCTTCCCGACACAGGAATTGAAGCAGGGCTTCCTTCATTTCAGGCAGATTCTTTACCAACTGAGCTATCAGGGAAGTCCAATCTATTAAAGCCATATAAATTAAATCTTACTCTTTTTTTCTGATTGGGATAAAAAATAACATAATTCCAATTCATGCAAAATAATGTGGGGGAGGCATAATCATTATTGATAGTATTAACATACTTCTCTGTAATTTCTTTTGTCGGGAATGTATTTTGCATTAGTTTGCATAAAAAATAAGTTATGATTTTTAAAATAATTTTAATGTCCTGTTTTTGTTTAGACCAAAGTTGCTGGAAACTGTGAAAAAAGTATAAATATGTTTTCATGTAAATAAATGCTAGTTCTCAGTTTTCATTATTTCTTTTATAGAGAGACCCCTCTTATCAGAGTCTCTGCTTTATCCCAAACAGTTTCAGTCTTTCATATTTCTTTCAGAGAAAAACCAAGATAATCCAGAGAACTATTTGACAGTACTCTTCCTTGAGATCTTTATCTTTAGCATCAATCTTTTTATTACAGAAGTTCTAGCTTGCATAGTAAAAGCTATCCAAGAACTCTTAAGACAAATGAGAAATGAGAAATTGTGTTGTATTTTATACATATATAGACATACATATGTGTAAGTGTGTGTATACTTATTTATTGGGAGCTTCCCTGTTGGCTCAGACAGTGAAGAATCTGCCTGCAGTGCAGGAGACAGGAGACCAGTGCAGAGATCTGGGTCAAGAGGACCCACTGGAGGAAGAAATAGCAACCCACTGCAGTATCCTTGCCTGGAGAATTCTATGGACAGAGGAGCCTGCTGGGCTACAGTCCATGAGGTCACAAAGAGTCAGACACGACGGAGTGACTAACACACACATACTTATTTATTAATACTTATATGTGTATATATAGATAGTTGCTTCTTCAGTCAGATTTTTTTAACTTTCACATACTGCTAAGTAGAGATGAAAGAGTGTTAATCTAAACATTTGATGTGACTCCTGAATTGAAAGCAACCTACTTGTTTTAAGATACTACATGATATGGCTATAGTTCTCAAGTAAAAATTTCCCTAATTATTAAATGGACTTGTCAAAGAATTTTTGCTGGTTATTTAATAAGAAATATTTAGTGATGGCTTAGTCAAAGAGTATGCATTTTAGATAGTATTCCTTAAAACCCTAATCCTCAAGATTATCTCAAGTTTGTCTATGTTTATATATCAGGAAGTAAAGTGGCATTGTGGCAAGCGTCCAGTTAATTTTAATCAATGGAGGTAGCCTGACCCAATAATGTTCTTCAAATAGTCTCCTTCCATTCCCTTCCAGTGGCTTTTTTGTATTAATGCACAACTAATAATCAGAAAAAAGTTGTGACAGTTGTCCATTTCAGCAAGTCAAAGAAGGGAAACATACAGAGTTTGAACCAATATGGATAGTAAGAACATACTTAGTGTATGAACCTACATTCTTTTGTAACACACCACGAGAAATTTAAAAGAGAGGGGGAAAATATTATTAAAAATGACTTGATACAAAAATAACATGATATACAGTACCAACACTGATGTTGGTAAAGAGTAAATATGGATAACTGTTATTTGCTTTGAATCCCTGGTTATACAGAAACTAAAATTCCTTGTGTGTGGTATATGTCATTTCCCCCCTGAGAAGTAAGTCATGAAAGTTGAAGTGACATGTCTGTCTTTAAATATTCCAAGGCACTAAAGAAAAAATACCCATAGGAAAAATACCGCATCTTATTATAGGATTATAGGTACTTTCTGAGAGGTGCATTTATTTCATTGCTGATAGTCCTTTTATTTTTTATTTTTCTCTCTCTCTCCTGTAGCAGTTATATGCTGCCCAGCTAGCTGCAATGCAGGTATCTCCAGGAGGAAAGCTCCCAGGCGTATCCCAAGGCAACCTTGGTGCTGCTGTATCTCCTACCAGCATTCACACAGACAAGAGCACAAACAGCCCACCACCCAAAAGCAAGGTACCCCTTTGAAGAAGCTACATGTTTTGGCATTTAGAGTTTGCTTTTTGTTCAATGATATGTACTGAATACCTATTATGTACCAGTAACTGGGCTAAATGCTAGATCTTCAAGGAAACGATGGTTAGTAGAATCAGTAAGGATTGTGTCCCTATAAATTTACTCACATAACATTTAGTCACTCATTTATTCAATGAACATGCATTGATAGCTGTAGTAGAAAATGTGAGTGATACAAATATTTGAAAGGTAGTTGTGCTGTCACCAAGAATGTTATAGTCTTATAAAATAGATACCCATACTCTATTATATAAGGTCTATTATTATATAAGGTCTTAGAAGGAGTTACAGGGAAAGAATGTTATTAGGACAAAAATATTATTAATACCTTCAGTGAGGAACCTGCAAAGATTGTTCCAAAGTAAAACTGAAATGGACCTTAAATATGAGTACTGACTAGAGCATAGAGAAAATGTTTTATTTAAATATCAGTAACTGGTTATGTGATACAGTATAGGTACAATTTCATACATATTATCCAGCCAATTAGAAATATAATGCTAGTGTTAAAAATTAGAGTATTTATTTATTTATTTATTTTATTTATTTTTCATCTCAAGTGTACATGAGTTCCCAATCTTGAACCCCCCCCCAGAAATAGTTTTATTTTTAGGGCAAAGAAAGCATTTCCTGAGAGAACCTCGAAAAGGATCAGGGGGGTTTCAAATAATTTGTTTCTTGGCTCAAAAGAAAGAAGCAGAAAAATTAATTTAAATTTCCTCATGATTTTTAAGCTCTTACCTAGATGATTGTATATGAATATATTAAACTTCCTATGTAAAAAAGTAAAAAGAGTATCCATGAAGTAATTTTCTCAGACATTGCTCAGGGTAATAATCACACATTAACAGTTTGAAAACATTCAGTAGAAAACTTGACACAGTGAATTTTCCCCCCCAAATAATGCTGTTTGTCTTTTGCTGAATTACCTAGAAAATTGCTTCTGCTCTTTATTTCAAGAATTCATCTTTAAATGTCTAAAGAGTAATAGGGCTAGAGTAGTCACAACAATA
>SJYA01001027.1:1052534-1130571 GCA_006410615.1 Neotragus moschatus
TAGGAAGTCAAGAAATACCTGGAGTAACAGGCAAATTTGGCCTTGGAGTACAAAGTGAAGCAGGGCAAAGGCTAACAGAGTTTTGCCAAGAGAGTGCACTGATCATAGTAAACACCCTCTTCCAACAACACAAGAGAAGACTCTATACATGGACACGCTAACACTGAGAAAAATATGTAACTGTAGCGGCATAGTCATTGTCACACACAAATAACTCTCTAAAGTATTATTCTAGATTTCCTCCCCCCCCCATGATTTATTAATGTGATTTCACATCATGGTTCATAATGATGCTTTACATTAGAGCATTTCATTTTATGACTTTAGAGTACACCGTTCACTTGTAAAGAACTGATGGGTTTTTCTTGGCCACTAGATAACTTTTTATCATTGATACTGAGTGTTGTGTGCTCATTCGTGTCCAACTCTTTGCTACCCTATGGACTGTAGCCCACCAGATATCTACTCTTCATATCCCTAGATAGAATAATCATGAAGTTTTTGATGTCAATCATCCTTATTCATTCAGGCATCTATTTATTTACTCATTCATTTATTCATGCATTCAAAGATTCATTGAGCATTGCTGTGACACTTCCTTAGGTAAACCATGGCAAATATAAAAGTGACGTAAAGCTTGCCAAGATGAAGACACTGTTTTATGAGGTTTATGGTTTCGGATATTCATAGAACTCCACAGATTGAATGTGAAGATTGATTTTTCCAGTAATGTTAGAATTCCACCATATTGTATGGTTTCAAATACCTCCCTTTATTTAGTGCTACCGAAAAAGTGGATTGTGTTTCTACAGCTATGATTATATACTGTTTAAAAAAATATATGTGTACTTTATCACTAAATTTCACTTCTGGGAAATTAGCCTTCATGAATTTTCTATCATATAAAGTTTAAGAAAGCAGTTGAAGTTGTATTTCTTACCACTTGCAATTATTTTAAAGTACATAAGAATTTTAACCTAGGAAAAAGTGCCTCTTTTTAAATAACAACCACAATATAATAAAAATATGTCTGTTCTTTGCTCAGTTTCCTCTAGTATACTGTTTACATCCATTCTTATTGTCAGAAAATATGTCTTAAATGTGCTTGTGTAAAGTTTAGTGGGTTAAAAGTTGCCAGAGCAATAAATATTGCTATTGTCATTTTAATGAAGAACATGACTAAAAAAATACAAGCAACAATAAAAATAAGAGGATGCATTTCAATACATGAATTCCGTTTCTGGGAGACTGGAACTGACATTTATACATAGCATAATAAACATTTTGCCTTCACAGAGCCATTTCACTTTAATATAACAGTTATCATTTATTGCTATATATAAATATATGTTGAAACAATCAATCCTGAGTGTCTGGAGGGCATTTTCTGTTTGTTTTATTGGTGGATTTTCACATGTATCTTATTGTAAAATTGAATTATTTTACTAAATAGCTTTGTGTTATCTGCCTTCCTACCTGGCATAAAGCAAACGTAAAGCTTTTATTGTTTTGAACAACAGAATCATAAGCCACATCCAGGTGATGATGTAAGGAAAAGGGATCTTATTGGCAGCTGTCAAAAATCAACCATGTGCTGTGGGTTTGTTTGCCTGCCCTTCTTCCTAGGTGTGCCTTTGACTCACAACTCCAGAGAAGGACACAAACAAAACTTATTTGCAATTTGCAAAAAAAAATGGAAGGGGGGAATCAAAAGGAAGGGGCTCCAAAAGACTGTAAAATTGTGCAGCATGAGTCCTCTGATGCATGCTGTTTTCAATCTGCTGTGTGCCAGTTGGAGGCTTGGGGAGTGTGTGCGCGCGCGAGAAAGGATAATGCTGAGAAATGATAGAGTGGCTGTGACCTCCAAGCTCAGCCTGGAAATCCAAGACATTGATTTCACTTAGCATTCCTGCTGAGAAATCTGGCGGAGTTCAGTTGTAATAAAAGAACAAGATTCTGTTCTAATGGTAATGGCGTATGACAGACATATCACTTTGTCTGTCCTCAGCACCAGAGAGAGGAGAATTGGAGAGAGGTCACCTGACCTTCCTGGGGTGTTGTAGGCGCGTTGTGCTAAGCTTTGAACTGCCGCCTACGAACATAATTATTTATAATATTAAATGATAAAGAAACCTTTAGAGGACTCACAGTGACCCTTTAGAAACTGCGAGCAGGAAGTGTATCCCATAAATGGGAACACACGCAAAGAAATCTGCTCTCTGCAAATACTGCATTGGAAAACTTGGATAGCATTGCTGGTTGAGTTATATGTCTTTAAACTTACTATTTGGAACGATTTTCATTCATGCCTGACATACTGTCATTGCTTCACATTTCCTTATTATTTTATGCCTTGATTTTATTATTCACAAAGACGAGATTCTTTTTTTCCTAATGTATTTTGCCAAATATTGAAGAGTTAAGGTCTGCGGCAGGTTTTTAAAATTTCTCAGATGTTACGTAACATCTTTCTTAATACATTTGTCTCTTTAGCACTCATTTAATTTTTTTTTTCTTTCTGGATCCTATTCCAAGACTAATTTTTTATATTTAGTTCTTCAGAGATATCCTCTTAGCTCATGTGTATCCTCCCAGCTGAGTTTATAGCTAAATATTGGCTTAAAAAAACAACTTTAAAAGTATGAACTTGTATATATGAGAGATCCATTTAAAGAAAATTTTAGAAATAATTCTGTTTCTCGTATTCAGGAAAGTTATTTAGTCATACTATTGTTTACCACTATTGGTCCTTGAATCTCATAGGCAGGATTGCTGCTGTAAATCTGCTTATATTTCTCAACAGGTATTTAAATTGATTTGCTTATAGTTTAGCATTCTGCCACAAAACAGGTAAAATTTATTCAGCGACTTTCATTTTTGTCATGTATTTTGTGCCGCATATTTCTTTGTTTTAATGGTTTTCTGCATTGTTTGCTGCAGTTTTTTAAGACACCTAAATAGCCTTTCTTTTGTGATAGTAATCGATCTCTTGATAATATTTGTTTGGTAAAAATAAATTATTTCTTTGAGCAGAATCAGTAGCAGCCTTAAAATAGTTATCAAAGGAGGAAAAGTATTTTTATTGGTTTCACATGCAACTCACACAGTTTTTGGTAACGAATAAGCTTGTAATTTCCACGTTAGCAAGAAATCCTCATGTGTTATAGATGTGCTAACCATCTGAACTTCATATTTTAAGTGTTTTGCTGTTGCAGAAGTAGCCACCTCTTGGGAAAATTTTAAGTGCAACTTGTAAATATTATGAAATGTCTCTTGGTGCTCGATGAAAACTTAGCCTGCAGCTAACCAAGAGTAGTTAGTTTGAAAAGCTGATGACAAGAGAGAATTCCTAGGTGCTTTTCTTTTAACCTTGCTCTGACCCTAGTCATACCCCTGGTCACAGTTGTGTCCCTGTCAATGACAAGAGCTCATAGGTTGTCCAAATCAATTTTTTTTGTTATTTTCAAATACTTCTGGCAGTGATGTTCCCATTTGCTCAGGAGTCGCACCTGGGAGTCATGTGAGGGAGAAGAAATATTTTTCCAACAACCAGAAAAAAAACCCTAGCCAGCTGACCAGACACAATCAGATCCTTTCAGGGGCAATATCCTTATACAGATTGCTTCAAATTCTGAAGTAAGAAGTAGTACTACATTTTTATCTTATCTTCTTTCGCAGACACCAAAATGAAGATCTTTTCTGATTTGGTAGCCAGGTGCTTATGTTAGTAATGTCAGGAGGGCCATGACTCCTCTTAGAGCCCTTAGTTTTGCTGTAATGGTACCAATCACAATTTCATGCTATCAAGTAAGCATTTTATCAGTACACACTGATCTACAGGGTAGAATTTTGTAGTAGTTTAATACTATGAGTCACAAACTGTGGTACACATACATGATTACTTAGCAGTATATACTGGGAGTATGAGAAATCAGAGGATAATAATGATTCATCTTAATTGAAAATTCTAATAGAGGATTTGGAAATGAAGTTCACTTTGCTAATTTTGAGTCAGTGTTTTATAATGCCAGTTGGGGAAAGGTTGACTGCAAAAGTGCACATATAATCTAACCACATCTAAGTCAAACCACCACCACACTAATGATGAAAACACTATTTTTAATATTTGACAAAAACATCCTTTCAAGATAGAGCAAAAGACATCAAAGAGAACTTTGAAATCTACTAGGAAGTACTGAGGCCTCTACAGTAGTATTTCCATTGTGAAAACTCCAGAAAGCAATGCTCAGTATAATCATAACTTCAGTTAATATTTTCACATTTTATCTGGACATGAAGACTTTTTAGTAGTAGTAGCTGCCAAAGATATAATTTCCAATATGTGAAAAATCATTGAATACTGCCATTTGACTTGCTCTTCTCAGGTCAAGATCTCAAATAATCATTACTCACTATGCAGGACTAGAACTGGCTTCCAAATACAGTTATTTTTAAGTAACCCACAGTATTTAAATAGCATTAATCAAAGAGGCGCTTCCATTTATCTGTATGCATGCTCAGTCATTTCAGTCATGTCTGGCTTTTGGCAACTCTATGGATTGTAGCCTGCCAGGCTCCTCTGTCCATGGGATTCCTCAGGCAAGAATACTGGAGTGGGTTGCCATGCCCTCCTCCAGGGGATCTTCCCAACCCAGAGATCGAACCTGGCTCTCTTGTATTGCAGGCAGATTCTTTTCTGCTGAGCCACTGTGGAAGCCCAGTTATCTATATGTGTAAGATCAAATATAAAACCACTGATCCCTCCTGAAACTGTTAAACCGGGTACTTTTGTAGATTTCATTTCTCCTAAAACTTCAGAACAGAACTGGAATGTTAGCCTCAGCTAATTATAACCACATTTAAATTGGCCATTTTCTATTCTTATGCTTTAAACACTGTCTGGCATATCAATTAAATGCTAGAATCTCTCTAACACCTTACTCCATACAGCTGCTTTGTGCTTTGTTGGATAGTTATTGAACACCTGCTCCTTCCCCCATATCTCAGTATCTATGAAATAGCAGTTTTGTGAGCCTTTGAGATGTACTATGGTTGTCACACCCAAGAGGTGAGTTCATTTAAGAGGAATCACCCCATAGACTTAAACTGTAAATGTGGCCCATTATCATTATTATCATCACTTCCTGGGTGGGACATATTTATAGTAGGTCTAACATAGTCACCCTATCATTTTAAATAAAATGGTTTTCTTCTTGTGGCCCCTTGTTGCTAAACTGAAATATGTTAAATGAGGTGTTATCAGCAGAACCCCTGTGATCAGCTTCCTCCTTTCCTTTTCATCTGTATTCAGTTGACAGGAATCTCAAACAGCTAGGTACTTAAACAGAGGCTGTTCTGAGCGCTGATATATTAAATGTCCAAGTCGGTCATTTGGTGATATATTCATATGACTCAGAAGTGGGGAGATGGGGGCAGTCACATATGTAACATAAAAATTATAAAACAGAGACAGACTCGTTATAATGCTGACATTAAGGCAAAATATACAGAGGGATTTAGGTAATATCCTTTGAATTCAGCTGGCCTGGCCTGTGTTCCCTGGCCTATGTTCCCCAGTATACCGANATATATTCATATGACTCAGAAGTGGGGAGATGGGGGCAGTCACATATGTAACATAAAAATTATAAAACAAAGAGACAGACTCGTTATAATGCTGACATTAAGGCAAAATATACAGAGGGATTTAGGTAATGTCCTTTGAATTCAGCTGGCCTGGCCTGTGTTCCCTGGCCAATGTTCCCCAGTATACCGATTCTGTTTTGACAGGAACCTGTCTGAAACACAGCAACTGGCTCTGATGAGCCACATCAAAGCTTTTCAATAAGGCAAACCATGGGAGAGGCAAGAGGATGTTGAGCATGTGTGGACATAGGAAGATCCACAGAATCACAGTTTTTAAGTGGAAGTTNATGTTCCCCAGTATACCGATTCTGTTTTGACAGGAACCTGTCTGGAACACAGCAACTGGCTCTGATGAGCCACATCAAAGCTTTTCAATAAGGCAAACCATGGGAGAGGCAAGAGGATGTTGAGCATGTGTGGACATAGGAAGATCCACAGAATCACAGTTTTTAAGTGGAAGTTGCCCTCTAAAATAAGTCCAACCCAGTGCAGATTCATCATCCAAAAAGCTAAAGGTTGAAAGCATTTTAATGTCAGAAGCAGGCAGTCAAAACCTAAATACACAGGGAAGAAAAACAGAAGAATGTGAAAGGATGTCCCTGTAATGGGTGGTATCTAGAACAACGTCAATAAACGTCAGTAAACATCAACACGTCAGACTGAGAAAGTGAAAGTGCTACTTCTGTAGTTATCTTTCCTTTTAGGGAATCATTTATAATTTGGGCTTCCTAAAACATTCTTCAAATCACTTAAAATCCTTTCTTTTCTACCCAAAATTATTGATCAGTACTTCATTTGAGCTCTTGATTNATAAACTTGCAGTCTCCTGATTGAGGATGAGTTTGATTTTTCAGAGGACAGCATTCTTTCAAAATCTCTCTCTCTATATATATATATCTATATATATAGATATATATAGATATATATATATAGATATATAGGATATATATAGATATATATATATAGATATATAGGATATATATATATCCTTCTTCCTTCCCCCCTCCCCTCCTCCCTTCTCCCTTTCTCCAGCTATAAGCTTTATAAAAGTCACAATTTTTGTTGTATACACATGCAGTGCCACCCACTTAAAAACAACTTTCATAAAGTTTATGTAAAACTTCTATAAATAATGTGATTATTTTCTTGTTAAAAATCATTAAATGACCTATTTAAGCACGTGCATTCATCATGCACTTAATTAAAATTCTATGTTTTACTTAACTGAGTGTACATACAAAGTTCTAATGTATCTATTTTATTGTTATATTCCATAAAGTAAGATTCCTTTTTAATTATACTTCTTTTCACATTTTCTCAGACACATACAATATGGTAGTGGTATTGAACAAAGTTAACTTAAGGAGAAATACAGTCTATTTTAATCCAAAATATAAAAAATTATAAACTAGTGGATTTCTCCATCATCATTCTTGTAGTTTCTCATTTCTTCTAATAATCAACTAAAGAACACCAGTCATTCTTAATTATAGTTTTTTGAGTAAAAACCAGAAAAAATGTGTAACTTGAACAGTATTAAGTGTCGGAAAGAAATACCTTCTTCAGATGCACAGTGAGTAGTATAATTCACACACTGACAATGAATTATTGTCTAGAATCTGCTTATATAATCAAAAGAGTTTGCAAGCACACAGTCCTTATCTCATGTATCTTTGTTTGAGACAGAGGGAATACAGAATAAGATTCAAAATATAAGACAACTTTTTTTGTTTTGAAATGGGGGATCATCTTTTAATTATCTTATTTTACCTGAAAATATATTTGAAAATTTTATATAGTGAAATAAGAATTTTGCTCATGAAAATTTTAATCATAAATATTACATTAGATAAGTGCATTATTAATGGCTCAGAATATTGAACATTCCTAAGAACTTGTTTAACAAAATGCTGCTTGGAAAGCAGCATGCCTAAAAGTGCAAGTGAAATATGAAAAGCTGGTAATTTTCCTTAACCTGAATCATGTCCTAGTGTGTCGTCAGGTTCTCATGGGAAGAATATACCCCTTTCCTAGTCCTAGATATCCTTGTAGATAATTATATGCTTCTTAGAATTCTGCCTCCACCTCCCCCAACTCTGGCCCACGTGTGCTTCAGGACCTAAATTGCAATGTCCCACAACTTTCAGCTCTTGTACTTCCACTATAGACCAGATGAAAACATTGGGTTGACATTTTTAGAACCCAGACATTCATCCTTTATGATTTGGGGTTTTCAAAAGAACAAGGATTAGATCTCTAAATTTCAAGAAAATGAAGATCAGAATTCTCATTTTAGATTTTATTTTACCAAGTAATATGAAAGGAAAAAACTGTATACTTAAATTTTAAAAAATACGTGTTCCCCAAAATTGTTTATGAATAACAGAAATGACTGAAAGCCTTACATCTTCATAAAACCACACAATATTTTTATTAAAGCTCTGTTAGAGCTGTTTGCAAGACCAATTATCAATGAGATTCCATATGAGACTTTCATTTAAATTGAATCTCTCAATAGCCAAAAAGTCTTATTTTTTCTGTCTTAATGTATAATCTAAGCTGTTATGGTTTGTTGTACAATTTTGATGACTTTGGCAGTGTAGAGATTTGGTAAATAGGAAAAAAAGAAATGGAGACTAAAAATAGAAAGGATGAAATACTGCAAGAAAAAATTTTGTCTTATGGTATTTCCAGTAATACTTAACATAAGGAAAAAAATTTGTTTTGTGAAGTATGTATAAAAGCATTATGACAGCAGTAGGAATGTCTTTAAATAGGTACAGATTTTTATTTTCTGTACTTCCCCATGCAACTCTTTTGAGGATCAGAGTTTCATTTTAAGTCTGCAGGAGCTCAACAGTCAGGTCAACCCTATATAAACAGGGCAGGACAAAAATTTTGGGTCAAACGATGGAATTTTTAGTACCAGTTTTCATGCAAATAGTGCTGTCATTTATCTAAAAAAATGTTAGTTCTCATTCAGTTTTAAGAGAACTGGGTAATTAACTCTGGGTAATTTTTGTTTGATTTTGCTTGTCTTTTTCTATTAGTATACATATGAACTGCAGCGAGCTCAAATTCTGAAATGTTATACCTGAGACTATAATTCACGAACTTGCAACAAACTAAGTGAAGGAAATATCAATTCCAAAAGATTAATTGTTTTAGAAACACTGTCTTTACCCATTGAGTTTTAAGTGATTGATCCATAATGTACACTCAATAAATGTTTACTAAATGTTTATAATGTAACCCAATCTTAATATGAATTAAAACCTTAGTTATCACTATTTGTGATAGAGTATTCACTATGTCAGTTTTTGCAATTAAAAATATTAGTATGTTATCTAAGATAATATATCTGTGTTAGTTTTTTTTTTTTTATTTAGTTACAAATTCTGTAGCTATTGTCAGGTAAACTTTTGGGCTTTTGTTATAACCATGTTATTTTCTAGAATTCTAGACATATAAAATAAAACATTAAGGGATTTAATGAGACAAAAATATTAACTTTTTAAAAAATGTTCTTTCAAAATATATTTAAATCCTGGTTTTAAAAACAAGATCCACTTAGAATGCACAGATAGTAAAATATGGTTTATCCTAGATGAAATATCTTCCACTGGGAAAATAGGAATGAGAATATGTTCCTTTGGAAAGAGACATACTCCAAGCAATAGACTTGATGTTTCTCTTGAAACAATGCTATATATTTGTTCACTGGTTTATATGAGTTTTTAAAAACTTGTGTAATGACTATGTTATTAATAGATGAAGTTTCTCAAGTCACTTTTAGAAGCTGTCAAACAGCATTTATTGAAGTTTCTTCAATAAACAACTTTTTCGCACCTTTAATACACTGGTGCATACGTGTTAATTCACTTCAGTCGTGTCCAGCTCTTTGCAACCCTAAGGACTGCAGCCCACCAGGCTCCTCTGCCCATGGCGTTCCCCAGGCAAGAATACTGGAGTAGGTAGTAGGTAGCCGTGCCCTCCTCCAAGGGAGGTTCTCCACCCAGGAATCGAATCTGTGTCTCCTGTGTATCCTGCATTGGCAGGCAGGTTCTTTTCCACTAGTGCCACCTGGGAAGCCCATGCTATAGAGGACACTTATAGAATAAAAAAGAATGATAAAGAACACCATACAGTGTAATGGGGAAGACAGCAAATAAATTAACAATTAAAAGACCATGAAGTAATGATCCAAGAATAATATGGAGGAAAGGAAAAAAGTTCCCAATGCAGTCGAGGCGAAAAATGAAAGGGTTCCAGAAGGTATGTCATTTAGAAGACTTTTAAAGGAAAATGAGATAACCTCTACAAGGACATACAGGTATGAAAGAGTAGACTATGGAATCTCATCTGAATTTTTTAAAAATAAATAACAGTAACATATCTCTAGTTTGGAGTGAACTTAAGAAGAATAAAAAGGTAAAGATAAAAGTGTCTAAAAGTGGAAGTCGGGCCACTTTGCCATGGCTTTCTGTAATCTAGCTCCATTCACCTCACTAGCCTACGTTTCTCCTAATCTCAGCAGTCCGTGCCCCAGATGGAATCATTTCCTCGTGCATCATGTTATTTTACCCCTTTTTGCCTGTGTTTGTGCCATTCCACCTCTCTGAAATGCTTTCGCCTTCTTCATTCCATTTGCCCTCTTCATCCCACTTTTCCCTCTTGCCTTGCACCAACTCATAAGCTGTATCTCAACTATCACCTTTACATAGGATTGGCTATTCCATCATGTTGACCGCACTGCATAAACATGTACTCTTGGTATAGTATCCCAGCATCCTGCACAAGAGACATGGGTTTGATCCCTGAGTCAGGAGGATCCCCTGGAGTAGGAAATGGCAACCTGCTCCCGTATTCTTGCCTGAAAATTTATAAGGACAGAAGAGCTACGGTCCATGGGGTCGCGAAAGAGTCAGACACGACTGAGTGACTGAGCACGCATTCTTATAACACTTGGTTGCACTTGCCTTCCCTTGTGTGACTCTGAGTCAGTTGACGACAGGGAGCTTATCGTATTCATCCTTAGCACCTGGTGTAATACTTGACATATAATCGTTGTTCTGCCTCGCTTCAGTCGTGTCCAACTCTGTGCAACCCCATAGACGGCAGCCCACCAGGCTCCCCCGTCCCTGGGATTCTCCAGGCAAGAACACTGGAGTGGGTTGCCATTTCCTTCTCCAATGCATGAAAGTGAAAAGTGAAACTGAAGTCACTCAGTCGTGTCTGAATGATTCCTAGCGACCCCATGGACTGCAGCCTACCAGACTCCTCCATCCATGGGATTTTCCAGGCAAGAGTACTGGGGTGGGTTGCCATTGCCTTCTCCAAATCATTGTTCTAGTTTTTATTAAAAGAGTAAACAAGCAAACAAATAAGCAAATCATCTGTGGAAGTAAGCTATTGTGTTAAAAAATATCTGAATTTTGGACTCCACCAAAGATCCATGGCTTGAGAATAATCTCAGTGCACCATTGAGCAGAATACTATTATGCCTAAGAATAGTAAACTAATGCTATTGTACTATGTAGAAAGAACATATGTACAGAAAGGTTATGGAACCTAAAAGTAAGCTTTGTCATTGTTTATCCTGTCACTTTCACAGTGGATTCAGGAACTATGAGGGCCCTGATCATTTGAGAGGTATCATATGGAATGAAACTTATGTAATTTACCAGTCCTTGCAGTAGTCTGAGTGAAGTATAGTCGTCCCTTGGTATTCATAGGGGTTTGGTTCCAGGACTGCTTTGGACACCAAAATTCTAGGATGTTCGAGTCCTCTATGTAAAATGGTATGGTACAGTTGGCTTTCAGCTGTATTTGATTGAATCTGTGGATGTGTAACTCATAGACACAGTAGTAATTATACCCACTACTTTTTTTGCCTTGATTCTGACAGTGAAAATTTGATTTTTTTGAAGAATCCTGAAGTTAGAAAAAGAATATCAGCAATATTCTGTCAGGTCCAAATTAAAGAATTAATTAGTGTTCTGCTTTATACATTAGCTTCATTAATTTGTTTACTATGAGCACATCTTCAAGTGAGTGGCCTCCCTTGTGTATGTTGATGAATAAAGTGTGTGCTGAAATGCAAGGCATAGGTTTATACTAATACAGGCACTTTTGTTATACTGTTTAACTGACAGTTAAAGTTTTAGGAGGGAATTTTTTTTAATTCTCTCTTATTTTTATAACATTATCTTTCTCTGCTTCTCTTTTAGGCCAATCTACTCAAGTATGGCAGAGAAATATTTTACCTGTATACACACTTGCTTATGTTATATATAAGTATTATTGATGTTATATACATTATATATTTTATATATATATATATATTCCATTCTTTACTGAAATAACCATAAATGCAGGTTCACTTTATTTGGCAATCTAATGACCCAAAGCAACATTCAAAATAAAGTTAAATCTAGGTAAATGCCCTTTCTCCTTAGTTTAGTTGAAAAGGTATCATTGAAACTCTTATGTAATGATATGATTCCAGTTACTATATAAAATTTTTCAAGCCATCCAGACTGTGGGATGTATTATTCTTTTAATGTTATGGGTTGGGAAAAATTAAGCATAAGGCATTACAGCTGAGTTTCACTACACATTAATTATTTTAATTGACAATTTCTTAAATGAATATCTGATAAATCAGTCTTGGAATTCCTCATGCTTTATGGCATGCTTAACTCAATACAGACACTTTAGAATTACTATGCTGTGAGAGCTTAATACAAATTTGAGATCGTTATAATTAAAATCATACTTAAACCTCATGCTCAGTTCTAAGTCTTTTCATCTTTTTTGAATTTTCTTTGGAAGATACCTTGAATTTAATATTATAACAAGAATAGGCAGAATATATAATCAAGCCAGGCATCTTCAATACTTTGAGAAAAAAATGTTTCGTCTCTAGGGTGCAACGTTAAAAACTGGCCTTAACTGCCATTCTGTATAAATAATCCTCATCCCTTCAAATTTTTTAAAGACATCAGTTCCCTCCTGGTCACTGCCATGAAGACAAAGAATGCCTTAATGATTCTATTAAGGTTATCATTAAAATAGAAGATTTGGAGACATCAGCTATAAATCACTATAAAATGGCCTGTGGGTAACCCTTGACATAACTCACTTGAATAACCTGGGATGGAGTCCTAGCCTTTGGTCAAGCCAGTAGGTGAGCTAAAGGTCTTTCCCAACCTGTGCTTCATTTCTTACAATATTAGTTCTTCTCTAAATGAATGGAGAGCGTTTGGATATATACATAAATTGACATATGTTTTATGTTGAAACAAGCCCACTTAAATAACAGTATTGAGGATGTTTATGCATTCATTTGAAATATTTACTCTTTTGTAAAAAGAATATAATTTATTTATATGCTTACTTATAGCTATTTTGTTAAAGTATTTCATGATTTNAGTTCTTCTCTAAATGAATGGAGAGCGTTTGGATATATACATAAATTGACATATGTTTTATGTTGAAACAAGCCCACTTAAATAACAGTATTGAGGATGTTTATGCATTCATTTGAAATATTTACTCTTTTGTAAAAAGAATATAATTTATTTATATGCTTACTTATAGCTATTTTGTTAAAGTATTTCATGATTTGATATTATAAACTTTTTGCAAGAACCCAGATTAATATTACCTAAATTGAGCTCATAAGGGCCCCTATCATAATGTGGTATAAGAATTTCTTCAGAATTATGAAGAAATTGCAAGATTGCAGTTATTAGTCGGATTCCTCAAAGTTATTGTTAATGACTTTTTCCCCATTGGCATTTAGCTGATAAAGATGCGACTCTGAAAACTTGCCTAGACTTACAGGCCAGTAACTTGGATTTGAGTCCCNAGTAAAAAAGAGAAGGAAAGAAAAAGGAGAAAAGAATGACGTCTAGTTCTTAAAATACATGAATGAAACTGAGGCAGATTCATGAGATGTAATTGCATATTATTGTTGAAGAATCAGACACAAGTATTTTTCCAAGAGTCAAAATGAGGTCTAGGTAAAAAATGCTTTGGAATCATATTATAACTTCATGTATATTAGCTATAATTTTCTCTTACAGAGGATAGATTTGATATCACTACCTCACAAAATACCCCCAAATTTAGTGACTTAGGACAATAAACACTTACCTCAGATGATCTATATTGGTCATGAATTTGAGGGTAGCTCACTTGGTTTGATCTAGCTAAGAGTGTTATGTGATTGCAGCCAAGGTCTCAACTGAGGTTAGTCATTTGAAACCTTGTCTGATACTAGTATATCCACTGGGGTTACAGTCACTTGAAAACTTGACCTCTCCTGCTTATGTCCACTTCCAAAGTGGCTCACTCACGTGCCTGACATGTAAGTACTGGTTTTTGGTGGGAGGCCTCAGTTCCTTGCCAGGTGGGCCTCTCTATTCGTTAAGTGTCCTCAAGACATGACCCTGGCTTCCACCTAAGGGTGATTTTGTCCCTGAAGACTCGTTTGACAGTGTATGGAGATACTTTTGGTCACACTGCAACTTTAGTTGAGGCACTAGAAACATCTACTGGTAGAAGCCAAGCATACTGCTAAACATTGTACAGTATACAGTCATTCACAACAAAGTCAAAAATCAATAGTGCTGNTCGTTTGACAGTGTATGGAGATACTTTTGGTCACACTGCAACTTTAGTTGAGGCACTAGAAACATCTACTGGTAGAAGCCAAGCATACTGCTAAACATTGTACAGTATACAGTCATTCACAACAAAGTCAAAAATCAATAGTGCTGAAGTTGAGAAACCCTGTCCCAAAGCAAGCAATCAAGAAAGAGGATGGTTGAAGATGTGATGTCTTTTATGACCTAGCCTCAGGAGTCAGACTGTCATTTCTGCAATATCCTGTTGGTTATGTAGATCAGTCCTCTTCGTTGTGGGAAGGGGGATACATAGGAGCATAAATACCAGGAGGCAAGAATTATTGGGGGCCATCTTGGATGCTTTCTCCTCAGAAGGAAAGCTATGACAAACCTAGACAGTGTGTTAAAAAGCAGACGTCACTTTGCAGATAAAGATCCATATAGTCAAAGCTGTAGTTTTCCAGTGGTCTTATACAGATATGACAGTTGGACCATAAAGAAGGCTGAGTACTGAAGAATTGACGCTTCTGAATTGTGGTTCTGGAGAAGACTCTCAAGAGTCCCTTGGACTGCTAGGAGATCAAACCAGTCAATCCTAAAGGAAATCTTTGCGACCCCATGGACTGTAGCCTACAAGGCCCCTCTGTTCATGGAATTTTCCAGGCAAGAGTACTGGAGTGGGTTGCCATTTCCTTCTCCATAAAGGAAATCAAATGTGAATATTCATTGGAAGGACTGATGCTGAAGCTGAAGCACCAATACTTTGGCCACCTGATGCAAAGAACAGACTCTTTGGAAAAAAAAAAACAAAAACAAACTCGGATGCTGGGAAAGATAGAAAGCAAGAGGAGAAGGGAACGGCAGAGGATGAAATGATTAGATATCATCACCAACTCAATGGACATGAATTTGAGCAAAGTCCAGGAGATAGTAGAGGACAGAGGACCCTGGCATGCTACCATCCATGGGGTCATAAAGAGTGGACATAAAATTAGTGACTGCACAAGAACAGCTTGGAGGCTAGCTATCACAGAAAAACTGGGTGTGCAAAAAAAATGGCATCTTTTTGGTTTAGGAATTTCGAAGAAGTTTTTTAATTAGAAAAAGCATGTGAAATATTACTAATATTCCAGAAGCCACAATCTTTCCTCTGTTTTCAAATTATGTATAGGTGTGTTTTGGGGTATAATTTACACTTTTGAGGCTTTAAATCAATAAGTTAGAAAACAAGGAAAATAAATCTATTAAAGTATTTTCAGGGAAAGAACAGAGGACATTTTAAACAACAAATTAGATGATGAATACGATTTGAATATCCCTTTCAATTAATTAAGGGCCAACAGTGTAAATGTAAACACAATGTGTAATTACCACATTGAAGCAAATGTCCCCCAACTACATTGCTAGCATCCACTTTTAAAAGAAGCAGGTGTACATTAAGCAAAAAGTGTAAAATGGCAAAATGAGGAAGCCAAATGAGAAGCCAGAACATATTACCTTCAGCTAAACAACTTAAGACTTGAATTTAAATGGCAATAAAGTCTAATGATAGCATTAACACAGCAAAAGCATACCTATCAGAGAATTCGTGGAGCGCTCTCTCTCCTGCTAACAAGGCGTCCTGCAGTCTGGAAGTGCAATAGCAAGGGTGTGTTCATGAAAGGGCTTAAGAAGTAAGATGCTCTCTAAGATGGTAGCCTTGATTTTTAGGTACCAGGAAGTTACTAGTTAAATTTGGCATTGGAGTGGCCACCTGATTAGGATTTCTAATTCTTCACATGCTAAGAAAATAATTCTCATCCAAATTCTCCATGAAGGAAAAAGGACGGAAACATGTCTTTTGGAGATATCAGATTTGTTTTGTTTTCATCTCTAGTGTTTACTGCTTTTTTTCCTGCTAAACTGTAAGGAGAAAATGCCTTACATGGGCGCAAAAGGTGAAAGAGGGCTCTTCCAGTGAATAATAAAAATAGAGGAAAAAGATGAAGTAGACACAAGCTAAGGAAGAAAGGTGCTGCCACAGTGCAGATTATGCATTTCAGTCTGTCATGTAGCTTCCATGCTTATTTTAATGTGATTATTTCATCAGAGAGGATAATAGCAGCATCATGATTAATTTTGGAATATGTTTCATGAATGCTTCTGTTCCTCCCCGTATGTTAGTACCGCTACTTCCTTCACGTGAGTGTTGATGATAGATATGGGAACGATTTTCAAATTGTGCACAGCAAGTAGTCTGATAGTATATATATACATGTGTGTATGTGTGTGTGTGTATAATCTTTGCATGGCTGTTAGAGAATCAAAATATATTTATAAATGAAAGTGCTAGTCACTTAGTCATGCCTGATTTTTTGCAACTCCATGGACTGTAGCCCACCAGGCTTCTCTGTCCATGGAATTCTCCAGGCAAAAATACTGGAGTGGGTAGCCATTCCCTTCTCCAGGGGAGCTTCCCAACCCAGGGACCAAGCCACACCTCCTACATTGCAGGCAGATTCTTTAGGGTCTGAGAAACAAGGAAAGCCCCATTTATACAACATATTAAATCCATTGACAAACTGTCCTTAAAGAATTCATTTTAAATAAGACATAGTTTCACATACCTCTGTAACTAGGGCTTGAATAAAAAGTAAGCACACCTTTTTACATCTTCATTACTGGACACACAAAGCAAAAGCCTCAAAGCCACATGCCTAGATGTCAAGTGATGTGCATTTTTTAATGCCCAGCATAAAATACCCATTGTTAAATAGTTGAACTTCCATTTAATAAATAATGAATGAATGGATGGATGATTAGGTAAGTGTATACGGTCTTGTTCTTTGTCATCAGAGTGCTGTACATTTGTTAACTACCAAAGAAATGTTTGATTTTCAATAACTACTTTAGGTAAATATTTAAGGAAGTGAAATTTGGAGACAAGTGTGATATGACATGAATTACATCATCAACTATATAATGAGAAGAGAAAGTAAATAAAGATGAAATTTTTATTCTGGAGATCATGGGCACATCCCCTTAATGGTGCATCTTGTGGTCCAGGTTCCCGCATGCTGGTAGAGATCTATGTTGTGAGGGACAAGAGTGCAAATAGGAAGAAAGCAGTAGACTTCTTTAGGATACTGGTATCCCTGTTCTCTAGTTCTGTATTAAAATTCCTTAGCAAAAATCTGAAGGAAGGCTCAGGGGTGTGGAGAGAGAAATAACCTTCCAGGATTCTGGAGAATGATTGTTCTTTGATACATTGTTTGATTTCTGTAACGAATTTGGTCTTTGCGCATTACAGAATTATGAGTATTATGCAGTTGTAACATAGTAGCATGTCTTTCCCTAGAACNGAAGGAAGGCTCAGGGGTGTGGAGAGAGAAATAACCTTCCAGGATTCTGGAGAATGATTGTTCTTTGATACATTGTTTGATTTCTGTAACGAATTTGGTCTTTGCGCATTACAGAATTATGAGTATTATGCAGTTGTAACATAGTAGCATGTCTTTCCCTAGAACAGACTTCTTAAAAGCATTTTACAGTTTTATTTGTTCATTTATTTTGCCTGTGCTGAGTCTTCATTGCTGTGTGGGCTTTTCTGCAGTTGCAGCAAACAGAAGCTACTCTCTGCTTGTGGTGCACAGGCTTCTCCTGTGGTGGCTTCTCTTGCAGAGCGTGTGCTCTAGGGCATGTGGGCCTCTGGCTGCAGCCTGCCAGCTTGGTAGTTGTACCTCAGGGGCTCCAGAGAACAGGCACAATACCCCTAGTGCACAGGCTTAGTTGCTCCATGGCATATGGGATCTTCCTGGATCAGGGCCTNTTTCACTCTCAAATGGTTGTGTGCATCAGAATTACTTGGGAACGCTTGTTAAAACATAGGTTGCTGGCACCTATCTCCAGAGTTTTAGAATAGAGAATCTGCCTTTCTAGCAAGTTCCCAGGTGGTGCTGATGGTACTAGTTTAGAGATCACATTTTGAGAAGTTCTCATCCACACTGGAGTATAGGGGAAAAAGGCACAGTATTCTGGGGATCTGCCATCATGTGTAAGGATTATGACTCATTCACTAGATGTTGAAAGATCTGGGAATGATTTTTGCCCTGTAGTTTTTAAAATATTTTGCTCAAAATTATATATTGAACCAGTCATGGAATTATTATACTTCCTTCCAAGAATCTATGAATTCATATAAATATGGTATCATGGTCCATAATTTTTTATGCATCCATCATGATCCTGGATTGCCACTTGAATTATCTCATGGATTTTCAAATAACTGTTATTTTCTCTGAAAAAGAAAACAGAATTGAAAAAAAAGTTCAAGTATGCTTTTCCCTAGCCTGTTCATGAGTTTCTTAAGTGACGCTAACCATGAATCGAATAACAGTAAATCGCTTTTAAAATATAAACTTGAAATATCGTATCATGCCATTTTTGTAAAGTGATTTATTTCAATGTGTTGGGTAAATATATACATATCAAATTTTGTACACATTAATTAATATGTTTCCATGTCACCAGATCACACCATTTGATTCTAAATTGTTCTACTTTTAACAAGTTATCCTATTACTAGTAGATGTTTTATGTTCTTGACTCATGGAGATGAAACTAAGTGGCAACCAAATTTTTGTTCTACAATAATACATAGGTAAAATTGGAGATTATATAAATAGCAAAATACAAATGGCACCATGTTGCAATTTTAGAGCACAAAAAAGGAATAACTTTCTTAGTTTCCAATGAAAGAATAGTAATATAATGTTAAGGTAATCTGATTCTTTTACATTGTGATGGACATTTTAGTGATAATTCTACCCATACATTTTATATTTGAACTTACAAAAAAGCTGATGTAGAAAGGTATAAAATAGAATATTTTCTAGACTAGAATGTAAACTATGTACACTTGACCCATTCAAGCAGAGAACAACTGGAAGTCACCATACATGCTGAGCTGGCCACATGCTGATCTTCATACCACTATGTAAAACACTGTAAGGAGAATCTGGATATTTAAAAATGTAATGCTAAATGTTTAGAACAGTATTGCATATAAATAAATAATATATGTTAATANGAATGTAAACTATGTACACTTGACCCATTCAAGCAGAGAACAACTGGAAGTCACCATACATGCTGAGCTGGCCACATGCTGATCTTCATACCACTATGTAAAACACTGTAAGGAGAATCTGGATATTTAAAAATGTAATGCTAAATGTTTAGAACAGTATTGCATATAAATAAATAATATATGTTAATATAATGCTAATTATGTGTTTTCATTTTTAGATCAAACCCTAAAGTGTTTCTGTGAAACCTAGGAAAAAAAATTTTTTTTAAGAAAGAAAGTTTTCTTCTTTTTTTGTGTTTAATTTAGAGAACAGTTCTAGTCCGAGGTACACACCATTTAACTCCTCCATCGTGGAGGTTCTAGGTACACTGTCTAAGCACCAGGATCCAAATATGATTGGGACTCAACACCTATTCTTTGCAGGTTGAAAAAAACTCTACATTATAGTTTTATGCAAATTATGCAGTCTCTCAATAAAAGTGAATAGTACAAATAATATCTTTGTTAAGAATATTTTTTACAGGTGGCATCAGTTACGTGCTCTGGATAGTTGAGTGCATGTGAACTTTCTCTTATATAAAAGGTTTTTCATAATATGTAGTTGAAAGTGCCATTGTTGACACCTAACCAAGCACTGTAATGTTCAAACCGAATGTTAAGATCACTGATTGGGAGAGTATTTGATGGGAAATGGCAGGCATTATACCTATGTTTTTCTAGACATTTCTAATCAGACTTTCCTTATCACAGCTCATGTTCTAATGATCATTGCAGGATGAAGTGGCACAGCCACTGAACCTATCAGCTAAACCCAAGACCTCTGATGGCAAATCACCCACATCACCCACCTCTCCCCATATGCCAGCTCTGAGAATAAACAGTGGGCCAGGCCCCCTCAAAGCCTCTGTCCCAGCATCATTAGCTAGTCCTTCAGCCAGAGTTAGCACAATAGGTAAGTTCTGTTTCTTTTGTTCTTGTTCATTTTCTGTTTATGACAATGGAATGAAGGCATCTTTTAACGGCAGATCACGCCTAGCCTCTACATGGCTTTAGTTCCAGAGGAGAATTTCAATGTGCTGAACTTCACAGGTCTGTTTTAAACATGAAATTGAAGTGTATAACTAACTTCCAAGTGCCAATGCCCCCCTGAAAATCTAATTGAGTTTGTTATGTTTGTTGATATGACTGATGTCCTTAAGTTTATGAAAAAGAGGCCTAACTGGCTAATCACAGAGAGCCTTGGTCCCAGATTGTTGTTGTTAGGTGACTTACCTTTTGAGTCACTGAAATTTGTCTCCATTTGTGTGATGTGTATGAAGTATACATAATGATGCAGAACATTCTGCCTGAATCATCGTCAGCCATCAGGATGTCAAGTTTTTCTTTTTGTTGTTGTTTTTTTCAGTTCCGTATTTCTTGAGTTTACTTCACTACACCAAAATATGATAAAAAGTTGGTCACTTCATTTCTTCATGATTGTCATTTCAGTAAACAAACACTGGAAAATGCTTCTGTAAGCTTTTTAAAATTCCAGTAATCTTTATTTTAGTAACACAGAAATTAGTCTGTAAATACTTATTTCAACTCACATTTATTAATGTTTATTATTTGTCTGCAGTTATGTGGAGTCTATCACAGAGCAGCCCTCAAGAAGCCAGGGTCCAGTTAAGGTGGGGGGAATTATCTGTCGTATAGTTTAAATCGACTGTTGCAAATGCTATTCTAGCACCCAGATAATAATCCTATAATCAAAAAGATGAAAGTATTAAATTCTATTTGGGAAGGATCAAGAAGAGACTAATTCAAGTGGAGCCTTACAAAAGATGTATCCCTAGGTATGTGATGCTATAAGATAGAACCCGCAGTAAAATATCATATTTTTGAGAAATACACTGATTTGACTGGAATATAGAGTGAGTGTGTAGTGGAAATTGATCAGAGTTAAAACTGAAAGGAGCAGATGGAGTCTGATGGGATGCTATCCTAAGAAATTTTTTACTTTTTCTTCAGACAGCAATTTGATCAGAACTTTAAGAAGAGTATTGACAGCAAAGATTAGAATCAGGGAAGTCACTATTTTAGTGGAGGACAAGAGTAAGTTACACAAGCTAGAAATAAACAGCGATAAAGCAAAAGAGAGAATAAGTTGAAGAGATATCATTAGAGACTAATTGATGTAACTTATCCACGGCTGCAGTCCATGGGGTCGCAAAGAGTCGGACACGACTGAGCGACTTCACTTTCACTTTTCACTTTCATGCCTTGGAGAAGGAAATGGCAACCCACTCCAGTGTTCTTGCCTGGAGAATCCCAGGGATGGCAGAGCCTGGTGGGCTGCCGTTTATGGGGTCGCACAGAGTCGGACACAACTGAAGCGGCTTAGCAGCAGCAGCAGCAGCATCCACAGTAAAATGGATCTGGTGAGGTTCAAGTTAGAGACAAAGAAGTTTGGGGGTTTGAATTGACAATATAGAAAGGGTAGTGCTTCCCCATCCCCTGAACTGTGAAAGAGAGGACGTAGGTTGGGGCAAGACAAAAATAAGTGTTCAGTCTGAAACTTCAGGCACCACTTTAGGTAGAGAAGTTCAGGAGGATGTTGTTAATTAGTAAATCTGGTATCTGAAACGGGTGCTAGAATTTTACACATGGGGAAATTATCTTAATGAGGTTCTGGAAGCCATCAGAGCAAATAAGTTCACCAAAGAGTGTGTATAGTAGGAAAGGATGTGGGGTAAAAAGTCAGAGGTATTATATGCTGTGTAAAGTTATCTCTTGTTGTTGTTTAGTCACTATGTTGTGTGTGACTCTTTTGTGACCCCATGGACTGTAGCCTTGCAGGCTTGTCTGTCCATTGGATTTTCCAGGCAAGCATACTAGAGTGAGTTACCATTATCTTCTCAGGGGATCTTCCCTACCCAGGGATCAAACTCACATCCCATGCTTGGCAGGCAGATTCTATGCCACTGAGCCACCTGGGAAGCCTATAATTATCTCTTACTGTGTAACAAACCAACTTAAATTTCACCAGCTTAAAAACAGCCAACATTCATTACCTCGTAGCTTCTAAGGGTCAGGATAGGGAAGCAGCTTAGCTGCTAGTTCTACCTTAGGGTCTTTCTTATGGTTCCAGTCAAGATGGAAGCCAGGGACCTCGACTTTATTGGGGATACAGGATCCTTTTCCAAGATGACTTACTCACATGGCTGTTGGCTAGAGACCTCAGTACTTTGCCATGTGGGTGTTTCTGTAGAGCTGTTCATAGGATGCCAACTAACTTTCCCCCGAGTGAGTGATCCAGGAAGGAAAGCAAAGAGAAAGCCACGGTGCCTTTTATGACCTGGTCTCCAAAGTCTCTCAGTCTGTTCTCCTTTATTCTTTTCATTATAACAGAATCACTAAGTTCAGCCCAACTCAGAGAAAGGGGAATTAGGCCCCAACTCTAATCAATATCAAAGTCTATATTTCTAAAGTACCGCACTTTTTTTGTTTTTTGGCTTCCTTCATAGCCCAGTCAGTAAAGAATCTGCCTGTAGTGCAGGAGACCTGGGTTTGATCCCTGGGTCAGGAAGATCCTCTGGAGAAGGAAAAAGCAACCCACTCCAGTATTCTTGCCAGGAGAATCCCATGGACAGAGAAGCCTGGCAGGCTACAGTCCATGGCGTTGCAAGAGTTGGACATAACTTAGCAACTAAACTACCACCACACTTTTATTTAAAGAGGGAAACTGATAAACAAGTGAGCATCTTAGAATAAAGATGATGAGAAGGCAGTGACCTGCTTGTCTAGGACAAATCAAAATTTGAAAAAGGAAGGGGTTCTTTGATGGTGTCACATTCTATAGGAGAATTAAAGAACATGAAGCAGAAAAGCCTTTGGATTTACCTGGAACTCATGGACAGGTAGACTGTAACAGAGAGGCTTTGTAGAATGGTTTAGGAGCCTTCCAGTTACAAAGATTCGAAGCACATGGAGACAGAAAGTGCAATGGCTACATGAATCAGTCTTTTTGTAAGCTTGGTGTTGAGAGGTGATTATATTTCGAGAAGACTAAGTAGAGACAGGTTTTAGAATAGGAAATTATATGTGCATATATATAAACAAAGATGAATTTGAGACATTTTTAGATATGAAAGACTCCATGGGTGATGACAGATCAAGAAGAAATGAGACAGCATTGGCTTTGGAAAGAAGAAATGCCCCTTTTTTTCTCGAAGACTGAGGAAATGAGGGGAGAAATGGGGTAAAGTTACAAAGAAACTGAGAGATGGACAGAAAGAAAGCTGAAGGAGGATATTTCCAATGCTTCTATCTCCACAACGTTCGCTTCCAGATTATTTGCCAAGAGCAAGTCAGTCAGGGCCAATAGGGCTGCCGTAGAAGAGAAACAAAGAAAATGGAGGTTTTCAGAATCTGAAAATGGTTTGGGGGTGCATGTGTTCTTTTTATCATTATACACCATTTCTGTTATGATCTCTCAGTTACTCTGCTCAACATCCAAAGTAGACACCAAGATAAGATTTGCTTTCATGCCCAAAGCATGTAAAAGGAAAAATATTTTATTTGGCAAAAAGGATTCACTTCCATAATAGACATGAAAGCTCATAAATATGACACTGTTGGTGTCTGAGATACTTTTGTAATAGCCCCAGAACTGGAATCTTGAACTAAGGGAACAACTGATATATTTGCATTTTTTGTCATGTGAGGAGTTTTTATTTCAGCATTCTGAGGATTAAGTATGACAAAATATTTTAGAAAGGCAAGAATGTACTTAATGACATTTATCATCTGACTTTTTCCACTACTGAAACTTCTCCTATTCTCTTTCCCTGAGGAGGCCCTTCACCACATACACATCCCTCAGATTTTCGGAGGATTTGATGCCACTACAATTTACTTTTCTCTTTTCAGCAAATGCAGATGTTGAAAGCTGAAACTGTAATGAGTAATAATGTCGTGGGATAAAAGCTGTGAGCATTAATGGTGTTGTAAAGGTCACCCCTGAAAGAAAAATTAATGTGTTATGCCCTTAATAAGCCAGGGAAAACTGTGGATCGAAAGATAACTTAAGTTATCGTTAATGACATGGGGCTCTTTGCTATATATCTATTAGCTACAAATAAATAGTGTGAGTTTTTGAGGTTGGTGAGCAATATTACACTGCATTCTATAAGAATACTTTTGTATGATATGCAAATGATCGGCAGCACCATTGAAAGCTCCTTGAAAAGCATGAAAACTTCAGAAGAATGATGGATAATTTTAGAATCTTTTGACCAGATGTTATCTTTCCTTTACTGCTCTTTCCAACCTTTGCTGTGTATATGTATAACTTTCAACTTTTANTAACTTAAGTTATCGTTAATGACATGGGGCTCTTTGCTATATATCTATTAGCTACAAATAAAGAGTGTGAGTTTTTGAGGTTGGTGAGCAATATTACACTGCATTCTATAAGAATACTTTTGTATGATATGCAAATGATCGGCAGCACCATTGAAAGCTCCTTGAAAAGCATGAAAACTTCAGAAGAATGATGGATAATTTTAGAATCTTTTGACCAGATGTTATCTTTCCTTTACTGCCCTTTCCAACCTTTGCTGTATATATGTATAACTTTCAACTTTTATCAAAGCATTTTAGTCTGTTTTCTCACTGTCCATTTTAAAATTATACACCTTTAACTAGGGCTTCCCTTGTGGCTCAGTGCCAGTGCAGGAGATGTGAGTTCGATCCCTGGGTCAGGAAGATCCCCTGGGGAAGGGAATGGCAACCCTCTCCCATATTCTTGCCTGGAGAATCCCATAGACAGAGGAGCCTTAGGGGGCTGTATTCCATGGGGTTGCAAAAGAGTCAGACACAACCGAGCGACTGAACAACAGCAACAAATATCCCTGTCATCTAGTCAGAAATTGTTATTTTCCAGGTAAGGAACCGCAGCTGAAAGAGGCTAAGCGTTTACCCAGGGATTCTGAGTAAGTCCCTGTCACAGTGAGGACAGTCTTGTGATTCTGTAGTTCTTACCACTGTTGGAACTGTAAGGAAGCAAATGCACGTGAACACCCAGTAACTTACTCAAACCTCCCAGCCAGTGGAGGTTGAGACCTTACAGCCATGGTCTCTGGGTTGCATGCTGTCTTGTTTAGTTGTGACCTGTTGGCAGCCTGTCGGCCTCAGATGTTCTCCTCGGTCATCTCTTTATCCTCTCCTTCATTCATCCCGTAAATGGGCATTGAATATGGTCTCTAGGCCAGCCATTTTGCTAAGTATGGAGGATAAGCAGATGAAAGTCTCAAGCTAAGGATTTAGATATCGAGAGTCTTTCTTCCATCATGTCTTCAGAAGATATTGGAACATATTATGCTTGCCCTTCATTGCTCAGAGGCATTAACGCATGAAATGTAAAACTTTACTGACCAAATGTAGGAGATGCCTATTGACTCAGTAAAATGAAGGGCAATATTTTCAAGTCCAGTAACGTGATATTTATCTCAACAACTTGCTAATTTAAAATACAATGATGTGAATAACCATCTTACCTGTAAATTTCATTAGTTTGCATTTTTAATGAGAACAAGCTTCTGTGAAGGTAGGTTATTGAACAAGAACACTGTAATTTCTTAGAAAGCCACTAGATTATCAGGAAGTTAAGGATATTATTCAGCATCTAACAATTAATATTTGCATAGCACTTTACAGTTTAATTTCACATTTGTTATCTAATTCTCACAAATTTTAATAGATGAAGAAATGGCTGCATATCAGGGTACCAAAAATTTGATGTTGATAAGTGACCTCAGAAAACAAAAAAAAATACTTAATTTGAATATTACTTGAAACACAGGTTCCCTTACTTTTACTACAGCCACTAAGTCCTACATAAAATAATTAAGTGCAGTAAATAAGAATTTGTATTACCCTGATAGTGCACTTTAAAGCCATGAATTTTAAGAAACCTGTGTCATGTGGTTCGGGCTCCCATTTATATGATGAAGCAGATCATCAATGAACTTGGAATTACAAAGGAAGATACTTTCAACTTAGAAATATGCATTTATTTCTTCAACAGACTCTACCATGGGCCAAAGGAATAAAAGGCTGAAAGGAAAAAAAAAAAATTGCCCTCAAATAACTCATAGATTCGCATGAAAGACAAACTTATGGAAACAAGAGACAACGTGACAGTAAAAGCATCTCCAAGCTTTTGCAGGAGCCTGGAGATGAGAAATACTAAGGTTGCCAAGGAGCATGTCTGGGGTATGTCAGGAAAATTCTTAAGAAGGCTTGACATTTGAGTAAATTCCCAAACACACCAGAAAACGCCTATTTCAGTTTAAGAGGAAAGCTCGGGAGACAGAGGAGGGGGTGAAGAGGAAGGCTTGCCCTTGGAACAGGAAATAGTTCCGTGCAGCTTAAGCACAGAGCTCTTGAGAAACCAGCAGGAAATGACGTGGGAAGGATAAGCAGGGTTGATATCATGAGACTATTAGGCCATTTTAAAGTGTTTGGAATTTATCCCAGAATGATGCTTTTGGGGGAACATTAAAGAGTTTCTTGTTCCAGGATATTTGGAATATGATACTGTTGTTATCTCTGGAAGATTCACAGTCACATTAATGTATTCAAGATTTGGGGAATACATGCCACAGAGAAACCTTTTAAACTTTAATTTAGTGTTTCCCTTACTCTTTTGAACATGGAATTATTTTTTCACAGAATATTCAGATCGTCAACTTAAGAAGTGCTCCTTTAAGCTCTGGGGTAGGAAAGGGAAAGTGAAAGTTGCTCAGTCGTGTCCAGTTCTTTGCAACTCCACGGGCTGTAGCCCACCAGGCTCCTCTATCTATGGGGATTCTCCAGGCCAGGATACTGGAGTGGGTAGCCTTTCCCTTCTCTGGCGTATATTCCCAACCCAGGGATCGAACCCAGGTCTCCCACACTGCCAGCAGATTCTTTACCATCTGAATCACCAGGGAAGCCCAAGAATACTAGAGTGGGTAGCCTGTCCCTTCTCCAGCAGATCTTTCCAACCCAGAATTGAACTGAGGTCTCCTGCATTGCAGGCAGATTCTTTAAGAGCTGAGCTACCAGGAAAGCAAGAGTTGAGTTTTTAATTGGGTGAAGTGAAGTGATTCAAATTTCCTTTTTTTGAAGATATTGGAATGCTTCAGCTGGAAGCAGAGTAGGAAAGAGATTCAAGGGGTATATGCTGAAAGAGGGAAACCAGTTAAGAGGTGAAAACATTAGCCCAAGTGAGATAGGAGTGGCTTCAGCAAAAGCAGAAGCCAGTGGGGATGGAAAAAAAGCACATTTGAGAGCTGAGGAGGAGGCATAACCCCAGACACTGGTTGTCTTGTGTTTTGTACATATGAACTGAAGGAGGTATCTTAGATGGCTCCCAAGTGACTGGATACGCAACTGGAAAGGGACATGGAATGTAGGAAGAACAGAGTGAGGTGGTGGGAAGATGATGAATTCCATGCTAGACATGCTTCATGGGACAGTCCAGTAGAGAAGCTTGGTAGACAGACCTATATGGCTGGAAATCAGGAAGCATTTGAGACAGGCAGTAGACACTTTACAGTCTTTGGGATCATCCCTTGAGTCTTAGGAGCTTCCTTAAGACAAATTGCCATATATTGGTTTGGAAGGCTGTCACAAAAAATTACCATAAACTGGGCCTCACTATTTGAAAGCTAGAAAGAAATCCAGAGTCAGGAAATCAGCAGGCTTAGTTCCTCTGGAGGCACTGAGAGACAATCTATTCCACACCTCTCCTAGCTCTAGGGCTCCAGAACCACTGCAGGTGGTGACTGCAGCCATGGAATTAAAAGATGCTTGCTCCTTGGAAGAAAAATTATGACAAACCTAGACAACATATTAAAAGCAGAGACATTAATTTGCCAACAAAGGTCCATCTGGTCATTTTTCCAGTAGTCATGTATGGATGTAAGAGTTGGACCATGAAGAATGCTGAGCACCAAAGAATTTGATGCTTTTGAACTTGTGTTGTTGGAGAAGACTCTTGAGAGTCCCTTGGACTTCAAGGAGATCAAACCAGTCAATCCTAAAGGAAATTAGTCCTGAATATTCAGTGGAAGGACTGATGCTGAAGCTGAAGCTCCAATACTTTGGCCACCTGATGTGAAGAGTTGATTCATTGGAAAAGACCCTAACGCNCTCCAGCAGATCTTTCCAACCCAGAATTGAACTGAGGTCTCCTGCATTGCAGGCAGATTCTTTAAGAGCTGAGCTACCAGGAAAGCAAGAGTTGAGTTTTTAATTGGGTGAAGTGAAGTGATTCAAATTTCCTTTTTTTGAAGATATTGGAATGCTTCAGCTGGAAGCAGAGTAGGAAAGAGATTCAAGGGGTATATGCTGAAAGAGGGAAACCAGTTAAGAGGTGAAAACATTAGCCCAAGTGAGATAGGAGTGGCTTCAGCAAAAGCAGAAGCCAGTGGGGATGGAGAAAAAGCACATTTGAGAGCTGAGGAGGAGGCATAACCCCAGACACTGGTTGTCTTGTGTTTTGTACATATGAACTGAAGGAGGTATCTTAGATGGCTCCCAAGTGACTGGATACGCAACTGGAAAGGGACATGGAATGTAGGAAGAACAGAGTGAGGTGGTGGGAAGATGATGAATTCCATGCTAGACATGCTTCATGGGACAGTCCAGTAGAGAAGCTTGGTAGACAGACCTATATGGCTGGAAATCAGGAAGCGTTTGAGACAGGCAGTAGACACTTTACAGTCTTTGGGATCATCCCTTGAGTCTTAGGAGCTTCCTTAAGACAAATTGCCATATATTGGTTTGGAAGGCTGTCACAAAAAATTACCATAAACTGGGCCTCACTATTTGGAAGCTAGAAAGAAATCCAGAGTCAGGAAATCAGCAGGCTTAGTTCCTCTGGAGGCACTGAGAGACAATCTATTCCACACCTCTCCTAGCTCTAGGGCTCCAGAACCACTGCAGGTGGTGACTGCAGCCATGGAATTAAAAGATGCTTGCTCCTTGGAAGAAAAATTATGACAAACCTAGACAACATATTAAAAGCAGAGACATTAATTTGCCAACAAAGGTCCATCTGGTCATTTTTCCAGTAGTCATGTATGGATGTAAGAGTTGGACCATGAAGAATGCTGAGCACCAAAGAATTTGATGCTTTTGAACTTGTGTTGTTGGAGAAGACTCTTGAGAGTCCCTTGGACTTCAAGGAGATCAAACCAGTCAATCCTAAAGGAAATTAGTCCTGAATATTCAGTGGAAGGACTGATGCTGAAGCTGAAGCTCCAATACTTTGGCCACCTGATGTGAAGAGTTGATTCATTGGAAAAGACCCTAACGCTGGGAAAGATTGAAGGCAGGGGGAGAAGGGGTCGACAGAGGACAAGATAGTTGGATGCCATCACTGACTCAGTGGACATGAGTTTGAGCAAACTCTGGGAGATGGTGAAGAACAGGGAAGCCTGGTATGCTGCAGACCATGGGGTCGCAAAGAGTCAAACGCCACTGAGCAACTGAACAACAACCCAGCTCCTAGAAGCTTCAACAGTCCTTGGTGTTCCTTGACTTATAGATACATAGTTCTAGTGTCTGCCTCCATGCTCCTGCAACCTCCTTCTCTGAGTCTGTATGTCAAATCTTCCCCTCCTTTCTCTTAGAAGAACACAAGTCATTGAATTTAAGGCCCATCATAAATCCAGCATGGTCTCACTTCAAGACCCTTAATTCACACATCTGCAGAGACTCAGTTTCCAGATAAGGATGCCATTCACCAATACCAGGGGTTAGGACACAGTCTATCTTTTTGAGAGACACAATTCAACCTATTACAAGTAGTTTGCTGTTTCTCCTTCTACCTTTTAACAGGCTCTTCTCTTGTGGAACAGCCATTCATTCACTCTTTCTGTTTAGATTTTATCCCCTCTAGATTGGACTTTCCAGTTAGTCCCTTCTTTTGGCCCCTTAAAAAATATAATGTATGTGTATACACTCAGTCATGTCCAACTCTTTGCGATCCCATGGACTGTAGCCCGCCAGGATCCTCTGTCCATGGAATTTTCCAGGCAAGAATACTGGAGTGGGTAGCCATTTCCTCCTCCAGGGGTCTTCCTAACCCAGGGATCGAACCCAGGTCTCCTGTATTGCAAGAGGATTCTTTACCACTGAGCCACCAGGGAAGCCCAAAAAATATCTAATAGGGACCTTTTTAATTTTGAGAATTTTGTTGGTTATGGTTAAGAAGGAACTCCAAGGTATGAAAAATCAAACTGTTGTAAGTGTAGAAAAGTCACAGACTCGCACACCTTTCTTACCTTAGTGATTCCTAACCTGCATTCCCCAAATGTCATTTGAGGTGCTAACTGGAAGCCATGGTGGTCTTTGCCCTCCCACTTTCCTCATAAGAAGCTTACCAAACCTCTCCTAAACACTTACCCTTCCTTCTGATCCTGTCTTGAGATGCACTTATTGCTCAAGTATATAATGAAGGCAGAATAAAATGTATCAAGTGATCATTCGGGGTCTTTTGAACTCTAATGGGTGACTCCCATTTCACTGAACCTCGGTACCAACAACAAAGGATATCCCCTCACAGATTTTATCATAGTGGTCAAAGCTGTGCAACAGGTCTGCTAAGGATGAGCATATAGGGAAAAATGAAAGAGGAAAAAAATACAAGCACATTTTTCTACTGCCTCCTCAGGTGTACCAAATATTATCTACTGTTTCACGTGTTATTTCATTTGATTCTTCCATTAGCCTTATGTTCATTTTACAGTTGAGGGAAATGGAAACTCAGTGAAATTAAGTGTTATAATTTGGCAAATATCCAAGAAGTAGAAACCTGGATCCATGTGAATCCAGTGCCCAAGTTTTACCTGTTTCACTATGCCATTCTGTAACTAAACTGACAGTTACTGAATCACTTTCATGGACCATTTATTTATGCTAATAGACCATATTAACTCATTTAATCTTCACAAAGCCATATTATCTAGTGAGGTTATTCCATTTAACCAGTAAGGCCATTGAGATTTTAGAAAGGTAAAACAATGTGTACACTTTGTGTGTAGCAAGTAAGTAGTAAGGTTCAGTTTTATCCAACTACAAAGCACAAATTGTTTTCTGGTGATTGAAATCCTGGACCAAATTTAAGGAGCAGATGAAGAAAGATCTCAGGCAAGGATATGAGGATGGGGTAATTGAGATGAAGATCCAATGCTGTGATGAGAAACGAGGAAGGAAAGAGTTTCAGTAACAAGGGGATTGCCAGTGCTGTTTCTGCCGTGAATGGAAGGTGTCCCTAGGGTTTGGCATCTGCAAGAGCAAGGACAGTGGAAACAAAACTATAGTGAGATTGCGAAGGGAGGTAGGAATGAGAGAATGTGTTATGAATCTTGAGAAATTTGGTTTGGAGGGTAAAGAAACAGGATTGGAAAGAGAGGGCAACACAAAGTTGAGAGAATGTATTTGCTTGTTTCAGAAGGAGAGGCTTAGGTACTTGCAAGTGGAGGTGGTAGCAGTAGTAGAGAAGTCCAAGTAGGTGATGGAAATGTGAAAGAGAGTAACCAGTAGAGAGGTATGGAAATCTAGAATGTGAGTTTAGGGGATTTGCCTGGATTTTTCCTTGAAACAGAAGGAGGCAATGGGTACAATGAGTGATAGATTTGAAGCTGGCCTGGGACAGAAGTCTGGGTGGGGCATGAAGGTGAGAGTTCAGCCTTCTTGGTCTTCCAGAGTTAGAGATGAGGTCTTTTACTGAGAGAAGAAACCAGCCAGACTGGGAAGGAGGTGACTGTGATGAGAACAAAAGATAAAGAATCAGCAAACAATCCTATTATGATTCAGCTCTGTAATATATAAACAGCTTTTTGGTTTAACACGGGAGATACACGTTAGAATTTCATGTAGCATTTTAACTAAAGCTCAAGTCTCTGAAAGCAAGAATATTTCTTTTAAAGTGAACACCTGTATCTACCTGCACAGCCACGCACACCTCACACAGGAGATAGCCGTTGTAGAACATGTTTGTCAGCTCTGCACCCCCAAAATAATTTTCATCCTTTCTGCATATATATTAATAATTTCTCCTGCACAGTGTTATCTTGGCAGTGCCTAAAAAGCATAAAGAATTCATACTTTGACTCAGTGCCATGTCCCGAACCATTTCCAATACATTTGTGCTCTTCAGAAGCTAAATAGATTACAAAAATGCATGGTACCATGGTACCAGGCCATACATAAACAAGGTTTGTAAAAGTAAAGTGTTAGTCGCTCAGTCGTGTCTGACTCTGTGTGACCCAATGAGCTGTGGCCCACTAGGCTCTTCTGTCTATGGAATTCTCTAGGCGAGAATTCTGGAGTGAGTTGCCATTCCCTTTCCATGGGAATCTTTCCAACCCAGAGATCGATCTCAGGTCTCCAGCATTGCAGGCAGGTTCTTTACCATCTGAGCCAGGATTTAGAGGATAAGGAAATCAGGCTGACCTTCTTAAGATCTTTTGCTAAATGAACATATTCCAAAAACATCCCTGTCACATAAGGGTAGCATTTCATTCTGGAGTAGTGTTTGTGAACACAATGAGTTAGAGATAATATTTAAGTATCAAGTCCGGATGCTGAGGATGCTAGAAGGTTAAAAATGACCATAAGTTAAAGTACATGTTAACCCTAAAGGTTAATCTGACCTAGATCTAACTAGTTGTTTTTTATTCATATTGTATTGGTAATGAGCAAGGATGTGTTGTGTTTTTGAATACCTTCCAATGAATTGAGCTCAGAAAAGCAAAATAGATAGTATCTCAAGGCTCCCCATTCTGTTGCCTACCCTGGAACTTCTCTTTCTGCCTCAAGATCAGAGGACAATGCTCAGTCTGTACGTAATAAAGGGAAAAAGACATGCCACATTTAGAAGCCTTCCAGCACCAAAGCACTGTGCTAATCTGACATCAGCTTCTTCAATAGAAATGTTTAAGCCGCCCGAAAGTATTCTAGGTTTTTTTGGCAATCAGCAGATCAGATAGAAGAGTCTAGTAATATAACGAGGATGTGTAATCTGACATGATTAGACAAGGCTCTTTAGTACCAGAACATTCATAATTGAGACAAAGAAAGAGTATTAATAACACTTTCCTAACACGGCAGTTAGCCATTTTATATTTCCTTTCTTTAATCTTAGTGTTTTTCAACAAATCAGGGGATTTAATAGCGTGTTTTGGCAGATTAGAGGATTTATGGCCCAGATGTTTTTTGTTCTAAAAATGGATTAGGGTGTAAAGTTTGCTGGAATCCACGGAACATGTTGAGGCAAGCCGGTCATTTTATGTGTGATTAGTGCCTGCCTTCTGTCTCACAGTCCCTCCATCTGTCACAATTCACCAATGGATCTGGTTAGATTTAGCCTCATGTCACAAACAAGTCCCTTTTCTGGGCAATTTCATATTATAGATTCAGTTTATGCCATTTTATGCCCTAGTTAAAAGATAGGGACAGTGAAAGATGATATATTAGCTCTCCTTTCAATATTTGCAAAATGATCCCTTTCCCTCACTATTCTACCCTAAAATCATGCAGATTATCAGCATAGTGTGCATCAAATTAAATGACCAGTGTTAAAATTTAAATTAAAATTAGCCTTTCTCCTTACACCTGTTATTCTTTAAAAGACATAGCTTGGCTTTTTTTTTTTTTTTTAAACTATGGATTGTGGAGTTGCAGACACAACTTGGTCATTTGACCATCCTATTAAGAGTGTGAATTAAGTGTGATTATAGTTACCCAGTAGCCACAATTTCTTATCCAACAATTACAGGTGCTCAGTTACATTTTATGCTTGAAATTTAGCCTCTTCACCACCGCAAGTTCGTATCTGTCACAAGCCACTGCTACCTATGGTTTATTTCACCATGGATGGATGCAAGGGGGAGAATGCTCTTCTTCCAGAGTCAGTTAGTAATGATTTGTTCCTTCTGTATATGACAAACCTAATAGGGTCATCAGTTCAGTTCAGTTCAGTCGCTCAGTCGTGTCTGACTCCTTGCGACCCCATGAATCTCAGCACACCAGGCCTCCTTGTCCATGACCAACTCCCGGAGTTCACTCAAACCCACGTCCATCGAGTCGGTGATGCCATCCAACCATCTCATCCTCTGTCATCCCCTTTTCCTCCTGCCCCCAATCCCTCCCAGCATCAGAGTCTTTTCCAATGAGTCAACTCTTTGCATGAGGTGGTCATACTCAAACTCTAAATTGACATTTCTAATACTATGAGAGTATCAGTAAATAACAGTGATAATTATCAATACTTGTATCCTCTGATAACATTCAAATAATCCTCGAAGGGGAAAAAAATGAAAGATAGGTTGTATTTTTGCACTACAAGATACTCAGGTGACTAAAATAGTTTATTTAAAGATTATGTTTTAAACATCTTTTCAAACATGTGGAACCAGCTGTATTTCACTTAAGTATTACGTTTTGGTAACCGATGTTTGGCACCATGTTGATGTAATTGTGTGAATCAGTCATCATCAATTATCCATTCATTCATTCATCTCAGACTGATTCCATTGAAAAAATTAGTATATGCCAGACACTAGCCACTCCGAAAAAAGAAGTAATTTTTATGGTGGAAGGTTAACCCATCTATACATTTGTGCAAAACATATCCTTCATTCTGTTACATCTTCAGGTTATTTAAATGACCATGATGCTGTCACCAAGGCAATCCAAGAAGCTCGGCAGATGAAGGAGCAGCTCCGGCGGGAACAGCAGGTGCTTGACGGGAAGGTGGCTGTTGTGAATAGTCTAGGTCTCAATAACTGCCGGACAGAAAAGGTGAGTTCCTAAAATAATGGTTGGCTTTCCAAAAATACTTAAATTGCTTGAATGTCTTCTTTATCATTTTCTTTTCTCACCGTCCTCAGAATGACTGTTCTCCTTCCCTCCTTCCCTTGATCAGTGCAGAATTCTTCATGCCCATCCTAATCAAAACCATCTGGAAATGAGAAGGGTTATAATTCTCTTCTATCCATCTGAACCTTATTGACAGTTACTATCTCCTCTTCTGCCATCACTTTGTATTAAAATAAAGTGGCATTTGAAATATCTGGGTCTAAGTGAAAGTTTTGCTTTACAGAGATGCTCAACTTGTATTTGGGGATGAGCTGGATTTGAAAATGTTGAATCTTCTTTAATCAGCATAAGCTTGGATGATACCCGTGCTCAAGGTCTAAGTATCTAAGAGCCTGAGCTTGTCATATGTTTCCAGCACGAAGCACTGTCACGTTGTAGGTGACCGCACAATTGGAAATTTTGACTTGGTTATAAAACAAAGTTTTTTTCTTTAAAATGGGAACAGTATTAGTATACCTATTATTATACTTAAGCCCAGTGAAACTTCTGAATTTATCTGTGCTATAATAATTTCAAACTATTTTGCCTAAGCTACATTGTATTTCATTCAGAAAAAATAATATGTTACTATAGAAGGTTTGATATGGAGAAGGCAATGGCACCCCACTCCAGTACTCTTGCCTGGAAAATCCCATGGATGGAGGAGCCTGGTGGGCTGCAGTCCATGGGGTCGCTGAGGGTAGGATACGACTGAGCGACTTCACTTTCACTTTTCATTTTCATGCATTGGAGAAGGAAATGGCAACCCACTCCAGTGTTCTTGCCTGGAGAATCCCAGGGACGGCGGAGCCTGGTGGGTTGCCGTCCATGGAGTCGCACACAGTCTGAAGTGACTCAGCAGCATAGAAGGTTTGAAGTTATTATACTTCCTTTAGTCATACTTGGTATTTTTAATTCAAATTTTAAAGTGTCATTGAATCCCCCTTTTCTCAAAATCCAGTACCTAAATACAGTATATAAGAGAAAAAATAATCAGCTACTTAGTAATAACTCAAGGAGGCTTATGACTCAAATGACATCATCCGGAATGGACAGGTTGCTCATTTGGATAACTTTCCGGTTTCCCAGGTTTCCTATGGAATTTTACGTATAATCTCTAAGTGAAAGTGACAATGTCACTCAGTCGTGTCCAGCTCTTTGCCACCCCGTGGACTGCAGCCCTCCAGGCTCCTCTTTCCATGGGATTCTCCAGGCAAGAATACTGGAGTGGGTTGCCATTCCCTCTCTGGGGGATCTTTCCAATCCAGGGATATAGAAGCTAGCAATTTGCATAGTGAAGGTGTTATCCTGCCCCAAGTGTACTTTATCAGGGCTACAGTAATTTCAAACTATTTTGTCTAAGCTACATTGTATTTTACTCAGAAGAAGTAATATGTTATACTACTATAGAATGCTTGAAGTTCTGTACTTCTGTACTTCTGATCTGACTATGGGTCAGAAAGATGGAGACATGATTTCAGTTCTCTTGTTCCTAGAGGGGAGAGCCAGGCTTGGTTAAGTGTTCCTCCCTGGCAGTCTCACATCCTAAGAAAAGCAACGCCAGTGCAGCTCGAAGGACACAAAAATTTTCTAACTCAGCACCAGAGGGAAGGGGGAAAACAAAGTGACAACTCAAAGAAGGAATGATAGCACGCATAAAGGAATTTATATTCAAATACTTAAACATTCTTGAAAGGATGCTTGAACAGAAATTCCTTTTCTCTGCACCCCATGTAGAAATGAGTTTAACACTCAGCCAGATGCTAATGCAAAGTGACTCAAGCTATTCCTCGCAAGCATAGCTAAATTGCCGTTATTTGTTAAGCGCATTGAATTCAGCTGTGGATACAGCAGTTGGTTGCATTCAGCCAGCATCTGTACCCTTTTTTTTTTTTAATCCTCCAAAGCAGAGACAACTCTACCTATCTCCCCCCTCTCCTCCCCTGTGCTGGCTGGGAATTGTCAAGTGACAACCGACCAAATCCTTTTGGACAGGAAGCCTTCATCCAGAGTTCTATATACTTGCAAAACAGGCCTTGTGGTTGGATCAGGGAACCCATTAAAAGCACTTTGATGGTATGGAAATTCATCTTCATGAAGCTCCTAGGCCCCTAAGCAGCATGCTGTTTAGCTGTGGTTACAGATCAGTCATTCACATTGGAGGGCAATAATTGTGCTGACGGCTTGTAAGGCAATGGAAGTACATAAAATAATCCTGGGCCTTCCACCATGGCACTGCGAGTTAATCTTCTCTAATACAGATCAGCTGTTGTTCTAACACATGACTTCATGCCGGCTCCAGTGACTCTGCTCAGCCTTTTGATTAAGTAACAGGAGTGGAACCATCTGCATTCATTTTATTCCATAGTGTTCATTGTTCGGGACCTTATTTCCACTTCATCTTCTGCTTCCACAATCAGACTTTGTTTCATTTCTCTGGTCAGCATCTCCTATTTGAGCTGCATGAGTGAGTTGCCTCTGTTGAAAACTACTCCTTTCAATTTTCCTTTCTCTTTTACAGAATTATAGTAACTTAAAAAAAAGTTATTTTTGAAGTAATACCTGCCAGAATCTGTTGGCCAATTAAGATATCTTCATCCTCAAGAAGTTTATGCTCCTGAATCTCTTCACCATGCCCTTTCAATACAATTGAGTTACATCTTCAACTATGATCTTATATTTTTATGGATTTTTAAGTGAAAATCGAAAAAAATGAAATTGCATCATGTAACTGTAAAATATGAAAATGTAAAAAGCCATTATTGCAGTAGTCTGGCAAACACTTGTAATGTGTAAGTAAACCTTTTCAGCTGGAGAATTCAAATTAGTTCATCCCTTGACACTTGAGACTGAAGCTCTCTTAGAAGCAGAAATTACTGTGGTTGCCTTTTCTTGGCTTAGCTGACATTTGTACCAAATTAATGATCAATCTATGTCTTGCAACTCATGGGAATGAAATAACGTGAAATTAATATCTTTTAATTAGTCATTATTCAACATTAGGACCCATGTATCAGGGACAGTGCTGCTATGTACTTGTATTGAGAACAAGAAAATATGTTCTCTGCCTATTACCGAGCTTACAGTTTAGATCAAATTATGATTTTGATTATTAATCATGGCAAATTTATGTGGGTAAATTCCTACAGGAACTGGATTAAGACCCTGTGTTGCTGAGCATATCAAATCAGTTATATACCTGACTCAACAAAAGTGGCTGCTTGTTTTTCCACATGAAGCAGCATCACTAGACATACGGTGTCATCATTTTTTAATACCTACCTTTTTAATAGATTGTTATAACCGTCCAGCTATATCCATGGCCAACGCATATAGTTAGATCAATAGTTGGCTTGAAATTTTGCCTCACAGATCCTAACAAAAGGAATAAAGACAATATATATATAAATTCCTCTTCCCCTCCTAAAAGAATGACATTTTTTCTCTTAACAATCCTCCCAACTTCCTAAACCCTGAAAGTATGTGACATAAATGTAAGAAGTGGGGAAGAAGGGGAGAGAAAGATAGAGGGAGCTGGCATGACCCCAAATCCAAATAATTGGAAATCTATAGCAGAGATCTGTTTTCTAGGGTACACAAGTCTTATACACGTTAACTTTTCTTCACATTTCAAATGACCAACATGCTTGTCTTAACTAGAATGTCTTAATTCTGAAAAGCTGTAATTGGGCAGTGAAAACAATTAGAGGTGTGAAGAGAGGGACAAATGTTTTCCAGTCATATGTACCAAAACACATAATGAAAGTCGTTTGTACTGAAACACATTTTAATTGAAGACTTCTAAGAGATTTTTCATTTCTTTACTTTTCTTGGAAGTGTTTCAACATACCCAAGAACTGTGTATGTCAGGTTTCTTGGAAACTCTGGGACACAGTGTTATTTATAATTGTCATCTCTGGTTAATTATAGCCTGATTGTATATTCAAATAATGTTATCTTTTAGCACTCAGCTCGGTGACAGATTAGTGTTATGGATGAATAAGTCGTCTTCTCAGGTAGGAAGACTTAGAAGACCCTCATATATACATTTGTTTTATAAAAACCACCTACTTCCATTTTTAACACCCAAATGGCACAGCTTTGACCAGCTTCATCTTCAGGTTCTGACCGTGTATTTGAAGGCATCCTTGTCTGTGTGTACTTAGTCACTTAGACACGTCTGACTCTTGGCAGCCCTATGGACTGTTGCCCACCAGGCTCCTCTGTCCATGGGATCTTCCAGGCAAGAATACTGGAGTGGGTTGCCATTCCCTCCTCCAGGGGATCTTCCTGACCCAGGGATTGAACCTGTATCTCCTACGTCTCCTGCATTGGGAGGTAGGTTCTTTACCCCTGAGCCCTCTGGCAGGCACTGAAATGTGAAACACACCAGAGCTTTCTTTTATCACTTCCCTCACTCCCATTGTAGTTGTCCTGGAAAGATGATTGCCTATGCCATAATATCTGTTAGAAAAGCTTTTCGTGACAAGTATCAGGATATCTAACTACTGTAGCTTCAGCAAATAATGCTTAGTTTGGAGCACACAATGAAGTTCAGGAGTAAGAGGTTGGTAGCTTTAGTTCATCAGCTCAGTAATGTCGGGGTCGAAATCATGATTATCTAGGTTGTTCCCTTAGCTTCACAAATTTTTGATGTACCTACAACTATCCCTTGAAGGTCTGCAGACTCAGAAGTTATTTTCTCTTCACTAAAGCTCCTTCTTCATTCACAGAGGGATATTTCACTTCACCCTTCATGTTGACTTCCGTAAATGTCTCATCTGGGGAGAGCTGGGTTATTTGCACATTACTGGTCAAGGAAGAGAGATCACAGATTATTTTCCAGGACTGAATTAGAGACCTTATTTTATCCTTCTTGAAATCAAAGGATAGCTTTTTTTTTTTTTTTGAGAAAGGCTGACTGCCACATATAAGCACCTCATTTGGGTGTGTCTGTAGTCATGGAAGCTTGATTAGCTTACTGTCGTCTACGAGGGGACCTTGAGAGCTTGTTTGGAGGTTCTAGCAGGGAAGAGCAGCTTCTCGTGTACCTCTGACTGAGGAAGCACCCTCTCCTATTGTGGAAGGTCATCCTCTTCCACCAAGCTTGCAGCTCCAGGAGGGATGCACCTGGAGCCATGAGACAGAAAAGGGAATACCTGTTTAGCCAGCTAGATCAACCAGTCAACCCTGAAGACCAGTGGGGTGACAGAGGTCGCAGCCAGATGACCCTCACATCTAAGGGATATCTTAAGATCAAAGATTATATTGGTGGGGACCAAAAGCAAGACCAGAATGGCTTTGTTGTTGTTGTTCAGTCGCTAAGCCGTGTCCAACTCTTTGCCACCTCATGGACTACAGTCAGGCTAGCCTTCCCTGTCCTTCACTGTCTCCCTGAGTTTGCTCACATTCATATTCATTGAGTCAGTGGTGCTATCTAACCATCTCACACTCTGCTGCCCCTTTTTCCTTTTGCCTTCATTCTTCCCCAGCCAATAAGTTGGCTCTTCACATCAGGTGGTCAAAATATTGGAGCTTCAGCTTCGGTATCAGTCCTTCCAATGAATATTCAGGCTTGATTTCTGTAGGACTGACTGGTTTGAACTCCTTTCTGTCCAGGGAACATTTAGGAGTCTTCTCCAGCGCCACAATTCAGAAGCATCAATTCTTCAGCACTCCGCCTTCCTTATGGTCCAACTCTCACATCCATATATGACTACAGGAAAAACCATTGCTTTGACTATATGACCTTTGTCGGCAAAGAGACGTCTCTGCTTTTCAATGCACTGTCTAAATTTGTCATAGATTCCCTTCCAAGGAGCAGGCATCTCTGCTATTGGTTAGGAAAATGCCATTGTCAGCCACAGCTGCATTATAAAACTGATAATTGAGGTTCTCAAATATTTTCATCATAAAGCTGGTTTGTTTTGGTTACCTTTGATTTCATCTGTCTACCTGCCTTTGCTCCTCTCTGTTACATGCCCAGAGCCTTATACCTTGTCTGTGTTTTCAGGAGGCATTAAATTTCATACAGACATACATACAAGAAAACATCACTTGGAGCCAGGTTAAGTCAGTGAGTGTATATTCATCGACATAGTTTCTACATATTATGGCCAACTTCTGTATGACTTCTTACATACAAAATAGATGTCACTCACAAAAATAAACATACAAATATGTACAAATATGTCTTAAGGTAGAGAATCTATGCATCAAACATTAACTGCCTGAAGTGTGCGTGAAATCTAACACCTGGACATGCTATGCATTAGTCGATAATTGCAAGTAAGAATATCTGGAAAAGCGTCTTACTTTTCCTTCTGAAATTCAGTGAAAATTCTTGGCAGATTTCTACAGAATAAGATGAAAATTTAGTGAATGGGTGTATATTTTATAATGATTTACCCAATAATGAAATCAGTTTATTTAGTGTCAGTCACATTCATAAGAAGCCTTACCACATACAACATGGGTGGACTTGTAAACAAAAGTTAATATTTTTCTCTGGCACTTAGAAACTTTTCCATTATAACCTCCTCGTTTCTGCCATTGTCAACCCTATTCTTTCCCTTTAACAGAGTGCCGAACACGAAATGACAGTGACCAATGTTGACTTAATGTGGATGTTTAATAATGAAAAAAAAAGTGTGTCAGTCCCAGCATTAGTTACAAATGGCAGTAAGTGTATCAGATGGCAGCCCTGTAATAATTTTACATCCATCATTCTTTCCCGATGCTTCGCTAGCCAGCTGATGGATGGGGCCAACAGTGTTAACTCTTCAGAAACTGACAGAGTGTATCTAGTTGAGCGTTATCTAACACATGCTCCTGCTCTTAGATAAGGAGAAGGCATGTGAGGAATTGTGAATTACAGATTTGCTTTGAAAAACAGTATGGAGGAACTCGCGCCATCATATTCAGTAGCAGGCATTACAATTCATTAATGATTTATGGATGGCTTTTGGAGATGTTGCCTTTAGCTAAAATGAATTAGAGAAGTCAAATTAGAGCTAGACATTTCAGTGCTAAGAGGAAAAACTCCCATGAAGGAGGAAGCCGTGTTAGGGAAATCGTTCAGGAGGGAATGAGATAGATCATTGCAACGGTGGGACAAAATAGAAAGTTTTTCTTGGGGTGCGCATGGGTGTCTGTCAAGATGTCCCTTGACTTTCAAACCTTCTGATTAGAATTTACTTGGGAGCAAATTAAAATAACACAAATGATTAAGATTCTGTCTTTATAAAAATAAGCGTATATATTATTTTTATCTCTACATATAATTATTTATTTGGTAACTTTAATGAAAAGATACCTGAAATCTGAAATGGAATATTTGCCTTTTTATTATTGGATTCTCTCTAAATATGTATGTAAAATGGATAGAGAACTGCTTTCTAGGCAAATCATTATTAGAAAATCTAGACCAGCTTTTTATATGCAAGTTGGCATTTGATCCTTAGGTTTTCTTTGCTTTTGTTTCTCTTTCATAAAACCTTCTTAATTCTGAGTGTCTTAGCTAGGGAACACTTCTTATGGGACAGGATGGGAGAGGAAAACCCCTTGGTGAATATTATCAGCACAGAGCAGCCAGTTTTCACAGACCATGACAAAAAGGCAAATAGGTATTATGTCATCACCCATCCATCACTCTGTATGTCAGCCTTTCAATAATTCCAATCGACATTCTCGACAGGCTGATGCAAGTTAAAGGGGCTGTTTGTTTCTAGAAATTGAGTATAGGCTGTCTATAGCCTTTTGTTCCAGATGGTTTTCTTCTGTGTCTTTTCATTTCTTTCTTTTTCTTTCTTTTCTTTTTGGGGGTATTTAATTGAAATACATGCCGAGTTTGCAGACTGCAAAGATCAGAGCTGTTTTCGTCCAGCAGTGGTAACTATGCATTAAACATTTTGATTTGTTTGAGCTTGAAGTTTAGTCCTTTTTTGCCATTTGCTTCATGGAGTTTGTGTATATTTACAGCCTCTGCATTTAATGGCCACATGCCTTATTTTCACAGATGGCCAGTGGAAGACTTTTTCTTTCTCTTAGTATAGCCTGCTTGCAGTTTTGCTACATTTGTCACAGTGCCACTACTTGCAGCTAGCAAGTGCCCACGCTTGGTGGGGAGCAATTATGGTGTGAGTTTTTAAGGAGCTTTTTAAAGGTTTTTTTTTTTTTTTTCCAGTAAACTTTTTATGGTTTAATTTTCAAGCCTAGAAAAGCTGTGCATGTTTTCAAACAGAGAGTCTTGTGTTCTTTACATCATTCTGGTAGAGGGGTTAGTGCAGGATGGTCCAATAAAAAGAGACACACAGGGCATGCCAAATTGGGCTTTCAGATAGACACCCACAGGCCTCTCTGATGATTGAAATTGTCTATTCATTTAAGGATATGAGGATAAGCTCATGATAGGATTCCTGAAAAAAGCACATTTGAAAACACTGTGTGGAGATAATCTAGATATTTTTAAAGTACATTTCCATGTTGCACAGATAAAAGACCAGAAGAAGAATAAACAAGCATTATGCCAAGATGACGGGGTTGTAAATTTACATGTATGTATGCACATTTCTGATTTTTTTCAAATTTTCTAAGTAAAATAAGAATCACTTTTGTTGTTGGACCAGAAATGTTATTTTTAAAGACCTGGTCTACTAAGAATGGCCTTTCCTTCCCTTCTCCCTTTCTCCCTTTCTTAGCCTCAAGACTAAATAGTTGTCTTTAAGACAGTTCAACATTAGGCACTGAACTAATCAAAGAACCATTTGTTTCTCAATTATTCTCGTACTTAATAGATATATTGTGTTTTCTTGTTGTTTATTTCAAAGAACATTAACAATATGGATTTAAAATTATGAGGAAAATATTCTGAGTTTAGCCTTTATTTCAAAGGGTCCCATTGAGTTTTTCAACTTGGGTCTTTTCTTTTACAAATGAGAAAAACCTGTTTATGAGTATACAAGGAATAAAGGAGCAATAATGGCTACTGATATATTTAGTTTGCATCTTACCCTTTTCCAATTGCTTTCACATTAAATTTCAGTTTAGTACCATAGTATAAACAGAACAGTATTCATATCTTTGTTTTAAAAATTAAAAAAAAAAAAGACTTGAGATATAAGATTATTATAGGAGTTCAAGTGGTAGATCAGTTTTTAAACCAAGGTCCTCTGGTTTAAATTTCAGTCTCTTTTCTAATGGACCGTGCTGAAGACATACAAGAAAGTAAGCCAGTGCCTGTTTGATTAGCCTGTACCCCAGCGTTGGCCACGTATATCATTTAGTACATTTTTGAGGATTTATCACACACAAAAAATCCTTTTAGCAACCAGCATCTCCATAGCTTCTGTCTGTATCTTTTCTTCATTTCTTTGTTTTTCCTGTTTCTGTTCCCTTTCTAGGTCTCCCTTTTTTCACTACACACAGCCCCCTTCTTTTGAGAATGAGCCAGAAAACAGAAAGAATATGTTCAATCTTATTTATTTTGCTTCTCATAGCAGCATTCATAAAACATGTGAAGTTTTGGCTGTTCATTAAAATGAGATTTTAAATATCTATTCTATGGTTAAGTTTTTCTATAAAACTACCATGGATAATTGAAAAGTGAACTATAACCCTCTTATGCCTTTTTCTATTGTCAGACCCAGTATTTCGGAACCAAACCATTTCTCTTTAAAATAGTCTAATTATATTTATTTAACTGAAGTAACTACTGGCTACTGAGGCTACATTCATAAGAAGGCAGACAGTTTTACAACTTTATTCTATGAAATGGAAAAATGAAAAAGTTCTGTACGATTCTGTAGCTCAGTAACTGAGTTACCCATTGTTTATAGAACAATTATCATCAGACCTCATTCCAGCTTTGTGTTTACATCTACGCAGCCCTCCCACCTACCAGACATCCTGTGTAGGTTGTGAATTCTATTTTTCTTTGTTGCCTTCCTATTTATCTCACATTAACCCTTCAGATCTGACTTGATGTGCATAGTATCTGTATCTACCATGGTTTGAAATAAACTCTTTTTTTAGACTTTGGCTGACTTCTGACACTTGAAACCCAGGTCTTAGTTTTTTCCTTTCCTACCTTCTCCTTTCCACATGTACAAACCCTAATCACCCCTGGGACGTGTAAGCAAGGTCCAGTGTTTTACCATTATATTATTCATATATACCCTGTTTGTGAATTATGTTTCTTACGGAATCCTTTGAGTTTGCTATTCTGTTACACCTCCACACTCAGTGAATTCTTCCTCTACATGGCGTTAACGTTGCATGTGGACAGAAGACTCTGTCCTCCACCATGTACCTAAACAGGTAAATCTGAGTATTGTTGGACAGTCCCTTCACAAAATTTATTTCAGTAATCATATCTTTTTTAGCTTTTGTTTCATAATTTGAAGTTCAGTTCAGTTCAGTCACTCAGTCGTGTCCGACTCTTTGCGACCCCATGAATCAGAGCACGCCAGGCCTCCCTGTCCATCACCAACTCCCAGAGTTCACTCAGATTCACATCCATCNCATTTCCTTCTCCAGGAGATCTTCCCAGCCCAGGGCTTGAACGCGGGTCTCCCGCCTTGTAAACAGACACTTTACCATCTGAGCCACCAGGGACGTCTTAGCCATAATTTGAAGTATCTTCCTTGAATTTAAGAAAATGACTATAGCATTCTCAACTATAAATGGAGTGCCTTTACATTTTGAAACTAATTAACAGCTTCTGAGGAAATTATCATCACGAATAGAGAAACATGTATATCTTTATATGTTTATCAAAATATTTTAGTTTTGTTTGAGCAATTCCAGTCAAGTGGAACATAGAATTGAAAGAAAGTGAAAAGGGCCTTTAATGCAACCTATTATCTGATGTTGAATTGCCAGGCCGGCAGTCATATGGCCAATACTTGAAAACCTCCAGGGAGGTGAAAATTTCTGCATCCTAAGATAGCCCACCTAAGGAATAGACATCTTTTTTAATATAACTCTTTCTTCAGTGGTTCATATGCTTTCCCTTGGTAACTTACAACCATTGGTCTGGTCAGTATCCTATTGCTTTATTATATATGGCCAAATCCTGTCTCTTTTTCACAAACAGCAGGTCTTGGTTCTTCATAAACCTGGAGTTTCTTAAGATATGCAAAGACAGAGATTGTTGATCTCCTCTTCAGCTCTCCCTTGTAAGGCCCTATGAAGGCCATGAAGACAACAACTATATTGATGGGAACATAACCCAAAGCTGAGCTGAATTCCAAAACACTATGGCCATGAGCTTCCCTAGTCTGTTTTCCAATTTTTGTAGAAAAATAAATTAGACCGTTACAGCATAGTTTTTCTTAGTAAATTTGTATTAGCTTCTTGTCACCACCTCCTCTACAAAGGGCCCTGAACGAATCTGTAACAATCAGCTCTGTCTTTTCCAGAACATACATTAAGTGCTCAGTTCATTGTTCCTCAATTTTTCTCTTTATTCATGAAAATCAGAATTAGTTCTTTATATTCAACTTTCTAATATTTCTCCCACTTTACAATCAATTCTTTAAAAATTATAAATAGGGATTCATCAGTTTTACCCACAAGTCATTGTTCTGTCTTGGAGATGTATTCATTCAGATTAAGATTTGAATTCATAGAAGCTGTGTATTTCCTTCAAAACAATTCCGTCTACCTTCAGCTCAGACAGTAAAGCCTCTGCCTACAGTGCGGGAGACTCAGGTTTAATCCCTGGGTCCGGAAGATCTCCTGGAGAAGGAAATGGTAACCCACTCCAGTATTCTTGCCTGGAAAATCCCATGTACCGAGAAGCCTGGTAGGCTACAGGCCATGGGGTCACAAAGAGTTGGACACGACTGAGCGACTTCACTTTCACTTTCAGCTTCATAATACTTCTTAAGAAAACCTGATCTGCCAATACAATTCACTTTGATCAGATTTCCTGATGAAACTAAGTTTTTATGAAATTCAGCAAGGATTATACTTTAAGGGACATATCATGAAGCTGGCTTTCAAAGTTAACAAAATGAAATTAAATTGTGGAAACAAAATTTGGGTTCTAATTTATTATTTTCTTCACAATATGAAAATCTGAATTTGGAAGGGAAAAAATCAGGATTAGATAAGGTTTTTTTTTAGATGACTAGACCAAAAGATATTAATAGACTTTTCCTATCCCTTAGTTCATATATTCATATGATTCTCTGATTGAGAAAATGAATGGAAAAATACTCCTAAGGAATACCAAAGTGTCAGAGTACCAAAGTGTCTGCAAAATTCACATTTGACCAGAATAAAATAAGTGAAAAATTCCTTCAGATTGCATTTTGTTGGTGTTGGACGAAAGTGTGTGTGTGTGCATGTGTGTTTGTACATTATTTGTTGTAAAGCTTTTACAACAAAGCTTTCTCTTTCATTTGTGCGGTTATATTACATGGGGGATGCTTTTTTTTTTTTTGGAAAATGGCAATCTCAGTAAACAAGGGTGAAACTGAGAGATGGAGGGTTGTCTTAGGCAGGTTCATTGTTTCTTTATATTCTACTTAAGCCGATGGAAAAAAAATCTCCAACTGATAAATCGTTATGACATTATAAATAATCTTTCATCTTCTTTGGTGGTCTCTGAGGTTCACATAATTGGAGGGTTAAAAACCCTTTTTGTTTCTTTCTTCTTCCCATGCCATTAGTATAGAAGGAGATCATAAAAAAGGGCAGCCAGAAGGGGTTTAACTGTTACTGAGTCAACATTTGACAGTCCCACTCTATTCTGTCATTTCATGCATGTGCTTTTTATGACTTTTATAGCTTTGTGGGCTTTATTTCAGGGATGTTCATTACGATAGCTGATCCACAGCCCATCTCTTTGTGTATGTTTGTGTGATGGTAAGCACAGCTCATCACTTATAAATCCCAATTTCAAGGAGTCATAGAGGAAGCATCTACTCATGTACTGTTTAGGCTTAGGACACTAAGGAAGTATATCTACTTCCTGTAAAGCACAATTAGTGTGGGTTTCTCTTGTTTTGTTTTGACTTTTCCATGAAATATCAACAAGGATGTGCATTTGAGCCTTTACAAACACAGTGAATTTTTAGTTGTTTTCTGTGTAAGCTGAAGAAATGGAATAGGAGGTCTTTTCAATTTAAATAATACTAGTCTTATATCATGCCTGAGTAATAGATGGAAAATATAAAAGATTAAATATATTGTCAGGGATGATGCACAGGAGGAGAAGAAAAATCCCAACAGCTTTTAGAGTTGTTACAAGCATCTCCATTTTAATGCATATTTGTCCACTATGGTCATGGGCGATAAAGAATCATAATCATAGCAGGATACTGAATATGCATATTGAAATAACTATTCCTCTAATTCTTAGATTCTAGGAAGAATATTTTTCTTTTCCATTTCTCTCATTTACTTTTTCTGTAATGTTAAAAGTGTGTCTTCTTCATTTTTTAAACTTAATAAGTATCTATCATATATTAAAACCCCATTTTACAAATTAGGACCCTGAAACTCAGGGAGGTTAATTGTCTTAAGTAATAATGGCTAATGTATATGACAGAGTTTAGTTATCTCATGTTCCTGATCCCAAAGTCGTTATTTTCTATATAGGTTATTGTCTGTATTTTTAAATATGTCCTTTAACCATTGATCTGTAGCCTTTTGCCATTTGGAATATTGTTGGCCTAAAAAGCACTGATCTTTAATGACCACTTCTAATCAAGTAATTACCCACATCTCTTTAGCTGTTTCTTGGCTCTCCTTGTTGATTCCCACCATAGCCTGGGGTCATGGACAAACAGTGCATGTGCTGTTTTCCATTATTCAAGTTATTGGATAAGCCACAGAACCTGAGGCCAGCTGCCAGTTCCCTAAGAATATTAACACATTAATAATGGTTCTTTGAATTTGAGTTTTAGAGTTATTCATCTGACCCCAAGAAAGTATATTGTCTAAAACTTTCTTTTCTTCTGTAGATTAGATACAATTCACTTGAATGTTTGTCTAAGTCAACATAGGATCAGAAATGTTTTTTTCCTAGTAAAAACAGACTTTACCTAAAATTTCTCTTTGATCTTAGTAAACTCACAAAGGTGTATAAGATTTGATTAGCCAGTGAGGACTCATCTTTCCAAAGGAACTCTCATTGTTATCCAATAGGAAGTTTTTATCCAAGAGAGAAAGCATATGGGTCATCTTGTTTGGTCATTGTTTGCAAATCCTCAGGACTGTTTCATGTTGACGTCTTTGTAGTCATTAATCTGTTTATACCCTGTATTCTGATGTTCCTCAGGGCTGTTCAGAATTTTGGCCAGTATTGCTTTAAACTTGTTTTTTCTTGTTGTTGTTGTTTGCTTTATTTCTAATAGGAAAAAAGTTAAAGAGAGAAGATGAATGAATCTTGTAAGTTTCAGGGCAGTGTTTGCATAGCATTAGAGAGGGCAGTTTAAAGAATAAGTGCGGTACTGATTTGTGTTCCAGAACTCTGCTCTTAAGAGTAGGGGTATTTTTCTGTACAAATTCTTGACTAATGTGCTCTTTATCAGCCAGTGGAATTAAGAGTATAATTGGGAAAATTGTCACCTCTACATATCAATGTTTTTTTCTATTTTCACAAAAGCATTTTCTTTGCTAGTTCTTATTTTCAGCAACTTCCCATTTACCAGTTCTCTACCTGATATATGCTCCCTCATTTTGATTCAGCTGCCTCTGTTTCAGTGCAGTTCAGTTTTCAGTCAGTCATGTCCAACTCTTTGCAACCCATGAAATGCAGCATGCCAGGTTTCCCCATCCATCACCCACACCCAGAGCTTGCTCAAACTCATGTCCATCAAGTCAGTGATGCCATCCAACTATCTCATCTTCTGCCATCCTCTTCTCCTCCTGCCTTTAATCTTTCCCAACACCAGGGTCTTTTCCAATGAGGCAGCTCTTTGCATCAAGTGGCCAAAGTATTGGAGTTTCAGCTTTAACATCAGTCCTTCCAATGAATATTCAGGGCTGATTTCCTTTAGGATTGACTGGATGGATCTCCTTACAGTCCAAGGGACTCTCAAGAGTCTTCTCCAACACCACAGTTCAAAAGTATCAATTCTTCGGCGCTCAGTTTCTTTATAATACAACTCTCACAGCCATACATGACTACTGGAAAAACAATAGCTTTGACTATGCAGACCTTTGTTGGCAAAGTAATGTCTCTGCTTTTTAATATGCTGTCTAGGTTGGTCATAGCTTTTCTTCCAGGAAACAAGCATCTTTTTATTTCATGGCTAAAGTCACCATCAGCAGTGGTTTTGGAGCCTAAGAAAATAAAGTCTGTCACTGTTTCCATTGTTTCCCTTCTATTTGCCATGAAGTGATGGACAGGATGCCATGATGTTCGTTTTTTGAATGTTGGGTTTTAAGCCAGCTTTTTCACTCTCCTCTTTCACTTTTATCAAGAGGTTCTTTAGTTCTTTCTGCCATAAGGGTGGTGTCATCTGTGTATCTGAGATTATTGACATTTCTCCCAGCAATCTTGCTTCCAGCTTGTGCTTTATCCAGCCCAACATTTCGCAAAATGTACTCTGCGTATGAACAGCATGAAAAGGCAAAAAGATATGACACTGAAATATGAAGTCTGATGCTATAAAGAACAATATTGTATGAATCAAGATAAATTGGAGGCGGTCAAACAGGAGATGGCAACGGTGAACATCAACATTTTAGGAATCAGTGAATTAAAATGGAATGAAATGGGCCAATTTAACTCAGATGGCCATTATATCTACTCCTGTGGCCAAGAATCCCTTAGAAGAAATGGAGTAGCCCTCATAGTCAACAAAAGAGTCCAAAATGCAGTTATTGGGTGTAGTCTCAAAAACGAAAGAATGACCTCTGTTTGTTTCCAAGGCAAACCATTCAATATCACAGTAATCCAAGGCTATGCTCTACTGGTAATGCTGAAGAAGCTGAAGTTGAATGGTTCTATAAAGACGTACAAGAACTTCTAGAACTAACACCAAAAAAAGATGTCCTTTTCTTTATAGGGAATTGGAATGTAAAAATAGGAAGTCAAGAGATACCTAGGCAAGTTTGGCCTTGGAGTTCAAAATGAAGCAGGGCAAAGGCTAATAGAGTTTTGCCAAGAGAATGCATTGGAATAGCAAATCCTCTACCAACAACACAAGAGAAGACTCTACACGTAGACATCACCAGATGGTCAATACAGAAATCAGACCGATTGTATTCTTTGCAGCCAAAGATTGAGAAGCTCTATAGGGTCAGCCAAAACAAGACTGGGAGCTAACTGTGGCCCAGATAGTGAACTCCGTATTGCCAAATTCAGGCCTAAACTGAACTAGGGAAAACCACTAAACCATTTAGGTATGACCTAATCAAATCCCTTATGATTATACAGTAGAAGTGACAAATAGATTCAAGGGATTAGATCTGATGGACAGAGTGCCTGAAGAACTATGGATGGAGGCTCGTGACATTGAACAGGAGGCTATGATCAAGAACACCCCCAAGAAAAAGAAATGCATAAGGGCAAAATGGTTGTCTCAGGAGGCCTTACAGATAGCTGAGAAAAGAAGAGAAGTGAAAGGCAAAGGAGAAAAGCAAAAATATACCCATTTGAATCCAGAGTTCCAAAGAATAAGAAGGAGAGATAAGAAAGCCTTCCTCAGTGATCAATGCAAAGAAATAGAGGAAAATAATAGAATGGGAAAGACTAGAGATGTCTTCAAAAAAAATTAGAGATACCAAGGGAATATTTAATGCAAAGATGGGCACAATAAAGGACAGAAATGGTATGGACCTAACAGAAGCAGAAGATATTAAGCAGAGGTGGCAAGAATTCACAGAAGAGCTATACAAAAAAGATCTTCATGACCCAGATAACCACAATGATGTGATCACCCACCTAGAGCCAGACATCCTGAATTGCAACGTCAAGTGGGCCTTAGGAAGCTTCACTAAGAAAAAAGCTAGTGGAGGTGATGGAATTCCACTTGAGCTATTTCAAATCCTAAAAGATGATGCCGTGAAAGTGCTGTACTGGATATGCCAGCAAATTTGGAAAATGCAGCAGTGGCTGCAAAACTGAAAATGGTCAGTTTTCATTCCAATCCCAAAGAAAGGCAATGCCAAAGAATGCTCAAACTACCGCACAATTGCCTCATCCCACACGCTAACAAAGTAATGCTCAAAATTCTAGAAGCCAGGCTTCAACAGCGCATGAACCATGAACTCCCAGATGTTCAAGCTGGATTTAGAAAAGGCAGAGGAACTAGAGATCAAATTTCCAACATCCATTGGATCATCAAAAAAACAAGAGAGTTCCAGAAAAATATCTACTTCTGCTTTATTGACTATGCCATAGCCTTTGACTATGTGTATCACAAAAAAATGGAAAATTCTATGGGAATGCCAGACCACCTGACCTGCTTGCTGAGAAAACTGTGTACAGGTCAGGAAGCAACACTTAGAACTGGACATGGAACAACAGACTGGTTCCAAATTGGGAAATGATTACGTCAAGGCTGTATATTGTCACCCTGCTTATTTAACTTATATGCAGAGTACATCATGAGAAATGCTGGGCTGAATGAAGCACAAGCTGGAATTAAGATGCCTGGGGAAAATATAATAATCTCAGATACACAGATGATACTACCTTTACGGCAGAAAGCAAAGAAGAACTAAAGAACCTCTTGATAAAAGTGAAAGAGGAGAGTGAAAAAGCTGGCTTAAAACTCAACATTCAAAAAACAAACATCATTGCATCCTGTCCCATCACTTCATGGCAAATAGATGGAGAAACAATGGAAACAGTGACACTTGATTTTCTTGGGCTCCAAAACCACTGCAGATGGTGACTTTAGCCATGAAATAAAAGGTTGCTTGCTTCTTAGAAGAAAAGCTATGACCAACCTAGACAGCATATTAAAAAACAGAGATGTTACTTTGCCGTCAAAGGTCCATCTAGTCAAAGCTATGGTTTTTCCAGTAGTCACATGTGGATGTAAGAGTTGTACTTTAAAGAAAGCTGAGTGCTGTAGAATTGATGCTTTTGAACTGTGGTGTTGGAGATTTCCAAGAGTCCATTGGACTGCAAAGAGATTCATCCAGTCAATCCTAAAGGAGATCAGCCCTAAATTTTCATTGGAAGAACTGATGTTAAAGCTGAAACTCCAATACTTTGGCTACCTGATGCGAAGAACTGACTCATGGAGAAGACCCTGATGCCTGGAAAGATTGAAGGCAGGAGGAAAGGGGATGACAGAGGATGACATGGTTGGATGGCATCACTGACTTGATGGATATGAGTTTGAGCGAGCTCCAGGAGTGGGTGATGGACTGGCAAGCCTGGTGTGCTGCAGTCATGGGGATGTAAAGTGCCAGACATGACTGAGCAACTGAACTGAACCCTGCATATACGTTAAATAAGCAGGGTGACAATATACACCCTTAGTGTACTCCTTTCCCAATTTGGAAGCAGTCTGTTGTTCCGTGTTCAGTTCTAACTGTTGCTTCTTGACCTGCATACAGACTTCTCAGGAGGCAAGTAAGATGGTCTTGTATTCTCATATCTTCAAAAATTTCAAATGGATTAATTTCATTATGATGACTTTGGGAATCACCTTTATCAGTAATATTCACACATTTGAAAAGGAACTCTTTATCCCAAGGTCCAGAATCAAATGGTTGAGTTTTAGTCCTGACAGTGCACAGGTGGTCTCTTTGGGAAGGGGATGACCAGGGATGTATGGGATTAGACAAAATGGAATGAAAAGAATCTTCCCAGGGTACCAGCATCTGTACTTTATATCATTTGGCTGATTCTCCTACTATATTCCTGAATAGATCGAATTTAAAATTTTGAAGACTATTCTTATATCCAGGTCATTCTTTTGGCATTCAGTGTATTACCAGGAATCTTGTTTATACAAAGATACCTGTATACAGAAGAACTAAATATGAACTTTTACAGCAGGATCAATTTTTGTCTGGAATTGTATAGGAAATTATTTACAATAACCACTGTATTATATATATTATATGTATATGTATATATATAAACACACATATATATACACATACATGTATATATACACATACCATATATTTACCATGTAACCGTTCATGTGTTTTATGATATACCCCCTTACCTTAATTCCTCTGTCTTCTGAATTTATTGTCAGTGAGAGTTTTTAAATTGTGTCAGTGTTACCATTTTGATTTACATGCTGTTAAAGGTCAGTTTCCATTCCAACCCCAAAGAAAGGCAATGTCAAAGAATGCTGAAACTACCACANTGTTTTATGATATACCCCCTTACCTTAATTCCTCTGTCTTCTGAATTTATTGTCAGTGAGAGTTTTTAAATTGTGTCAGTGTTACCATTTTGATTTACATGCTGTTAAAGGTCAGTTTCCATTCCAACCCCAAAGAAAGGCAATGTCAAAGAATGCTGAAACTACCACACAATTGCACTTATCTCATGTGCTAGTAAAGTTATGCTCAAAAATTCTCCAAGCCAGTCTTCAGCAATATGTGAACCATGAATTTCCAGATGTTCAAGCTGGTTTTAGAAAAGACAGAGGAAACAGAGATCAAATTGCCAACATCCGCTGGATCATGGAAAAAGCAAGAGAGTTCCAGAAAAACATCTATTTCTGCTTCATTGAGTATGCCAAAGCCTTTGACTGTGCGGATCACAATAAACTGTGGAAAATNGGGTTGACATTTCCTTCTCCAAAGCATGAAAGTGAAAAGTGAAAATGAAGTCACTCAGTCGGGTCCAACTCTTTGTGACCCCATGGACTGCAGCCCAGCAAGCTCCTCCATCCATGGGATTTTCCAGGCGAGAGAGATTGCTGAAGTGGGGAGGTTACTTATTCTAAAAACTACTTGTGACTTTCTAGCTTGTCCTTTACAAATTTTAGTAAATTAGTCCTTTAGCTTGGCCTTTACTAATTTGCTCCTTGGTAAGATGGTGCAAGATCCATACAGCTGAATGCTGAATCTTCAGAGTCACTTAACATTTCATTCCTTTTTTTAACTCCAACTGCCTCATTTTCCTGTTTCTTCTTGAAAGACTTTACTTCAGAATGAAGGCAGTGTGCTACGTATGTAGCATTATTGCCCTATACACTTTTAAATCAAAACCTGAGAGGCAATCCATGCCCAGTACATTCCTCAAAGATAGTAAAGTCTTCATTGACCCAGAGACTCTAATATCATGCTGATGGAATGTGGTTTGTTCTTTTTTAATGTCACTGTCTTCTATTTTAGCAGCTACATTTACTATAAAGATAGCCTGTTAAGCTGGTGTCCTGGGTGTTCCTGGGCTTGGCTGAATATATACAGCAGACTCTCAGCAAAAAAAAAAAATTCAGAACATACAAAGCAGCTGAAATTACCATTTTCATCCTCAAAACAAATTGGGCAAGGCTGTATGTTTTTAAATATATAATTTATTTCAGTGTCAGTAATATATAATCTTATAGAACTAAAGTTGATACAACCTCCTTTGTTTCCAGTTCTCCTATTGTATTTTATATCAATTGACAAATTAAGGTATTTTGTCTATCAAATCATGTATCCAGCTTTGATGAACAGAGACATGGATTCCAAAGCCACTAAATTAAGAGAATTTTTCATCTAGTAGAGTTGTTCTGCTGTCAGAGATTTTGTAGATATAAAGTACGTACTGTGTGAAGAGTTTCAATATCCTATTGGTTTCTTGATAGAAACATCCGTTGGGTCCCTTCCCTGTAATAATTTATCTTAAATAGTTGATTATTTTCGGTGAACATTTTATTGTGTCATTTTATAGCTGTTCGCAGTAAATGTGATTCATTTGTGTAATTCATGACTGTGTTCCTGAGAAAATGTAGTGCATAATTAAAAAGAAACCTGGGCAAATTTTATGAAATCCAATAGGTGCTTTTCTGACAGCTGTTCTGGAACCATATCACCCTCAGATCAGTGATGGAAAGTGCTAGAGAAAGTTGTAAACCTTTTATTGTATGCTTTTCTGTGCTTAAAAATCACCCAATTACTTAACTTGGAAATAGTTTAAAAATCTCATGTGGTTTAGATTAAGCATTATATTTTTCTTGAAAATAGTTTACTTTGTGATGCCATGAATTCAAATCAAGCACTGCATGCTTTCAAATGACTTGATGTCTTTGCAGATCTAATTTTGGTATATTTGTTATCTCAAATAATTCGCCAATTCAATATTTTGGCTTAGCAATCCAAATCAAATTGTGGTCCAAGTAGCAGGCACTCACATCAAATGTACAGAGACTTGACAAGCAATTAGCAATGAATATTTAAACGTCTTCATTACCCTTACATGAGAGATGCAGATGGCATTTAGGGAGATGGCAACCAGAGGACACTACTGTGAATTACGTTCCTATCATTTGGTCACCTGACTATTGGAAGACTTTCTCTGGGCCCCATGCCACTTCTATACTTCTACTGTCTGGCTAAAAATAAAGTAGGCATTCCAAATGCTGTAAAAACAGGTTGCTTCTAAGAAATTTCTGTGCACATTTTGTGATTTTGGAAGGTTGTCTCCAAGGATCCCAGCATACATCCTTGCAGCTTAGCAAACCCAAATGCCAAGACTGTATAAGGGGATTCTGTGAATCAGAGTTCCTTCAAAATTCCTACTGATTGTTGACTTCAGTTACCTCAGTATAATGTGCTGAATGTGTAAAGGTGAATAAATCAACATCTCATCCCTTCCTGAAGCAAATGTACTCAAAAGGGGGAAAAAAAAAGTTTTAGAGTTGTTACAAACATGGCCCATATATACCCCAAAGGGGGGAGAAAAAAGTCTTTGAATAATTATAACTTCCAGACTGAGATCTCATTATAAATTTCTTTTTTAAGGAAAAAACAACACTGGAGAGTCTGACTCAGCAACTGGCAGTCAAACAGAATGAAGAAGGAAAATTTAGCCATGCCATGATGGATTTCAATATGAGTGGAGATTCTGATGGTTTGTGAAAGTTTTCATATCTATTCCAGTAGTATGCAGAAGTATCTGTTTAATGCCAATTAAAACTACTAAAAATTATACCAGACAGCCGCCTCATACCTGATCATTACAGTAAGAGTTCACATGTTCTCCCCAGCACACTCTGTGAGATAACATCTATTACAGATAAAAGAGATTGGCCCTTAGGAATTTGTAGTCATTTTTTCCAAGACCACAGAGCTGTAAGTCTCAAAGGGCAGGTCTAGGATTCAAGATGGTGTGATTATAAAGCGCATGCTGTCAATCACCATTTCCCCTCTCACTTCCATATTTCTTACACCTGAAACAAACTTTTCAGAAATCTGTTATCCCTAGGCTCATTTTAAAGTTTTCATGTGTCAAACCCTGACCAGAATACAGAGCTCAGAGGACATTTTCAGGATAGTTTCTTGCATTTGGGATCCTTTTTCTCTTAATGCCATCTACCATACAGTCAAGTGTCCTGCCTACACTCTGTATCACATCTAGAATTCAAACTGTGCAGTCTCACGCTTCCCACATGTGTCCTGAACTTCTGTTGTCTGTATCATCTCTGAATGTTCCAAACATCCACAGGGACAACTAAATAAATTGATGCTCTAATTCTAATAGCACAGCAAAGAGGGGAAAGAGTGCTTCCCCTTACACTTAGCACTGATTGGGAACCCCTCTCCCAGATCACGTGGCATACATGCATTTTAAGAGCATGGTCCTCAATTTTGTTACTATAGCAGAAGATCCCTATATATAGAAAAGACTGCCCCAGTTCCAACCAGTGAGAAGGCAAGGGACTAGCCAAGCTTGAGCATTTGACCAATAATTCTGTTGAGGCCAAATCTGAATGAATTGGATATCTAAAAAAAGTCTGTGTTTTTCTAGCCTGTTGGATCCAAACATTTCCTTCCATCTTCTGCTCTGCTTAGCTAAGATAAACCTGATCTAAGTACTTGCAAAGAACTTGTTTAGCTTTGATGAAGTCACATAATGTTCATTTTAAGGCTTATGTTGCTGTAAGGTGTAACAAGAAAAGGCAGATGTGCAGATGATCATTTGCTAGCTACAAACCCATTTTAGAAAGATGCCACTGTATATTAATACTCATTTTTGTCAGTAAAACAACACTTACTGGTAATAACACATTTCATAAATTTTAAGTTGTATTAGCATGATAAAATATACCCATGGTACTCAGCATTAAAACATCAAAATGTTTGTTGCTGTTATGTGTTAAATTCAGTCATGCTTGTATGCAAAATATTTTCCAATCTTCATCAGACCAAAGAGTATATTATGAAAGAGAAATAATGAGAAACTCCAAATATGCTGTGTTTTCTGTTTGCTACTGTCAAGATCTTCAAGTCTGGGTCATTTTCCCTATTCCTTCAGATTAAGACAGGAAAAGGAGTATGAAGGAAGAAAAAAAAGCAGAATCAGTGCTTTTGTTGATCATATAAATTCTCAGAAACCCCAAAATATTTGAAATATTTACCCTCTACCAGAATATATCTCTTTCATATTTTATAATGATAACCCTGGAAAACTTAGTGCCAGAGTTCTACATTTTGCTTCTTCTTGTTTTCTTTGCCTAAATTCAAGTATCTCAGGAAGCAGTTTAATCTGCTGAAGCCATTCTACAAAATTGGATAAAGCCTAGAGGACTGATTGAAGCTCCTAAAGGTTCCATTGTCACTCCTGGTTGTGTTTCATCCTGAGTCTCCCTGATTGAAATGTACTTATCAGTGGATCTCTTTGGATAAATTAGATGTTGGGGGAAAATTCAGGAAAATGAACATATTATATTTTTCACCTTATATGTGTAACTGTAGACTTCCTAAGAAACCATTGTAATGTAACTATTCATTTGTTCTTTTCCCATCATTTTTATACATCTTTTGAGAAGCAGACTAACATTGCTGCATTAGCATATTTCATGCATTTATTAGCACATAATTTCAAAGAAAAGCCAAACACAATACAGGAGATATCTGTATTATATTTTAACCTCAAATATCTATTTAGCAGTGTTTTTATTTATATAGCCTCAGAGGGAGTAAAAGGACGTGAGTAGGCTATGTTCTGATAGTCTTCAGATAACAGAGATACTTCTTTACCCATAGTCACCCATTCTGCTGAATAGATTGGTGTCTCACAATTTTGTGAGCTTTTTGATGTAATATTTCTACACTACCAGCGTGCCTGTTGACCTAACCCAACTATCTTCTTTGCAGTTTGCATCAAATATTTTTCTTGTGATGGTTTCTTGTGTGGTCTTGAAAGTGAACAGTGTACAGTCCTTTGAAAGAAAGAAAAAATATATTAGAAATGAATTTAAAAATACAAATATATTTGGCACCACAAGGCTTATCACAAAAACTTCATAAACAAGCATCTGACTCAAGAACTGGAAGTACCGTTATCAGATGTGCTTTTAATTTTCAGATATTTTAATAGACTGTAAAACAATAATGCAAGGAAGGGATTGCCAAAAGTTTTAACACTAATGTGAAGCAATGTTCCTTGTTTTTAGGAAGCGCTGGAGTCTCAGAATCAAGAATTTATAGAGAATCCAGGGGGCGTGGTAGCAATGAACCCCACATAAAGCGTCCAATGAATGCCTTCATGGTGTGGGCTAAAGATGAACGAAGGAAAATCCTTCAAGCCTTTCCTGACATGCACAACTCCAACATCAGCAAGATACTGGGTAAGAAGAGTATTAAGGGTTCAGTGATGTATGAAATACAGGTACAGTTTTGTTCTCAGCATTTGCTGAAAGAGATTGGGTTTGGAGGCTAAACAGCTCATGTTTTCTACATATCTAAAAAAGAAGTACCCTTACTGAGCCTTTTCTTCTGACTATGAAGCATTCCACATTCATCAAGAAATAATGCCCAAATTCTGTGTGTTTCTATACCATTAAGTTGCTTCAGTCATGTCCAACTCTGTGAGACCCCATAGACGGCAGCCCACCAGGCTCCTCCATCCATGGGATTTTCCAGGCAAGGGTACTGGAGTGGGGTGCCATTGCCTTCTATACTAGTTGTTGCAATATTTTCTCTTTAAAAATCTAAAAAATATTTGTACTAAGACCAAGGGAAAGGGTTCTTTTCATACGAGACTCTCAGTATTGGTATTGAAAGCGTCTGCCTGCAATTCAGGAGACCGGGTTTCAATTCCTGGGTCAGGAAGATCCCCTGGAGAAGGAAATGGCAATCCACTCCAGCACTATTGCCTGAAAAATCCCATGGACAGAGGAGCCTGGTAGGCTACAGTCCATGGGATTGCAAAGAGTCGGATACAACTGAGCGATCTTCATTTTATTTTCCTTTGTAAACACCATAGAATTCATCCTGTCATGGGGGCAGGAGTGGAGGAGGAAATGATGACTGTTCTAATACTATAATTGCAAATCAGTTTAGGCTGTCAGGACACAATTTGTTGGGTGTGCATTATTTAGTTTTTACTTTTGGTAACCTTACATGTATTTTCAGTATCATTTAAAAAGGGACTTTTCCTGCTATTGCAACTTTTACCTTAACAGAGGACAAAATACATACATAGACACTGAAGCACACAACAAAACTGGGTGAGAGGAAAGAGTACTGATTATAATAAGACCTATTAAATACCAGTATAAGTCTCAGAAAGAAGGCTGGAAAGATTCTGTTTCTTTGGTGCAGTTCTCTTGACATCATCATCATCGTCATCTTCACCACCTGTATCTTCAAGAGCATAGTGTGTCGGTTCTGGACAACCTAAGCAAATTCTTATTATTCTTTGAATTCTAAGAGCTAAATAATAAAAAATAGAAGAGGAACACCATATTAGCACATTTTGTCTTTGACAAATAAGTAGCAAAATTTGTCAAAGTTATTAAAGCATTGTTAAAATCCATATGCACTTGGAATTACATACAGCTCATGCAGTGTGCCTTTTGATTCTTTACAGTAAGGGATTGATCATCTGAAAGTAGTTACTAAACATGTGATGTGTTTTTATGATCCCATATTTTCCAACAATGGTAATAGATGCTTCCCAGTCCACAGTGTACATTTGTAATGAAGCAAGAAGAAACAAAAATCATTTACTGCTTAAACTTGTGTCTCAGTTTTTATCAAAAGGATTTTGAGATCTTTAGATGAAGCTTATCTCAAGATATATGAACATGTGAAGCTTTATGTGTACATAAACATGAATATTTATGCATAAATATGTATCCATCTATAATAAAAAACTGGAACTGAACAAAAGGAAATGGACATGTTTCTGCACCTCTACTATCTCTTATCTATTTTTCTTCTTATGATTATATATTCTACCTTCCGTATGAATTTTTTCATTAAAAAAATACTATATCCGTTTCATTTGGAAAAACTATAAAAAATAAAATACTTTATGTAAGCTTATCTCATATTTTAATACATCAGTTATCACATTAGAAATTCCCAAATTTCAAAAAAAATCTAAAAACTAAAAACTAAGACTATTTAACCTGTGTGTATATCATTCAATTTATGTGCCTGAATACGAAGAAAATAATAATGACTGATTAAAATCTTACTCCAGATATAACAGGAATATCATTTTGGATGACATGAAATAATTTAGGAAATAAAGCAAAAGCCTTCATGGGAAAGAGATGTCTGGCTAAAATAGAATTCCTTTCTCATTTGGAGGAGAAAATATTAGAATGACTATATGATCATATCATAATAGGCTGCATGAAAGAGAATGCTGCCTAATTTAATTAAGATTTTTCAATGAAATTGTGCTAATTAAATATAAAGCAGAAAAAAATCCACTAAGGTCTTGGGCTTCAATATTTAGTCATAGCTTCAAACAAATAAATGATCTTCAAATATCCACAAGATCATTCTGAATGGCTCATTTCGTATAAAAGTACAAAGAAAGCTTGATGTTTTCCTTTTTACTGATTGTTTTGGATAACAGCCTCCGACAGCATGCCGCTAATTCATTCTGCTTAAAACAGGCGCTTGAGCTGGGTTGACATTTTACGTAGTCTCTGGGGATCCTAGTTGACATTTTAAAGGGCTTCTAAGCATTTTATAATACCCTAAAATCTGGTTTTAATAAGCCATTCTGCTGAAATTGTTAACATAAGGAATCACCTTTTACTGTTTGGCACTAGATCAGGAATGGGGGACATCTTTTTCTGATTAGATATACAGTAGTTGGAGGAAAATGTGCAAATTCATTACAGACCCCGTGGAGATGACACTGTTGCTCAGCTCAAACCTTTCATTTTTATTGTATTGCCAGGTTTAGAAAGGGAAAGAGCACTTTTAAGATTGATTTTTTTTTTTTCATTTTGAACATCAGAAATTTTTGACTGAATCTTCCTATATGTCATCAGGAGGGATACCTAAATGAACTTGATTCTTTTTTCATTGTCAAACACTAGTCTTTTGAAAACAACAGGTGACTTACTTCTTGTACATGGTCAGAGTGAGGAACCAGCCACACCCAAATCAAGATGTTTTCATCTTTTGAAGGTATCCAAAACGCTATCCTCCCATTTTCATCTGCTGTGTTTAGGGGGTTGCATTACTGTTACAAACAATGGTGGTTGTACCTGCAAAGCCACAGAAACCAAAACCAAACTTGTCATTTGATTAACTTCATTCAGAAGCTACTCTTAAAAAATGGAAACTGCATTTGCCACCAAACTGAACCACTGTACTGATGAGTCATAAAATAGAGTAGTTACCTTAAGCATTAACTGGGTCAAAATGGTCCTTTAATTCTTAATTTTGAAAAGACATGTAATAGTGAGATGGCCCTATTTTTTTAAACGTAGTTTAGAATTCAATGATACTTCCAGAGAATTTATATTATCCAATGTCAAATATTTTGATTCCAGTTCATACAGAGTTAGAAACCAACTTATTTGAGAATTTACGCGTCTTTTACTATCCTTTTTCCTGTGCATGTTAGCCAGAACAATGTTAAGTTCTTCTACTCCCTATTCCCACTGCAAGATCTTGACCATTTCATTCTTCCTCCTTAGGCTACTCTTCTCTTTCTATCCCTATAGGAGTCATTTTTGCAGCAGTGCCTTCCTGACCTATAGAATCCTGATCCCATCTCCTTATGATATGTTCTCATAGCTTCCTGCACTTTCCACAATTGTAACTAAAATTATACATTTGGCAATGACATATTTAATCTATTTCTCCTTAGCTGGATTATAAGCTCCAAGAAAATAGGTATCATGATGACTCATCACAGCATATAGTTAATACAGCATCATGCGTATAGTAGGAAATCTTAAAAATAGCTCTTACCTTCCAAGGTATATTACTATGAGGCATAAACATTCCCTTTCCTTAGAGAAAATTTCTTTTTTGATCTAATAGAACATTTAAACTTAGGGAAGAGTCTTTGGCAATCCCTATGCTAACTGAGAATGCTAGTTCTTTTGTTCTATGGGTGATATTTTAAGTCAACTATTCCTTGAGCCACTGTTCGATTTCTTTTATTATTCAGTAAGTTGTTCTGGTAAGTTCACTTTTCCACACCCTGTTCTGAGGTTAAAAATTCTGGTATACATACTTACAAGACAATCCACAAGAAGAATTGATCCAGTTCAATAGTATTATAGCGTTATCTGTGTTTATATTTGCCCTAAGAGCAGCATGATTTCCAAGTGCCTCTAGGAAATAATGTTAGATAATAAAGAGTGTGAGCATGTACCTACAAATGATATGACCTGAACAGCTGACTAAATGTTGGACACTGCATTTAGACACAAACTTGAGAAAAGAATCGAAAAATAAACTCTCTTATTTGAACTGTAACCTGAGTTCCTGTTATAATGAAATCATATTGGCTCTCTAGGTTGGAAAAAATTTGCTTACAAATCTTTGTAATATTTCCATGGATATACCCACCCAGGCAACATCTGTTCCAACAGGAAACAATTCCAAGGGAAGAGAAGTCCCTTTCTCTTCATTTCTTTAATAAATGTAACAGCCCAACAGTTAGAACTGAACATGGAAAAACAAACTGGATCCAAATAGGGAAAGGAGTACGTCAAGGCTTTATATTATTAATCACCTTGCTTATTTCATAGAGTCACAAACTCTGTACACAACTGAAGGGACTTAGCACACACGCACAAACTGATTACTTGCAGATAAACATCCACAAAGATACATTACTACTACTATTTCTGTTACTACTACACATAGCCATACTGATAGAAGCAAAACTTTAAATCACATCTGTATTGTGAATAAGCATAAACCATTTTTAATTAAGCTTCAAACTTCAAAAATCAGTTGTTTTCCGCAATCCTCGTTGAATCCGAACCAAAATTAAAAGTGAAAGGAAAGGGAAGACCAATTTGGACTAACATTACTAACACATACTTTATCACAGGAAGTGGCAGTTTTATATATTCTTGAAAATAATTTCTAAAGAGAAAAACATTACTGTAAGTTTTGCTTTCTGGCTTAAAAATATTTGATGGATCCTATGTAGTAGGTAGATATAAGTATGTAAAGACACATGTTGTACTACACTTTTGATTTCTGTCAAACCTGAATCAGTAATCTTCAATTTAATAGTTGTGTGAGCTTTGGTAAGTTACTTCATCCATTTGAACTTCTATTTTTTTCATCTTTGAAAATGGGTATAAATGCTGTCTGCAAAGCCTTTGACTGTGTAGATCACAATAAACTGTGGAAAATTCTGAAAGAGATGGGAATACCAGACCACCTGACCTGCCTCTTGAGAAATCTGTATGCAGATCAGGAAGCAACAGTTAGAACTGGACATGGAACAACAGACTAGTTCAAAATAGGAAAAGGAGTACNACGTGAGTCTGAGTGAACTCCAGGAGTTGGTGATGCACAGGGAGGACTGGAATGCCGGGATTCATGGGGTCGCAAAGAGTCAGACATGACTGAGCGACTGAACTGAACTGAATACACAGTATTATGTTTTCCTCAAACATCATAAGCTAATGTACTTGTACAACTTGTTTGCAAGACTTTAAATTACGTTTCCCGTAACCACAGGGAATGGTTTTCTTTCCTTTTGTATTTCTGAAATAGAGCAAAAACATATTTTCTGAGAATACTAAGGAGTATTTTTTTAGTAGGCAGAAATTTTTACTTTCTTGAAAATTTTAAATTAAAAATTTGCAATCAATTACCAAATAGTAATGATTTAATTGATTTCCCACTCAATGTTAATTCATTGTAGCCTTGTCTTTTATTTTCTATGTTTTATTTAATCATGTATTTTATGATACCTATTTATGCAGGTTCAGTTCAGTTCAGTTCAGTTCAGTTCACTCAGTCGTGTCCGACTCTTTCTGACCCCATGAATCACAGCTCGCCATGCCTCCCTGTCCATCACNTCATTGTAGCCTTGTCTTTTATTTTCTATGTTTTATTTAATCATGTATTTTATGATACCTATTTATGCAGGTTCAGTTCAGTTCAGTTCAGTTCAGTTCACTCAGTCGTGTCCGACTCTTTCTGACCCCATGAATCACAGCTCGCCATGCCTCCCTGTCCATCACCAACTCCTGGAGTTCACTCAGACTCCCATCCATCGAGTCAGTGATGCCATCCAGCCATCTCATCCTCTGTTGTCCCCTCTTCTCCTGCACCCAATCCCTCCCAGCAACAAAATCTTTTCCAATGAGTCAACTGTTCCCATGAGGTGGCCAAAGTACTGGAGCTTCAGCTTTAGCATCATTCCTTCCAAAGAAATCCCAGGGCTGATCTCCTTCAGAATGGACTGCTTGGATCTCCTTGCAGTCCAAGGGACTCTCAAAAGTCTTCTCCAAAACCACATTTCAGTTCAATTCATTTGCTATGTCGTGTCTGATTTTGTGAACCCATGAATTGCAGCACGCCAAGCCTCCCTGTCCATCACTAACTCCTGGAGTTCCCTCAAACTTATGTGCATTTAGTTGGTGATGCTGTCCAGCCTTCTCATCCTCTGTCGTCCTGTTCTTCTCCTGGCCCCAATCCCTCCCAGCATCAGGGTCTTTTCCAATGAATCAACTATTCACATGCGGTGGCCAGAGTTTTGGAGTTTCAGCCTCAGCATCAGTCCTTCCAGTGAACACCCAGGACTGGTCTCCTTTAAGATGGACTGGTTGGATCTCTTTGCAGTCCAAGGGACTCTCAAGAGTCTTCTCCAACACCACAGTTCAAAAGCATCAGTTCTTTGGCACTCAGCTTTCTTCACAGTCCAACTCTCACATCCATACATGACCACTGGAAAAACCATAGCCTTGACTAAATGGACCTTTGTTGGCAAAGTAATATCTCTGCTTTTTAACATGCTATCTAGGTTGGTCATAACTTTTCTATGCAGGCTAATGAGGTCTAAATATTGGAAATATTTTGTTATTGCTGTTGAAGTTCAACTTTTTGGGCCAAATAAATGTAAAATAAATAGATCCAATATGTTTTAGATAATTAATGAAACAGTAATATAAACAGATATGATTTAATTACAAGTTTTTAAAGCTGTGGAAAGATACTATGTATTCATGTTATAGGTATATAATTTATTGGAGAAGAAAATGGCAAGCCACTCCATTATTCTTGCCTGAAATATCCCAGGAAGGGAGGAGCCTGGTGGTCTACAATCCATGGAGTGGCAAAGGGTTGGACTCAGCAACTAACACTATACATGTACTTTATTATATATTTCACATACCAGCCTCAAATGATATTAGTTACTCTTCTTCCACAATTTTTCTCACTTACTTTTATGGCATGAATTTTGTCTACCTAAGTTTCATGTGGACCTTCCCAGGTGGCTCAAAGGGAAAGAATTCATTTAACAATGTAGGAGACATCTGAGACAAGAGTTCAATCCCTGGGTCAGAAAGATCTCATGGAGAAAGAAATGGCAACCCATTCCAGTATTCTTGCCTGGGAAATCATATGGACAGAGGAGACTTGTGGGCTACAGTTCATGAGAATGAAGAAAAGTCAGACACAACTAAGTGACTAAACAACAGCAACAAGGTTTCATCTAAATTTCTATCTTCTGCTTTTCTATAATCTACACAAAAATTTTCAAGCGTTTCCCATGTTATTGCAGTTAAGGGCCTTAAAATTCCTTCCCCAGCCAATATGAATACATAGCTAATATAAAATACCCCCAATTCTGAAACCAAGGACTCCTTATAACTTATTTTTTTCTATTAATGCTTTTACAAGTGTTCTAATTTCTGATCAGATGACATCTATCAATTATCAAGCTGAGATGATTCTGTAACTATTTATTCTTTTGTTCATGCAGCAAGAATTTATCGTTACTACTAAAATTGGCTGATAACAATCTCAATACATTATTGATAATGTAATAATTTCTTCCATTTTGTTGGATGTGAATTCTCTCAGAATGTTTACTAGAGATTGAGGACTCTTTGGATAGCCTGCTGGGATACTCAGTAATGCTACAACAGCAAGTCTCTGTTGACAGATCATTTATGGTAATCTGTTCTCTCATGGTGCCCAAAGCTTGTACCAGGCTCCATCCATCTTGTTCCAGAATGTTTGATCCTGCCTAAATCTTATGCTTTGATCCTATATTTTTAGTATCACCAATGAGTGTTCTGACAATATAATTTATAGTCCAAATAGAGATACTATTGACTGAAAAACAGTAAAACACTTAAGATGTATATTTTTTGAATTTTTGGAGTGGGTAGCCATTCCCTTCTCCAGGTGATCTTCCCAAACCCAGTGATAAAACCTGGATCTCCTGCATTTCAGGTGGATCCTTTACTGTCTGAGCCACCAGGGAAGCCCAAATTGACCACAGTATATTGTAAAATTTAAAAATAACAATATTTTAAAATATTTTTTTAATTTCTAAAAGTATATATAGGTATACATACATTAATTTAAATTTTTATTTATATTAATTTCTAAGCATTTACATAAGAAGAAAAAATTCTAGTATATATATGTCTATTTCTAATGCTAAATCACTAATATTTTTCTGAAGAATATGTTTTTCAATGTGTCATAAAGTGTAAATTTGTACTGGAAAGCAGAAAAATCTATCAGATTTTTTTCTGTAAGTTAAGATACTTTAAAATATTGTAGGACTTCCCTCTGGGTCCAGTAGTTGAGTCTGTGCGCCAATATAGGGGATGTGGGTTCAATCCCTGTGGTCCAGGAAGATCCCACATGCCACAGAGTAACTAAGCCCATGTGGCAAAACTACAAAATCTGAACTCTAGAGCCTGAGCTCTGTAACTAAAGAAACCACCACAGTGAGAAGCCCACACACGACAACTGAGTAGCCCCCACTCTCCACAACTAGAGAAGGTTCACATGCACCAAAGAAGACCCAGTGCTGCTGAAAATAAATAAACATAATAGTTATTCAAGTTAAAAATTAAATACAGTTTGATTCAGGTAGGGACTTCTCTGGTGATACAGCAGTTAGGACGCAGTATTTTCTCTACTATGACCCTAAGTTCAATTCCTGGTTGAGGAACTAAGATCTTGAAAGCCATGAGGTGAAGCAAAAAAAAAAAAAAAAAAAATTGATTCATGTAATTATTTATTTTGTTTAAATCCTCCTTTAATAAGTAGATTTCTAAAGCTTTCTATTTTGGATGAGTTGTTCTAAGTAATCCCAATTTTCCAAGAACTGATTTGTTGTTAGAGCTAGTATTTTATTCATTATTGCTATGACTGAATAATCCCCAGCTACTTTTGAAAATGCAATCACACGTTAAAAAACTCATTTGCAAAATATTTAATTTAATAGTAAGGCACCTATGTTGGTTTGCTAAATAGTTCCTCAAAGGTAAAACATTTTTAATTGATAAAAAGTAAAGAAAGAAATTGCCTATTGCCATGAAGAATTTTTTTTTGCTTTCAATATCAGATTTGTATACCTCATATATAATATATATACTATACATAGCTTATTTTGTAAGTATTTAAAGATGTTTGTAAAATTTGACAACTGGATTTTAATTCTGAATTATATTTTCATTAAAACCAACTTCAAGCACATTCTTGCTTCACAGACATTTAGATTTAGTAGGATTATTTCTTTTGCTGTGATACTATGCTTCAAATTTATACTCATAGTAATTTGCAATACTAATTTTATTTTCAATGTTGATCTGTGAAGCTGAATTTTAGCAACTCTCACAATTTCAGTTGTTTCATTTTTGGGAGAATTAAATTTTATAAGCTTTGTTTTAATTCATGAACTAAACAAAACATTTGAATCCTGTTTGGAATTAAGTGAATTCCTATTTAAAGTAACTGATGATTGGTTATGGTTTTTCCAGTAGTCATGTATGGATGTGAGAGTTAGACTATAAAGAAAGCTGAGCACCGAAGAATTGATGCTTTTGAACTGTGGTGTTGGAGAAGACTCTTGAGAGTCCCTTGGACTGCAGGGAGATCCAACCAGTCCATTCCTAAAGAAGATCAGTCCTGGGTGTTCATTGGAAGGACTGATGTTGAAGCTGAAACTCCAGTACTTTGGCTACCTCATGTGAAGAGCTGACTCATTGGAAAAGACCCTAATGCTGAGAAGGATTAGGGGCAGGAGAAGGGGACAACAGAGGATGAGATGGCTGGATGGCATCACTGACTCGATGGACATGGGTTTGTGTAGACTCTGGGAGTTGGTGATGGACAGGGAGGTTTAGCATGCTGCAATTTATGGGGTCCGAAAGAGTCGGAAAGGACTGAGTGACTGAACTAACTGAAATGACCTGATGATAAACAACAGCATTATTTAACTATATTCTGATGCACTTGACTTTCTTCTTATATTAACATATTTTATATATTAATATCTATCAGTTCACTTTTTGTTTGTTTGTTTTTTGGTATGTACTAGGCTCTTATCCATATCAACCTTCCTTTTAGAACTGAGCTTCCAAAATGAGTAGAGTTACTTGCTCATCCTGTGCTTACTTATTCCAAGTTACCTGACACTAACTTGCAGTGTTCAACACCACCTTATTATTAGGCTTTTTTTTTCCAGTTATTTTTTGATATATATGGCCATGGACACTGCTGATATTTCCCAGCTTCTTGAAATTTTCTATTTCATCAGATGGCTTCATTCTCTTTGATGACTCATTATTAACTGTCTTTGCAAAATATTTTTCACTTGCATTTCCAATGGTGAAGACTCTGAGAATTTCAAAATACCCTGGATGATTAAGTAGGATAAAAGATTTAAAATGTTCACTGTGTTTGTTATAAAGGTGATGTTAATAACTTGATAGTTATACTTTCATTGATGACAAGTAGAAATCACACTGAAATCATCTGAAAGGTGAATACAAGATTGAAATATGTGGCTACATTTTAAGAAATTGGCTATTAATTGGAGAAGATAAATAGAATTATAGATAATGGGTATTTAAGGTCAAAGAACATGTGTTTTATATACATACACACACACACACACACACACTGAGTTCAATCATAAAGCTAATTGTTTTATAATTGAATCACTTTGGAATACTTAAATCCCTAAAGGAAGAAATGAACTTATGATTCTAATTCAGAAAAGCATGGATAAGCTAAGACTTCCTACTTTATGATCAACTGCCTTTTGATTCCTAATAAGAGCCAATGGCTCAAATCCTCCTACTGTCTAATATACTTAGTGCCTTAGTTTCTAAAACACAGAACTAACTAACTCATAAAACCTTTCATTAAGTCCTCATTGACTTTGGAATAAAATACAGATTTCTTAGCTTAGAATAAAATGTCCTTCATTTGTAAGCCCTTTACTAACACTTTAGACGTGCATTTTTATCATCTTTCCTTCCAATATGCCTTCTGGAATCTCTCTATAGATGTCTAAATGTATTAAGTTTCAGAGACATTGATACAAGATTTTTATTATGCTCAAAACCTTTCTTTCCCTCATCACCAATTTAATTCATTTTTTAAGTTTTAGACCATTCACTTATTTGATAAATATTCATTGTGAATATATGAAACACCGTACTATGTGTTGGTGACACAGCAAAGAAAAACACAGATATTATATATATATAATATTATATTTATTTATGTTATCTCAATTATATTTATTTTATAATTACTGGATTAATAGATGTTGACTTTACTAGAATATTCACAATAAAAAGGAATTATCCCTTATATATTGAATTAATAAAGTCATCATTTTTAAACCAATAATTATAAAATGAACACAAAAATACAATAAGCACTATTTAAATAAAGCAACATTACAGAATATCATGAAATTGTATAGCAAAAAGACTCAGAGCTTTGAGAAGTTTCAAAAAAGTAAGCTAAGTATAAATAGCATTTAGTATGAAATTTGATTACTAAGAAACAAATTCAGTATGGGAAAGTTTAGAAAAAGTACCACAAGAGAAGCTAGATACTTCAAAGATGAAACCAGATCTTTGAGCATTAGAGAAATTTACACAAGGCTGAGTGCCTTGAAAAACGAATTTAATAGAGAAAGAGTAGCATGAACTTAGACTAAGGATATAAACCAGGATATAATTATGTGAGGTTTACAAACGATGATAAAAAATAATATAAGGTTGTTCTTTATGATCAGAGGAAGTTTTTCTATATGCTTTTAAGCAAATGTGTGACATGACCAGGTATAAATTTTTAAAGCATAATTTGAGATGTTGCCTGGAGAATAGATAGACTGCAAATATGCAAGAATGAATGTAGGGGGAGTGATTAGGAGGTTATTACAGACTTTAGATAAGAAATGATGATGAGTTGAACTAGGATGCTAGGAATGGAGATGAAAAGAAGGAGCTGCCTGAATATTTTAGTAGAAATTTTATATTTATTTGATAATGGAGATACGAGGGAGGAAATTAGATGTTATTTCCTCCAGAATGTTTACTGGATCTTTCTCATCTAGGTTAGTTCCTATTTATATGCCCTCCGGGTTTACCTCAGTCTTAGAAGTGGCCACATTTTATTGTCAGTATTCATTTATCTTTCTTCTTCCAAGTGCATCAACTATGGAGAGCAAAAATATGTCCTTTTTTTATCTCTGTATTTTCAGTGTCAAATACAGTGGGTAATCTATTTCTTGGTGGATAAACGTAAACGATTTTGGAAGGAGAGAGACATTTTGGAAATTTCAGGTGACCCTTGATTTTCTGGCTGCTTCTAAAACTCACCTTTTCCCTTGTTCTTTCTGTTTCCAGATTAAGTCTGTGTGTGAGGGTATAGGAAAAGAAAACTTAGCATTTTATGTATTCACATGAATATCTGAAGTCAAACTGACTCAGGAAATCATGGTTTTTGAAAGCTCATGTTCGTAGAGGATTTGACTCAAATAATTGTAATAATAATTGTTAACAGAAATATCTGTAGATAACAAAGATTATGGTATACTGGAAACAGCAGTGTATTTATAACCAGTAAGCTTTGGTCTGATACTGACTAGTTGTGAAGTATTGAATAAAATAAAGGATTGCTGACATTTGCATAGGAAATTGTCCCTTTCTTTGTGCTTTTCCATGCATATGCAAGTGTTCTGCCTCTCTCATTACCTCTCCTATGCTATTCCTATGGCTACATTCCACAGAGAGTTGCTAGCACCTCCCAGACATAAATAAAAGAATCAATTTCCATAAATGATACAGCCTGAGGAGTGAATTTGAGGGCTTGGAAAGCAGCCAGTTCTCTAGGTTTATGGCAATGCTTCCTGCATTGCAATCTGCTGTGCTGGGGGCATGTGAAGACAGGAAACAGCAGGCCCCTTAGTCATCTGTAGACTGCAGGGCTGTGGTGAGCCCTCCACAGGCAGGATGGCTAGAGGATCTGCTTTAAATGGCCCTGATGTTCTTCTGACCATATGCTAAAGCTGTTGAATGCTGGGAAATGGGAATATCACAGAGCTACCTGTTGTGCCCCAGTTAGAAACTGATTTCTGCATTACCTAAATGGTCCAGAATAAACAGTATTGGATCAAGAAAAAAAAAAAATCATTATTTATTGTCACCAGTTATTTAATTACAAGTTACATTAACTTTAATTTCTCAGTTTTTATTTAAGTTAACCCTGCTTGTGTCAACCTCTATAGATGAAACAGTGGTCCTTTATATACTCGATACATGGAACAAGTTGCCAATCTATGATATACAATAAAGCATTAATTTATGATAAGAAATAAATATCATTGTAAATGTGGCAGAGGGACCATCTAGTACAAATGCTCTGTGTTTAACATATTAGAATTGGTCTTGCTTGATGTGGGTTGCTGTAACAAAGTAATATATACTGGGTGGCTTACACACAATAGAAATGTATTCTTGGAGGCTGGTTCTGGGAAGTCCAAGAACAAAGTACTGGCAGCTTCAGTGTCTAGAGAGAGTCCACTTTCTGGTACATAGAGAATTGTCTGTTGCTGTAAATTCACATGGCAGAAAGGATAAGATTCTTGCTAAAACCTCTTTTGTAAGAACTGTAATCATGTTATGGAGTCGAAACTCACAGCTTGCTGCATGACAGGGCAATAATTTAGAGACAAGTTGTTGGGACAAGGAATAGCAACTTGATTCATAAAACCAACAGACACATGGCTAACATGACTAAGAACAAATGTGTTTGCATGCTAAGTCGCTGCAGTTGTGTCCAACTCTTTGCAACCCTATGGACTGTAGCCCACCAGGCTCCTCTGTCCATGGGATTTTCCAGGCAAGAATACTGGAGTGGGTTGCCATGGCTTCCTTCAGGGGATCTTCCCAACCCAGGGACTGAACCAGCATCTCTTATATCTCTGCATTGGCAGGCAGATTCTTTACAGCTGGCACCACTAGGGAAGCCCTAAGTACAGGCAACAGAGCACAGAGGTTAGAGTTTAAGGATTGGATACAAAATGGAGTCAGGTTTGCCCTGTTAAGTTCCAGTCAAGGCTGCACCCTTTTGACCTAATCACCTCCCAGAGATTGCACTTGTTAATATTATAACTTTGGGAGTTAGAATTTCAATATAAGAATTTTGAAGGGACACAAACATTCACTCTTTAGGAGAATGATGTTACCACTGTCACTCATAATGACTGAAAGTGGTAATTATAGGAAAAGACTTTTTACAATTAACTATTTTAAAGATTTTTATTTTGGTTCTTTAAATATTTCTTTTTCTTTAATTCTTCCTTCAACTTAACTAGCTTGTCCATCAGCAGGAACTTGAGGTTGTGCCTTAGAGTAATGATAAAGAGGAATTCAAACTTTTTTAAATAATATTTTTGTTGTCACAAAAGCTAAGTTTAATTACATCTGACTTCATTCCAGAGGTCATTCTAGAACACTGGTTGATGGTACATCATAGCACTTCTTTCAGTAGGAACCCTGTTAATGATATTTCTGCAAAGAAATAATAGATTCAATAAATACTCATCCAAGAAAAATAATAAATCCTTAACTGACCACCTTGTTTTTACTCTAGTTGATTAGATCCACTTTAAGGCCAGATTTCCTACTCTTCCATATATGCAGTTTATCAATTTTTATTGTTGAAGTGTATTATTTTTAATAAACACATATTATAATTATCATTTGCATACCCATTTTTGTATTTATGGTCATTGGATAATTTATACTATTTTAAATTATTTTCCTATTATGAATACAGGTATATGGCATTTATTTCTAATTGAGGTATAATTCACATATAATAAAATTCAGCCTGTGAAGAGTAATTTTATGAAACATGACATATAGAAAAATGTATAGACAAATTCCATCTCTTTCCAAAAAGCTAAAAAAATTTGCCTAGTCCAAAGTCATAAATATCTTCATCTTAAAGTTTTACAGTTTTTAATTTTACATATAGATCTAAGATGTATTTTTTGTTATTTATTATGATGTGAGATGTAGATCAAGATTTATTATTTCTTTATATATCTAATTGCTTCAACATTGTTTCAGCAGATTTTTCCAGCACTATTTATTTCTTCATTTAATTGCCTTTTCTTCTTTTTTAAAAATCAACTGACTATATATATATGCATCCATTTCTTGATACCTTAATGTGTTCTAGTAATCTTTAAGATGACTTTTTCTAATACTACAGTCTCTTGATTATTCAAGTTGTTCAGTAAGTCTTGAAAACAGATAGTGTGAGTCCTTAATTTTATTTTTATTTTTTTCAAAATTAGTTTGATTATTTTGGATCCTGTTCCCTTCTATATAAATTGTAGGATCAGCTTACAAGTTTCTCCTAAATTTTTGCATTCAGTCTTTCAAACTTAAGCATTTTTTATTCACTAGCATCCACAGGAGAAGTTATGGATTTCAAGCATGCTGTTATTTTTCCTACTCAATAAGTGTTCTGAAGAGGCAGGTGGAATACAAACTCATGAGGAGGAATGAGTTATGGAGCGAAGGAAAACCAGTTTATCAGTGCGAAAAAAGCAAAGGACAAAACCATGAGTGCAAATACTGAATTCATTTTAAGATTACATAAGATCTGTGCCATATTAATATTTTAACATTATATGATGAGAACAAATTTTACTTCCTATAAGAATCTGGTTTATATTTGAATGTTCACTGGACCATTTAACAAAAGTTATTATATTAGCCTTTGGCATGGAGTATGTTATCAATGACAAAATTTGGACTTTAAAACAATATTAGAAAATATTACAGAAGATGAAATACTTTTATCTATAAAATCTAATTTTAAAGTTATTTCTCCAGTGTTTTTGACATATTATGTACATTCATAACTAATGATGTTTATTTATTCATATTATGGTTGCTATTGATATTGTATTAGCATGAGATAAGTATTATTATTCAAAGAACATTGCAGTGATAACCATGGCACTAGTCTTGCTGCTAAGAGGTATTAGTGGTGACACTGATGTACAACTGAAGAAGCAGTACTTCCAGGCCTAGTAGCCTCTTACTACTTACTAGTAGTACTGATCTTTTGAACCCACTTCAGTTTTCTGTACTTCATTCCCCAGCTTGTGGCCCTCTATACACAAAGTTCCAAAAGTGAAAGCCAAGGAGCTGAGGGAGGACATAAGGTCGAATTTGGGAGACACTGACAAGAAAGTCACTTTTGATTTGACCCAGACAAGAGGTGTTTTTCCTATAATCCAGGTTATAGAATCAGGGAAACATGATATGTATGCTATAGATACTCCCACAAAATATGAACTTAGGCTATTTTAAAGGAAACACATATTCAGTATATCTCCTATATAATATAATAATAAATTAATTGTAGTATTTCTACTGTTGTTTGGTTGCTAAGCTGTGTCTGACTCTTTGTGACCCTATGGACTACAGCAAGCCAGGCTTCCCTGTCCATCACTATCTCCCAGAGTTTGTTCACATTCACGTCTTTTGATTCAATGATGTCTTCCAACCATCTCAAACCATCTCATTCTCTGTCATCCCCTTCTCCTCCTGCCCTCAACCTTTCCCAGCATCAAGGCTTCTCCAATTATTTAGCTCTTCACATCAGATGACCAAAGTATTGGAGCTTCAGATTCATATTCTGTCCTTCCAATCATTATTCAGGGTTGATTTGCTTTAGGATTGATTGGTTCAATATCCTTGTTGCCCAAGGGACTCTTTAGAATCTTCTCCAGCTCCACAGTTCTAAAGCATCAATCAATTCTTTGGTACTCAGCCTTCATTATGGTTCAATTCTCACATCTTATGTTATAATATATACTACTTTGATATATACATAAAAGTCACTTTGATGTTCCATTTTTATCCTTGTTTTTTCTATTAAAAAAACAAAATCAGTTCACTTCAGTTCAGTCCCTCAGTTGTGTCCAAATCTTGGCAACCCCATGAATTGCAGCACGCCAGGCCTCCCTGTTCATCACCATCTCCTGGAGTTCACTCAAACTCACATCCATCGAGTTGGTGAAGCCATCCAGCCATCTCATCCTCTGTCACCGCTTTTCCTCCTGCCCCCAATCCCTCCCAGCATAAGAGTCTTTTCCAATGAGTCAACTCTTTGCATGAGGTGGCCAAAGTACTGGAGTTTCAGCTTTAGTATCATTCCTTCCAAAGAAAACCCAGGGCTGATCTCCTTCAGGATGGACTGGTTGGATCTCCTTGCAGTCCAAGGGACTCTAAAGAGTGTTCTCCAACACCACAGTTCAAAAGCAACAATTCTTTGAGCTTGGCTTTCTTCACAGTCCAACTCTCACATCCATACATGACCAGTGGAAAAACCATAGCCTTGACTAGATGGACCTTTGTAGGCAAAGTAACGCCTCTGCTTTTCAATAAGCTATCTAGGTTGGTCATAACTTTTCTTCCAAGGAGTAAGCGTCTTTTAATTTCATGGCTGCAATCACCATCTGCAGTGATTTTGGAGCCCAAAAAAATAAATCTGACACTGTTTCCACTGTTTCCCCATCTATTTCCCATGAAGTGATGGGACCAGATGCCATGATCTTCGTTTTCTGAATGTTGAGCTTTAAGCCAACTTTTTCATTCTCTTCTTTCACTTTCATCAAGAGGCTTTTTAGTTCCTCTTCACTTTCTGCCATAAGGGTGGTGTCATCTGCATCTCTGAGGTTCATATTTCTCCCAGCAATCTTCATTCCAACATGTGCTTCTTCCAGCCCAGTGTTTCTCATGATGTACTCTGCACATAAGTTAAATAAGCAGGATGACAATATACAGCCATGACATACTCTTTTTCCTATTTGGAACCAGTCTGTTGTTCCATGTCCACTTCTAACTGTTGCCTCCTGACCTGCATATAAGTTTCTCAAGAGGCAGGTCAGGTG
>SJYA01001027.1:1132361-1194281 GCA_006410615.1 Neotragus moschatus
CTGGGCTGGGAGGGATTGGGGGCAGGAGGAGAAGGGGACGACAGAGGATGAGATGGCTGGAAGGCATCACCGACTCAATGGACATGAGTCTGAGTGAACTCCGGGAGTTGGTGATGGACAGGGAAGCCTGGCTGCGATTCATGGGGTCACAAAGAGTCGGACATGACTGAGCGACTGAACTGAACTGAACTGAGTGAGATTGTGGTGAAAGGTAAAAATGAAAAAACTTATGTAAAGTTTTTAGCAAGGTATCTAATGCACAGCTGTTAACCCAGGGCATGTTCTAATTATTTTTTATAATTAAAATTTTAATAAAATGAATTTTTAACTGTAATCAAGTTAGCATACTTAAACATTTGGGGGAGAATAAGCAGTACGTGTAATATATGTCAGAAGGACTTCGCAGATGGCTTAGTGGTAAAGAATCCACTTGCCAATGCAGGAGACTCCAGTTCAATCGCGGGGTCAGGAACATTCCCTGGAGAAGGAAATGGCAGCCCACTCCAGACTTCCTGCCTACGAAATTCCATGGACAGAGGAGCCTGGTCTTTATAGCCTGGCTACAGTCTATGAGGTCACAAAGGAGTCGAACGGGACTTTGCAGCTAAACAACAATGTGTTAGAAACCTTTGTAGTAAGTAATAAACTCCCACATAAAAATATTCAATAGCTAGACAGTTACCTTCATATTGAAAATACATTATGAGTCTTTGCCTAACTTTTCAGTTCATAGTTGAATTACATCATGGTCTAATGTAGAAATGAAAGATATCGCCATTAAATCTCCTGTGAGCTTTTAAGTATATAAGGTACAAGTTTGACTAAGTTGTTAATTCAAGGCAAAGAAAAAAAAATTGCTTAATGTCTGTACCTTTGAGTACAAAGTTTCCTTGGCACAGACACCAACAGCTCAGTCGAAGCTCACTAAGCCTAACCTTTTTATATATTTCTGGGATATGGCCAACATTTTTACTTTAGATTTTCATATTCTCAATTATACTTTATTAGGATCCTCAGCCACTGGGCAAATGGGAACTTTAACCTTTTTTCCCATAGGATCGCGCTGGAAAGCTATGACAAACCTAGAGAAACAGCCATACTACGAGGAGCAAGCCCGTCTCAGCAAGCAGCACCTGGAGAAGTACCCTGACTACAAGTACAAGCCCAGGCCGAAGCGCACCTGCCTGGTGGATGGCAAAAAGCTGCGCATTGGGGAATACAAGGCAATCATGCGGAACCGGCGGCAGGAAATGCGGCAGTACTTCAATGTTGGGTAAGGAGCTTCCGGTTCCTTCTTTTCCCATAGGGAACCCTTCCGGTTACCCTTAAGGGGTTAGGAAGTGTATTTGTTTAGTTGCAAAGCAGCATTTTGAGAAGAACCTGGCACAGTGTGTTTTGTTTGACTAAGCTCTTCCCCTTATAATATTGAGGAAGAACATTTCAAGTGAGTTCACTCCAGGCTCCTAGAACAATGGCTCTGACCAGAGCTTGTTTAAAGGCTGGTTTGAAAATAAAATGAGAGTAAAGCATTTTGAAGCTTCCTATTAAAAACGTAGAAGTCTTACTGGTTTTCTTTTTTCTTTTTCTTGCTACTTTTCATTACTTCCAAGGCCTCACAGTGTAGATTCCTTAGCAACTAACAACTAAATTGAGATAATATGATATAAAAATGAATCGAAAGAAAGACTTGTTTCTGAATATAGAGGGGTCTCTGGGCTCTCAAGGCACACACCTGGCCTTAGAAAAAAGACCACATAAAGTAAGGATTCTGTTTAGGGCAGAACAAGGTTGTGAGTGGACAAGTTTCCTTCTGAATTAAGGAGGCCTCACTCAGTATGGGGCTTCCCAGGTAGCTCAATGGTAAAGAATCTACCTGCAATGCAGGAAACGCAAGAGACAGAGGTTCCATCCCTGGTTTGGGAAGATCCCCTGGAGTAGGCAAGTGGCAGCCTACTCCAGTATTCTTGCCTGGAAATTTTCATGGACAGAAGAGCCTAGTCGGCTACAGTCCATGGGGTTGCAAAAGAATGGGACACAACTGAGCACCCACTCAGTTTATCTTACCCTGCTCCCTATGGCAAGACTGAAAACCACACTGCATTGGCAGAATTTTCTCAAAAAACACAGAAATAAAGTTTTCATATTTGGAACAGTAAGATCCTATGAGCTCTGAAAATGGCAAGATACTTAAAAAAAAAAAAAAGCTTTTCCAATATCTCCTGTCCCCTCCATTTCCATGAATGTGTCTGCTTGATCAGTCCAAAAGGTCTGTGATTTATATCTCAGTGCCTGACTCTTCATGTGGAGCTCAAAACCCAGCCCTCCTTGGGGAAAGAGTAAACATGAATGAATGAAAGAAGACATAAATGAACATCATCTGTTAAATCCTTCTTACTGAGACCAGTTACAGGATCTGTGGATCCCAATGTAATATGAAAGTGCAAAGTGAAAGTGCAGTCGCTCAGTCGTGTCCGACTCTTTGTGACCCCATGGCCTGTAGCCTACCAGGCTTCTCAGTCCATGGGATTTTCCAGGCAAGAATACTGGAGTGGGTTACCATTTCCTTCTCCAGGAGATCTTCCCGGCCCAGGGACTGAACCTGAGTCTCCCTTGTAGGCAGAGGCTTTACTGTCTGAACCACCAGGGAAGTTCCCCAAGTCCTTGTTAAAAAGTTTTTAAGGAATTTCAAGATAGTGACGACAGAACTCTAAACCAAGTGTGGGATTTTTGTAAGCCTCGGATACTGTACAGCTGCAGAGGTGTACCCACGAGGCCAGCCCAGCCTTCTGCCTCCACCGATGATCTCCCCATTTCAGGGACGAAGTGGACCATGTGCTAGTGTTCACTTCTAGTGGGTTCTGGGCAATAAATTTTTATGTTGAGAGCTCAAGTACTTCAGGATTTGTCCATTAAAATTGCATTATCTCGAGGTTTAATCTTTTAAAAATTATTTCAACATGTTACAGTGAAGGAAAAATTAACTTTGTGTCAAGGACTTGAGTTCTGTTTATTAATCTTTCTGTACCTCAATTTCTTTTCAGAAATTAAAAAAGTAACAGTCATTTTGAGAATCAAATGGGCAACACGTGAAAGTGCCTTATAATCTATAAAGTGTTATATAAAAGCAAGGTACTTGGACCACAGTAGGATACCATTTTCAAATGTCAGGCAGTAGGGTGAAAATCAAGGCCATCGACTTGGTCAAGCCAAGCAAATTCTTTATAGAATAAGGCCTGCATCCAACCCTCCACTCACTCATTCGGGAATTTTGGGGAATTCCTCTCTAACAGGCAACAAGCACAGATCCCCATCGCGACGGCTGGCGTCGTGTACCCAGGAGCCATCGCCATGGCTGGGATGCCCTCCCCTCACCTGCCCTCGGAGCACTCCAGCGTGTCCAGCAGCCCGGAGCCCGGCATGCCTGTTATCCAGAGCACGTATGGTGTGAAAGGAGAGGAGCCACACATCAAAGAGGAGATCCAGGCTGAGGACATCAACGGAGAAATTTATGATGAGTACGACGAGGAAGAGGATGATCCGGACGTAGATTATGGGAGTGACAGTGAAAACCATATTGCTGGACAAGCCAACTGATAAGGGTCAAAAGATTGTTGTGACCTTAGGACTTAAAGAAGCCCTAGCTGGTTCATCCTTACCAGTGGCCAAGCACATTAACTTTCTCATACACTGACTGTTACTTTAACTGTTAGTCTTAACTAGTTGGGACATCAGCTGACTAATAGACCTCAGCCTCAAAAGGCTTGGAAAGGAAATAAAAATACAACAAGCAGACAACAATATCAACAACAAGAGATTGAAATAAGCTATGGGTAAAATAATGCCAGTAATTCAGCTGCTACATCCAAGCACTGAAGTCTTACCCGTCAACTTTTTTTTTTAATAAACTTTATGGCTGTTTGTTCTACAATGTTCTAGAAATTCTCACTCAGGTACACAGTGCCAACAAGTGGCTTGTGAATGTGTTTTGTTGTTTTGTGCTACAGTTTTTAAAAGAAATAAGTTTTGTTTTGTTTTTTGGGATTTCTGGGTTTTTTCCTTTTCTGTTCTTTCCTTTGGTTTTTTGTTTTGTTTTGTTTGTTTGTTTTTGTTTTGTTTTGTTTTGGTAATGCACCTGACAGAAAAAAAAAAAAAAAAGAAAGATGACTTTCTCTTTCATTCTCTCCACCTTCTCCATCTCTATACCTTAAAGATGGAAGTCTGTGCATGGGGGGGGGAAGAGGGATAAAGAGCCTGTTTTTAACTTCCTTGGTAGCCACCACAAAATAAGCAATCATTTTCTTTAGAGGACTTTCCTTATCTGTTGTACACCACACTACATCTTTGAGTAAGTGCCAAATTTGTACTGAAGTGTTGACCCAGTTGATTTTTTTTCCCTTTCCTTTTTCCTGTTCCTTCTTAAATTAGGACAGTGTTATATCTTTAGACAATCCCTTGAAAAACCTGAAATACCAGCAGCTGGTGAGATTTGACTTTTTTTTTCTTTAATGGAAACTGTAGGTGCTGTTCTCAGGTGAAAAGAGAGAGAGAGACATAAGAAATTTAGAGAAAAAAATATTTTCTAATCTTGGATTTTTGTGTGTATGTATGTGTGTGATTATGGTACTAATAGGAATAATGTTGGATCATTGTGAGTTAAACCCACATCTGGGGATGAAATCCCACATCCTTCTAAATGACTGGTCTGGAAGCATCCTTGACCTTGACTTTGCACTTCAAATGACAACTTAACCAATATAGGGCTCAGAAATTATATTTTTCAATTTCTAATCTGATAATTATTGGATGAATCAGGTGGCCCTGTATAGTAGAGGGGTGCGTGTGTAATGGGAAAGCCGCATTCTCCCAGATGCTCCACTAACATTTGCTACTTAATGATTTCTGTTCTGTTCTTCCTTTTAGTAACTTCGAGCAAAACAGTCGTTTCCTTTGAATATATTTGCCCATTTTCTAGAAATATAGGATTAGCTTATTTCTTCAACATTCCATCCTTTCCTGATCAAGAAATGGAACTGATGATTTTATAAGGTATTCTTAATCCCTCCATGAAATGAGATGGAGGCCGTTTGCATTTCAGAATTGTGGGCCAGGTACATTTCATGCCATAAAAAGCAGGATTTGTTTAGAAGTCATTGCAACGCTTGCCACTGCTCAACTCTTGCTGTGAGATATATCCTCTGAAGTCCAGTTTCTGATTCCAGCAGAGTGTGTGCACAGAGCAACAACTGATGGTGAAAGGACTGCTTAATTAGACTTCGCTAGCCAAGTGCCAAGGCAGTCGTAGGGCTTGTTCAAATAAATGGGAAATCATCTAAAGTGAATCATCGCTACTCATGCTGAAGCATTAGACAGTAAATACTCCAACCAGTAGATTGGATGTGATATGGTTTTCACTCAAGTCATCATTTTCCTATCCCACCCTCCCCAAACCTGACCCTTAAGTTTGATTTTTACATATAAATAAGGAAAAAATCCCTTTGTATTTTTCTCTCTCTCGAAAGACTTGCTCTGGGGTTTTGCTTGGAGGAGCTAATCATACCCTGCATGTCAAAGACTTTGTTTTGTTTGTTTTTCTGTTTGTTTTTGATGACTGTATTTTCATTTGAACTGCCTCTTTTTGCTAGTGTTGTAATGATGATGATGATGATAAAATAATAATAATAATAATAGTAATAATAATAATAATGGTCAGCTGTTCCCAGATTAGTAAGTTATGTATAATTTATTTCTCCCTTTCTATTTTATTCTCCTCTGATTTGGAAGTGCAGTCAATAAGTTGTTAGATATTTAAAGCAAATTTCCATCTCCAACGTGTGTGTGTATATGTATATATATATATATATATACACACACGTGTGTATATGTGTGTGTGTATATATACACACACACACACACACATACACACATATTCACTCACACTGTTTCGTTTCTCCTTCCATAAGTTTTCTCCTTTTTAAAAATTTGGCCCCAACAAACGTCAAGTTCTGGTGTTTTAATACATACAAGAGAATTACTAAGAGGGTCGTGTTCAATCTTAATTAACTTATGCTCTCTTCACTCATTTTATTTAATTGCCACAGTCATCTAGAGCCAATTTTGTTTTTGTTTGTTTTGTTTTTAAGCACTCTGGATAAAAAAAAATAGACACTTGTTTTTGTATCGTTATTATGTACAATGTGAAAACAGATTTTTAAAAATTTGTTGTCTTTGTTAACAAATTCATTCTGACTCATGTGCGTTCACCTCTCACTTTTGCTGGATACTTATTTCCCACCATGTTAAAAAGATGCTTTGTTTTCATTTCATGACTTTGGGATACAAGAATACTTTGTTTTAGCTCCAGGTAGATGCCTCAGAGGGCATTCATGATGACACCAGTTCTGACACACTTATCAGTGAATTGACAAAATACTCTTGTTTAGTCTTTTTTTGTTTGTTTTTTTATCTTGTTTTATTTGAAGAGGAAAATGAAATTGTTAATGGTGACCTGTAACAGCTGAAATTCAAGAGTTGATTTTAATGTTACATAGTTAGGTTTATGTCAGAGAGATGAAAATGTGCATGGGTTGAAACAAAGAGCAAGTTCATAGCTTTGCAGTCTGTTCTCTTGTTTTGATGTCCAATTCACTGAGGGTCACAATTGTTTTGCCTTAACTTTCCCCAAAAGAAAACAACAAAATCATGTTCATGTATAAAATGCTTTGAAGTCACTTGATAAAAGGTGCTATGAATGGCAAAGTATTGGGTTAGCACATTGCCTTTGGGGCATTTGATTGGTTTATAAGTTTTGTAAAAGATCCTAAAACCTGTATTCTTTTTCTGTGCCCCCGTAATGACCAAAAAAGACAAGGGAGAGGAAATGAGAGTAAGAGCAAACTCCAATGAACATAAAGTTTCCCTTCTCTTTCATTCCCTACCTACCTGTTCACTTTTTACATACCACCCTCCACCCCAGTCTCTCTCTCTCTCTCTCATACACACACACACACACACACACACACACACACACACCCCAGCACACACGCTCACCCCATTACTGAGGGATAATCTTGCCAGAATTCTTTTTGTTTCTGTTTATGGCTGTTGTAAGCAATTTTTCTAAAAATACTCATATTTTAATATGAATCTAGGAGAGCATCACTGGAGAAAATAGGTTACAGTTACTCATATATAAGATACTAAGAATTTGGCCAATAACTACAATTGAATAAAATACAAGACTATTCTTCAGTCCACCTGTACCTAAATTAGTTAAGTCATTTCTTAACGTTTATTTGGCATCTGCATTTAAGAGTTAACCATGTATAAAATCCCTCCCAAAGAGCATAATCATTATTGCAACCAAATCCTCTTTATAAGAAACAAATATAAAAGAATTTCTTTGATAAAATCATTTCATAGATTTGATTTTGACATAGGCATTTTACCTTCATTCATTTAAAGAAAATTATCTTTAAATATTTTATGGTCCAACTTCAGATATTTTCTTAATCCAGAAGATATGTTATTGTTCCCAGAAGAAATGTCTTATATCACATTGAAAACATCAAAAATCATTACATTTTCATTTGTTCTGATGGGTAAATTATTTGAATTGTAATAAACAACTGTATATTTACAAACAGGTTTATAAAATATTTGTCTATCAAGTTAATAGTAAAATAAAAATTATAGGGTCTGCAAGGAAAAATATGAAGCCCACTTAAAGTGGTTCAGAGATCTCTTTCATCTTATAGGGCATAGGTTTTTGTTTAGACAGGCTTTTACAGTATTTAATTTTAATGTTTCCTATAACTATCGGTTTCCCAGGTTGAAGATGTTAGGTTTTCTACTGATTAATTCCTGTCCTCCCCAGTGTTTCTGTCACTGGTTCACTAGAACAGTATTTATACAGCTCCACTGGCTCTAAAGCTCTTAGTCCTTCTAACATTTTGGATTTTATGAGTAAAAATGGGAAAAAGTAGAAAAGAGACAATCAAATGCCTGGAGCTTAAAACAAAGTATGTGCAACCTACCATCTCACTTGAAATTTAATAAAATAAATAATTATGTAAATATAACATAGAGTTATAGATTTATATTTTGTTCATAACACATAGTGTAATATAAGTTGTATATTTTCATGTTTTTGGTTTTATGTTATCATTCATGCCACAATAAAAATAAAACAGGAGTTTATGTACTCTTAGAAAAAAAGATGTGGGTTGCCACCAACCTGTTGTTTTTTTTCTTTTTTTTTTTTGGTTTGTTTTTTGTTTTTATTTTTTGTTTTTGCATTCTCTTTTTTCAGTATTACTGCCATGCAAAGGCACCAATAAAAACAGCAAATGTGTTCTTTACCTATTATACTGTGTTTCTTTTCACAATTCTTGTTATGGTGGTTTAATTATTAGTTTTCTTATGAAAAAAACAAAAGTATGAAAAATAATTTTGCTTTTACTATAAATAACCCCCCTCTGAAACTGACTTTGAACTGAGAATTAAGGGTTTAAATCTTAGAGGTAAACATTCAAGGAAGCCTCTTCATAAGTATCTCATCAGAGAGCTTCACTATAATGTCAAAAGTTATCCTTTTGTATATAACTGAGTCTAATAGGCTTGAAAATCCTGCAGCCCAAAGCACCCTAAATACGTTTTTCCTAAGTTTGACACCATCTCTGGGGCAGGCTTTCTATGCGTTAGAATTAAATTTCATTCTATTGTTGATATAGAAATTCTTAATTTCAGATTATGAAATTAGTAAGATCTATAAATTCACTTTACAGTATCTAATTTAGAATAATGGATATTTCTACCTTGTTTAACATTCTGACTTTAATTTCTGGAGTCTACCTTCAACTTTGTAAGCAAATGTTACAAGAAGGCTCATTTTCTTCCAGTGACCAATTGTGCTCCTCTCTTCCACCATAAAATGTTTTTCTATCTGTGTGTAATCATTTGCCATAAGGGTTTTGGTTGGTTGGTTGTTTACTTGGTTGGTTTTTAGATAAGTATCAAGACACTGGGTCAGATAACATCTGGTTCAAATGAATATGAAATAAATATATAAAGAAGATATGATCTACAGACACTTTGCCTATCGAGTCCCTTCACCGAAGTAGTTTACAATGTCTGCTCCGTGGGCTACTGGCTTTAGAATTAACTGTTTACAAATGTAGATTCTTAGGTCGCCCTCCAGATGTCAAGTATCAGAACATCTAGGAATAGGGCTAAAGCTGTTGCTATTAACCAGCTCCAAATAATTATTCTGCATGCCCTGGTAAAACAACCAAGAGGTGGGTCTGTTTTCCCCTTTTATCTACCTATTGTACATGTCAAATTCTGCAAATGGTATGCCCTACCACAGTTTAACCTTAGGCCTCTGTAAAAACCTCTATGAAGCTGAGGGTCAGTGATTAGGCAAGAATTGGAGATTGGAAACAACTCAGAGTCTGTCCCTTCATAGGCTGTTTTTGGGGGCATTTGATCTATCAGAACGTGTCCACATGTTATCCTTGTTTCTCTGTGTTTCCTTTTGTTCATCATAGCAAAGCAGTAGGTTTCAGAGACTCCATGCCTGTGGCACACTGAAAATACAACAGAAACACACATTTCCATTAACACCCACTTAATATTTGCCAAAACGTTGAGGTACTTTTGAAAGAAAAATATTCATTGTAGTAGTGGAGAAACAATCATCCCATCTAGTGTTTTTAGTTAGATCACCTATAGCTCTAGTCATTACAGTCTCATCCTATTTCTTCAGGAAAATGCATCATCAGGGTTTGTTAAGTACATGTGGATGGGGAAATCTTGTCTGCTTATGAAACCTTGACTCTCCCAAGGTGCCAAGTCCCACCTTTGGTTTCTCTCTTACCAAATAAAGTTCACTTTGTTATGTCCTGTCACACTATTTTAGAAACATTCTTTTCTTGAACTTTATGTTTTTTAATTTCATATGGAATATTTAGGACTAGCAGCATGCAATAATAGATGGTTTTCTTATTGCCAATGCCTTGAACAACCAAAAAAAAATTCTGGCAATAGTGAACTGAAAACCATTCCTTTTTATTTCCTCAATTTTGACAATTTTAGAAGTTGGTGTTTGAGGAAGTTGACATGTGTGTTTTTTAAAAAATCAAGATACTGTCATTCTTACCAAATTTTAAAGTTCAGAAGTCATTCTTACTTATAACTTGACATCATCATTGACACCTCAATTATAACAATGGAGGTGAAGGTAAGCATGAATTAGTTCAATATCTAAGTTAAAGAATATTTATGAAAAAATGCTAATTTATTTTTCTTGAGTTTCTAAAGCAACCTAAAAACTAGCTGAGAAGACCTGTTTTATAAGTAAGCATTGTAATTAGTATGTAAAGCATATGCAATAGTATTGCTAAAAGTTCTTAAAAATAGTTATGTTTTATTAAACAGGCTTAACATCTGTCCTACAATTTATTTTGTTCTACCAATTTGCTTAGCAAACTATTTTTGCCACCAGGAATGAACCAGTTCAGCTCTGATCACAGTATTTCATCATTTTGCAATGAGTCCAGTCCATATGCGTGAGATTTTACTCTCCCTATTATTACCATTTTCTAAATATACAAGTGAATATGGTATGGAATGGTACTTTGTTGGTATTCGCAATATAACCAAGAGGATGAAAATTGTTTTATTATTAATGTCTCTACTGATTCAATTTTTAAAAGAAAAAAATGAGAACAATTGTAGGAATCCAATAGGCCTAAGTAAGCACCATCATTTTGTACGTTGCCTGTTCAATTTAGTACTAAATTTCAGAGTCTGGAAAGCAATCCTAATTACACAAAAACTGTAAAATATATTTGAAATAAAGTCTTGTTTATAAAATCACTGCTGTAATAACTTTTCTTAATAAATCCATGTGGTCCTGGTAGGAAGTTGGAGAAGCCATAGAAAATGTGTAGGTAGTTACTTATATGGAAGAGTGGCTTTTTTCAACTTGTTCTAATATCGGCCTTCAGTAAGCATTCATTTTGCCTTATATTTCAAATCTACAGCTGACTACAAATTTGTAAATTATGGTTGCATGAACTTAAGTCTGGTCAGGACTACAGTCATTAGTGGGCCTCAAATAATTGCACAACTTGTCTTTCTTATTTGGAAATGATCTTCAAGCATCATCATCTGCTACTAGGTTAACATGCAAAAGAGGACTTAATCTGCTTTCTTATGGGCAGGACTTATTTGATGTCAGAAAAATTAGATTGCCAGTGGTATAACAGTGGGCACCAATGTTAACCATAGATATTGAAGAGAGAATTTTAGATTCTCCTCATTCAAGAGTTATCCATTTCCCTGAAGCCCACTGATTTTATAGATCTACAAGCTTTGATATCATAACTCATTACGTCACATATCTTAGACTCTTGCTTATAAAATCCTCTAGTGTAGTGTTATCTTTGTCTTCTATTATTAAAATAAAAACTTTATAAGGTCACTTAATTTTTCAGATACTTCAAGATTCCCCCAAAGTTTATGTTGGCAACTATGATAAAGTTTTATAAATTTTATGTTTTTCGTGTGTTTTAAACACACAATGCTTGAGTTTGCAACTTGAAGAAATATTTAGACACTTTTATGAATACAAAATACAAGTCAAGTAAAATGATAAAAATCATAGGAGGTGGTATGGTTTGTCTTTCCTTGTCTTAATGATTAAGTATTTGGCAAATATTAATGATGCTAACCTGGTTCTTCTGGCAATAAAAAGCCAAATTCTCGTCACAGTTGATGAGTCTGCTCCCTAGTGCATCATGTTGACTTTACATAAATGCACAGGCTCTTTCACCCACTTTCAAAATTTGGAGTGGCTTACAATAAATACACAAGTACAAAAAAATGCCAGCATAGTTAGCACATAGCAAAATAAAGAGAAAATAAGTAAAGGATAAGAAATAAAAAGAAATCATACATATGCCCACACATCATAGACACACACACACACACACACACATATCCCCTTTTTTTACACTTTACCTTTTGTCTCTTTACGAAAGAGTGTGTGTGTGTGTGTGTGTCTGTGTGTCTGTGTGTACACTGAGGATGACAACTCTAATCACTAAACAAAGAACAGCTATTTTTGTAGCAGCCACAGCAAGGAAACTACATGGATTAGAGAATTCTCATTGCTTAATTGAAGGAAGCATGCGAGTTTATCATGAGAAATAAACCTTCATTCCCTAAATTCTCAGATGGATTTCACACTTAAGGGATAAGGAACAATGCAAAGAGTCGCTTTTATGTAAGCAGATTTACAAAAGCTGTAGATTTGCTTCATATATGCTTACTCTGTTAGTCCTTAAGCAGAGTTTCATAAAGACAATTTGCAGGGGGTCAGAGAGAAAGATAGTATACATATGAATAGGTAACTGGATATATGGATTAAGCAAGGATTTACAAAGGATAAACCTGGAATAATTTTGATTGTGATGAATATTTATCATGTCCCACAGACTAGCTTTTTCAACTATCAGATGTTTTAAATTGGCTTTTAATTATGCTGTGTTCAGTATTATGATAGTTCTATGCAAAATATGAAGCAAATAAGACTAGCATACATTTTAAGCAATAAAACAGGATAAGAGTATGATTAATGAACCAAACTGTAAGTGACATGGGATTTCAAATCAGAACAAGAATCATTTTAATATTTACTGAGACTTCAGTTTCTAAATAAATGTAGTAAGTGGTGAATGGCCAACATCCCCATGGCAAAACTAGAAAAAGCTGGAAAAATACCCCCAAAATTATATTTTAGGGCATTGGAAAGCTATGGAAGAAATGAGGGCTAGATGAACCATAATTTCAGAAAAGCAAAAATTCATCTAAGATGAAGCTGATGATTGCTAGCCATTTCTATTTGGAGAAAGCATAAAATTCTAGGTTCTGCTATAAAAGATTTGGCAACTTGGAGTTAAAGAGACCCTAGCAAAGTAGTTGTGTGGCTCTAAAGTGCCTGAGTGGAAACTTGAAAGAAAGTGAAATTATTAGTCACCTGGTTGTGTCTGACTCTGCTACCCTGTACTGTAGCCCGCCAGGCTACTTATAACATGGGATTATACAGGCTCTCAAATACAAGACTGGTTTAATTAATAGCATATTTGCTGAGTTCTGGGTCTGTGTGGGATGCTGGAGATTTATGGCAAGATTCCAAAAGAAAGACTGAAATCTGTGTCATTTAGTCCTTCGGAAACAAAGACCAGCCGTAAATATGAGACATGACACAAGAGTACAGCTAATCTCCCTCTCAAGACACTTGCCATATTTTATCTTCAAGGGGTAACATACTGGACAGTTGTGCCAGGAACCTTGTAAGAGGTTCTGAATCCCCTGTAGTTTTTCATGGTTTGGGAGACAAATATCCACCATGCTCACAAGAAAAGCTTTGGAAAATTACACTCTGAAACAAAATACAGGAACCCTGAGTACTACTAAAACTGCCAAGCAACCTTGACACAGATAAATCTCTGGTAAAGGTAAAATGATCAGCCCTTCACCCATCTGTCTAGGACAAGAATAAGAAATTCCACTCTAGTGGAAGATTAAATCATACAGATTCTTTTAATTTAAAAGATAAGAGGAAAAAACTAAGCACATAGAAAGGGAAAAATTGATTGATAAAGGAAAAAGAAACGATAGATGTAGGTCTACAGATGATACTGATATTGAAGTTAGCAAAGGCTTTAATATAACAACTAATAAATTTAATGAAATAGATGAAAATAGACAAAATAGATGAGATCTACAAATAATAATCAGATACAGAAGAGCACAGAATGAAAATAAAATGTTTAATAAAATATATAAAGTTATTGAAAGTAATTAAAGAGATAATCACCTAGAACTATTCACATAGAGATACTGCACCGATTTAAGAAGCTCAGTTAATCCGAGCAGGATACATTTTTTTTAAAAAAGCACACAAATAAATTTTCTAATGAAACCATTGAAAACTAAAAGCAATTTTNTGTGCTTCTTCCAGCCCAGCATTTCTCATGATGTACTCTGCATATAATTTAAATGAGCAGGGTGACAATGTACAGCATTGACACACTCCTTTTCCGAATTGAAACCAACCTATTTTTCCATGTCCAGTTCTAATGACACCAAATTTGGAAAACTCAGCTTTGGCTATAGGCCTGGAAAGGGTCAGTTTTCATTCCAATCCCTAAGAAAGGCAATGCCAAACAATGCTCAAACCACTGCACAATTGCACTCTTCTCACATCTTTAAAGTAATGCTCAAAATTCTCCAAGCCAGGCTTCAGCAATACATGAACCATGAACTTCCAGATGTTCAAGCTGGTTTTAGAAAAGGCAGAGGAACCAGAGATCAAATTGCCAACATCTGCTGGATCATGGAAAAAGCAAAAGAGTTCCAGAAAAATATCTATTTCTGCTTCATTGACTATGCCAAAGCCTTTGACTGTGTGGATCACAATAAACTGTGGGAAAATCTGAAAAAGATGGGAATACCAGACCACCTGATCTGCCCCTTTAGAAATCTGTATGCAGGTCAGGAAGCAACAGTTAGAATAGGACATGGAACAATAGACTGGTTCCCAATAGGAAAAGGAGTACATCAAGGCTGTATATTGTCACCCTGCTTATTTAACTTAAATGCAGAATACATCATGAGAAATGCTGCACTGGATGAAGCACAAGCTGGAAGCAAGATTGCTGGGAGAAATATCAGTAACCTCAGAATGCAAACGACACCACCCTTATGGCAGAAAGTGAAGAGGAGCAAAAGAGTCTCTTGATGAAAGTGAAGGAGGAGAGTGAAAAAGTTGACTTAAAGGACATTCAAAAAACGAAGATCATGGCATCCAGTCCCATCACTTCATGGGAAATAGATGGGGAAACAGTGGAAACAGTGATTGACTTTATTTTTTTGGGGTCCAAAATCACTGCATATGATTACTGTAGCCATGAAATTAAAAGATGCTTACTCCTTGGAAGAAAAGTTATGACCAACCTAGACAGCATATTAAAAGGCAGAGACTTTGCCAACAGAGGTCCGTCTAGTCAAGGCTATGGTTTTTCCAGTAGTCATGTATGGATGTGTGAGGTGGACTATAAGGAATTGATGGTTTTGAACTGTGGTGTAGGAGAAGCCTCTTGAGAGTCCCTTGGACAGCAAGGAGATCCAATGAGTCCATCCTAACGGAGATCAGTCCTGAGTGTTCACTGGAAGGACTGATGCTGAAACTGAAACTCCAGTGCTTGGGCCTCCTGATGGGAAGAGCTGACTCATTTGAAGAGACGCTGATGCTGGGAAATATTGAAGGCAAGAGGAGAAGGGGATGACAGAGGATGAGATGGTTGGATGGCATCACCAACTCAATGGAGATGAGTTTGAGTAAACTCCGGGAGTTGGTGATGCAGGGAGACTTGGCGTGCTGTAGTTTATGGGGTTAAGAAGAATCAGACAGGACTGAGTGACTGAACTGCACTGATCTGAACTGTCCACTGTATCCCCGTTTGCTTGGCATACCAATACAGTTATTATTTTCCTTCACCCAAAACTGTGTCTCTGAGATTCGCTTCTGAACCAGGGTACAGAAATAGAGTCACATTTTTAGGTTCTGGGGAATGAAGGCTTCAACATGAGTTAAGAGAGGACACATTTTAGTCCATAGCAATTGCATCAAGAGGATAGTAAACAACAAACTATGATTTCGGCTAATCCTCTTTGAATCAAACCTGAATGATTTCTCTGGTTAAACCCAGGACTGTTTCCTATAGAGATTCCACTGGTATTTTTTCCCTCCCCTTCCTTCTCTTTCCCTTCCCTTCCCTTCCCAAATGTTTTGCTTTCTATAGATAAGGGGAACATATTGCTCTAATCATTCATTCATCCACTTATTTAATACTGACTGCCTTTCGGTTAATAGGCAAAGCATCAAGGATAAAAGTTTGTAGTTTGGTAGGAAAAGGGAAACACATAGAACAATGGATGCAAACTGTCAGCCTGTCCTCTGAAATTCTTCCATAGATTTTTTGGACAGCACATTGTTTTGTTTTCAATCAAATTAGAATGCATGTAAGTTGGGCCTGCACTCTCCACTGGGCAGCTATATCACTGCCCATCGTTTTACCTGGCTTCTTCACACAGTTAACAAAACTGCCCTCCACCAAAAGCATTTGTTACCAAATACGGATTAAGCACTACTTTATATATGTGTATAAAATATGAGAGAACAAAGGGGAAAGATTATTAATTACAGCTAGAATGGTAGGGAATATCTCTCAGAAAGGAAACTTGAGCCCTAAAGAGTAATTTTAGTGAGTAGAGAAGGAGAACATGATGTCTCCCTAAAAGGAAACAATGTAAACAAATAGGTGGGATTCTGAAAGCCTGTGGCATTTTTAACAAAGTGACCTCCTCATACACACAGTATGGGAGAAACTATCAGATCAGGCTGGGGAGAGAAATCAGAATCTGACCAACAAAGTCCTTGCAAAATCATTTTTAAAAACCATATCATTCGTAGTGTCTTATTTCATTATTTTCATTATTATTCTAACAATCTCAAACTGCTTTATTGATATGCAATTCACATATCACTCAGTCCATCGATTTAAAGGGTACAACTTAATGTTTGTTTGTTTGTTTTACAGTATTCACAGTGTTGGGAAGCCATTTTCACAGTCAATTTTAGAGCCTTTTTATCACCCCCAAAAGAAACTGTCCCCATTGACAGCCACTCTCCTATTCTCCCAGTCCCTCAGCCCTTGCAGCCATCCAGGCATAAGTATTTTTAGGCAACAGAATCATATGGTCATGCCATTGGTTTCACTTAAGGATGAGGGACTGGTTAGGAGGCTGAGAAGAGGGAATTCCCTGGTAGCCCAATGGTTAGGACTCCACGCTTTCACTGTTGCAAGTCCAGATTGCATCCTTGGCTGGGAAACTAAGATCCCACAAACCATACAGTGCAGCCAGGGGAAAAGAAAGAGGTTGAAGAGATAGTCCAGAGGAGCAGTAATGAGTACAACTATAGCAGATCTGCCTGGAAGCTCATGAAACACAAGCAACTTAAAAAGAAAGGTCTGGTTGTTAGGTGAATGCTCCCTTTCACAGCTTCAAATCTGTGACTTGAAGTTGATAAGGTAAGGACTCAGCTAAGAAGGAAAACCCATCACATACCCTTTCATCAACTCTGAGAGTCTATCCACTATAAAATACATTATTAATTTATAAATCACTAAGAAAGTGAAAGTGCCAATTAATCTAAGATATGATTTTTTCCATAGGAGCTTCCCAGGTGGTGCTAATGGTAAAGAACTTGCCTTCTAATGCAGAAGACAAGATACACAGGTTTGATCCGTGAGTTGGGAAGATCCCCTGAAGGAGAGTGTCCTCATTCCAGTACTCTTGCCTGGAAAATCCCGTTGACATAGGAGCCTAGCAGCTACAGTCCATGGGGTTGCACAGAGTCAGACAGTACTGAAGCAATTTAGCATACACACACATGGATTGCATGGTGCATACTGATTTTAGAGACATTAAAAATATGGAGAAAAATGTACATCTTGGAATCCTTAATGAAATATAGAACAATATTATTTGTAGCAATGAATTATAGTTCGTTCTTTTTTAAATAATATATTTATTTTGCAAGTTGTATTTCAGGAAGTATTTTAAGTTCCAAAAGCAACTTATTCCATCTAAGTAATGCAAGTGGGTATTCATAGAAAAGAAAACTTTCTCAAAGAGTTACTTTTGCTGATCAACTGGTGGTCTGTGAAAACTTAGAGGGGTGGGCTGGAGTGGGGACCGTGGGAGGGAGGTTCAAGAGGGAGGGAATACATGTATACTTATGGCTGATTTACATTGTTATATGGCAGAAATCAATGCAACATTGTGAAGCAATTATCCTCCAACTAAAAAAAAAAAAAAGGTCTTATGTTCAGTGAACCATGCCTGCTGTCTTTTTCCAGCAGCTTCCTACCCTGTCTGGTTACAAATCTTCAGAAAAAAGGAAATTACCCTAGTGACCATTGGCATTTCTGTCCTCCTCTTCCTTCTACTCCTGTCCTGCTTCTAGTTTTGTCTGCTCCTCGTCTCTCTGTTCATATTTTCCTGTTAATACTTATTTTACTTGTTTTTACCCTTTTCCTTGTATCTTGTGTAGCTTTTGCTGCTTCACCACATTTCCTTTGAGTGTTTTACTCGTCAATTGGACTGTTCCTTTGAGCTTCTTCTCTTCTATCTCTCCTCCCCCAAATAGTAGGGGTAGGACAGGGAAGACAGGACATTGGGAGCTTCCAGCAGTCTCTTGACTTAGATCATGACACCAGGAGGTCTGAGTTCACACTAGTGTAATCTGCTAAAAACCTAACTAGGTCTATTGAACATGAGAAGAATACCTCAGTTCAGATAACCGTCCCATTCTGGGGCACACTCACTTTCATTTCTGGGTAGTCATGCACAAAGCTTTCTTTTTCATTTCTTCCCAACAAATATCCACCAAGTGTGTAAATGTGTGTTTAAGACTAGCTTGTTGTTGTTCAGTCGTTCAGTCATGTCTGACTCTGCAACCCAATGAGCTGCAACATGCCAGGCTTCCCTGTCCTTTGCTATCTGCCAGAGTTTTCTCAAACTCTATTAAGTCTGTGATGCCATCCAACCATCTCATCCTCTGTTGCCCCCTTTTCCTCCTGCCTCAATCTTTCCCAGCATCAGGGTCTTTTCCAATGAGTCACCTCTTTGCATCAGGTGGCCAAATTATTGGAGTTTCTGCTTCAGCATTAGTTCTTCCAGTGAATATTCAGGGTTATTTCCTCTAGGATTGACTTATTTGATATCCTTAAGGCCAGCTTCCCAGGCTCTATTCCAGTTGTGGGTCTTCCTTGTGGAACTGGGACCTGGTTGATGATTCAGTCGGAAGGTAGAGGCTCCTCATGTTACCAAAAACTATATTTGCCTTTCAGTGGGTTTTGAACCAAGAGACACCAACTAAGCCAAAGATAGAGAGACGGGAGGATGTATTACTTCCAGCAAATGAGAACACCAACTATCTTCCCCAATGCAATGTCTCCCCAGACAGCAAAACTGGGGAGGATTCAAGCTGAGGGTATATGCATATTCATGAGGAGGCTTGAGCAGAGGAGAATTCAGCGTAGAATTGGGGCAAGGGTCAACAGAGTCCAAGCTTTAATTGATTGAAGTCAGAATGGTCAACAGCATCATTCTACCCTCTACATGGGCGAGGGCCTTAGCTGCTGCAAAACTCAAAGACTGTATCAAATGGTTGCTGTTTTTGTTCAGTCGCTAAGTCATGTCTGACTTTGTGACCCCATGGACTGCAGCACACCAGGCTTCCCTGTCCTTCACTCTCTCCCAGAGTTTGCTCAAACTCAAGTCCACTGAGTCTGTGATGTCATGGAACCATCTCATCCTCTGTCACCTTCTTCTCCTCATGCCATTAGTCTTTCCCAGCATCAGGGTCTTGTTGTGTATATATTCTTGAGGAGGAACTAGGACTCTGTTTTACTGCTGAAGTACTATTTTATTTATTTTTTAATATTTGTTTATTTGGCTGCACAGGGTCTTAGTTGTGCAATGGGGGGATCTTTAGTTGCGTTATGTGCCATCTATTTCTCTGATCAGAGATCAAACTCTGGCTCCTGGCATTGGGAGCAAGGAGTGTTAGCCACTGGACCAAAAGGGAAGTCCTGAATTATTGTTTCTTGACTGTTTTTCCTTTGATCCTGAATTCTCTTGCTCCCCTGAAAATCACTGATTCCTAAGACCTGGTCAAGCACAAGCACTGTGACCTGCCTTGAATCAAAAAATGGCTTCTATTATGTTAACAAAGCTATGCCTAGTTCACTTACCCCAGGGACCTCATATATGCTTACAATGACCCTTTCTGATATTAGTCTCTCCTAACTAAATCAGGATTTGTTTTTTATTTGACAACGTAAACCCTGGCATAGAATGTAATTCCTTTTCCTTCATTTTGCACTACAAAGTGTTGATGTCTGCACTAGATTTTCCTGAAAATTGAAGAAGACTAAGAGGATTCAACTTGCAGCCAGACAACTGAATTAAAGTGCCAGTGATGCTTCTCCTCTGCTCTTCAGTTCAGTTCACTTCAGTCGCTCAGTCATGTCCTACTCTTTGCGACCCCATGAATCACAGCACGCCAGGCCTCCCTGTCCATCACCAACTCCTGGAGTTCACTCAGACTCACGCCCATCGAGTCAGTGATGCCNGGCATGAGTCTGAGTGAACTCCGGGAGTTGATGATGGACAGGGAGGCCTGGCGTGCTGCGATTCATGGAATCGCAAAGAGTCAGACACGACTGAGTGACTGAACTGAACTGAACTCAGCTTTATTAGATATATGCTATTTTCAAAAGACCCAAAATTAATGAACACTTACATGATACAAGACCAGTTAACAAGATGTGATGGTTAATTTTATGTGTCAGCTTGACTGGGCTAAGGGACACCCAGAGAGATGTTTAAGCATTATTTCTGAGTGTGTCTCTGAGGGTGTTTCTGGAAGAGATTAGCTCTTGAATCAGGAGACTGAGTAAAGATCACCCTTACCAGAGCTGGGTGGATATTGTTCAATTTCTTGAAGGCGTGAGTGACACAAAAAGGCAGAGGAAGGCCAAGTTTGCTCTCTGCCTGAGCTCAGACCTGCATCTTCTCCTGCCCCAAACACTGGGACTCTGATTCTTGAGTTTTCATACTCATACTAAAATCTATACCATTGCTTTCTTGATTTTCAGGTCTTCTCAGAATTCAAGGCATACAGGGCTTGGTGTTGTCAGGCATGTACCTTAATATTAAGATTGAGAAAACTGGGGAAAATAAAAATATATAATTTTGATTTAGCAAAAGCAAGTCTCCCCTTCCCGCCAAATCCTGTGCCCCTTCCATACTGAAAAAAGAGAGAAGAAAAAAGGGTTTAAAAAAAAATTATTTGTGGCTACTCAGGGAATTCTCATTTCAACCAGATTTCGTGTTTAGAGCTCTTTACCTCCCGCTTCTCTGTCCCCTTTGTCTATAAGATCAGGTGGACCTACAATAACGTCCAGGTTTGGTCCCAGCATCCTCCTGCTTCTCCCTTCCTGCCACCCTCATGGATTCTTCCCCCCTCATTTTTGATCGGCCAAGCTTTGCCCAGACCCTGAGCCTGCCTGCCTGGGAAAGCCCAATCATCCTTCAAGAACCTGCTCAAAGGTCACACCCTCAGTTAAGGCTCCCCTGAAGGAAGAGTGGCACAGTCGCTCTTTATACACTCAGTTATTCACCCCACATGTGCTTACCAAGTNTGGATTCTTCCCCCCTCATTTTTGATCGGCCAAGCTTTGCCCAGACCCTGAGCCTGCCTGCCTGGGAAAGCCCAATCATCCTTCAAGAACCTGCTCAAAGGTCACACCCTCAGTTAAGGCTCCCCTGAAGGAAGAGTGGCACAGTCGCTCTTTATACACTCAGTTATTCACCCCACATGTGCTTACCAAGTGCTGTTAATATCCTTTAGCCAAAGACCACCAGGACCATCTGACAATGAAGCAAGATAGGCTTGTTACTCACTGCTGGAGGGAGAACATGTTCCTTGGGGAGCCATGGGGGGTCTCAGTAACAGAGTAATAGAGAAAGTCATGCAGTGGCCTTATTTTGTTTCATTCTATTATGGTTTAGAGTAAGCTTGTCTGAAGCTGGTGTTCTGTGAGCTTGTTTATGTCCAACTGGGGAATAGAATTGCCAGGCCATGAGTGTCAGACCAGCTTGCAGTGCTGTTGGGTTCTAGCTGTCAGGGGCTGCTTTCTTTCTTTCTCAGCACCTTTTCTCAATGTGTCAATCATTGGACTGTGATATTTTACATTTGTCTTTTACATCACTCAGCGTGTTGTATTGTGTAGTGGATAGCGTGGTTATCTCTCAAGATCCATTCTAACCCTTCCCCAAAGTGGAGCAGCCATGGGATGTCAGTGAGACAGACACCACTTCCAACTTCAATGATCAGTTCTGATTTGTCTGGAACCACCTCAGTGACTGGTTCAAGGATGGGTATTTCAGGTGGGGTTCCCTTGAAATAGACACTGCAGATTTGCATGCAGGATATTTGGTGGGGAGATGGTCACAGGAATGATGTAATGGAGCAAGGGAAGCCCTCTAGGGAAGAGGGAAATGTGGTTGCCAGAAGTCTCACTCGATACCCCATGTGAGCTCAGGAGCTGGGATCTCCCTCCTGATGTTTGAACTGAGGTGGGGCTTTTGTGCCAACCCATTGACCAGTCCTTCAAGGCAATTTCTTCTGAAGATAAGCAAGCAGCTCCTTTTGGTGAGGGCAGTGCCTGGGGAGGAACTTAGCTGTGAATAAACAGCAGTAATCTCTTCCAGTAGTAGGGGGAGTAGGGGGTGGAGGAGAGGAAATGAGAATTTCAATCCTAAAAAGCATCTGGTTAGCATAGTCATTACAATGGGCAAATGTTATAAACAAGCTATTTTCTCACCTTGCTGATAATTTCATTTTCTAGAGGACAGGTTTTGGGTGCTATTAACAATTCTCTCCAACAAGGAGCACTTAGGTAAAATGAAGAGCCTTATATAAACACATCGCCCAAGGCTAAGTCAGTGGGGAGTACTATTTCTTGGGCAGAGTGATTATTTCAGAGGCATTTAGAATTATTATTTTTTTAATGATTAAAGGAAGAGAAGCTTGTTCATTCACTGGACACTACCAAGAAAACATACAGTCCCTGTTTCTGACTGCATTCACTGGACACTACCAAGAAAACATACAGTCCCTGTTTCTGACTGCATCGTCAGGATAAAATCAGCATACCAAGGATGGAAGAACCGTGAGACTTGCAGAGAATTGAGGGTGGCAGTGGTGAGCCTGAGCTAGCCTGCATCAGGCCAGATTTCAGTGTTCAGTAACTTTCTGTTGGTAGCTTGAAAGAAACAGACCATGTGAGGAGTATTTACAGCATAGAAATTGGCAAATGCTATGAATCAAAGCTTTGTTCTATAGGGTCAGTTAGTTGTTAGATACGCTCCAGCACGTCACTGAAGGAGCCCAAATCAAACCATGCCTGAAGCCTACCCTCCTCTGGGCCTTTAAATTACATGAGTCAACACACTCTCTTTATTACACAAACTATTTCGACTCCTAATTATCACATACAATTTATCTGTTTGCACATTTGTTTTCTCCAATAAGCTGAAAGCTTCCTAAAAGTCATGGAACATACTAATCTTTGAATTATCAGTACCTAGGACACACTTAGTATCTGATGTAGATTGAGTAAATGAAGCAGAATGATCCTTGAACTGAAAACGATTGAGCAAGAATTGATAAAAGAGAAATAAAGCATTTAAGATGAGTGAATGTACAAGTGTTCAAATTGTCCATTCTTCCAGCCTAAACAAATTACATTCCACAGTGAGGGAACTTTGAGAAGCTATGGATGTGGGAGAGAAGGTGAAAGGTAGGTTAAGATAGGTGGGCTCATCTGATTTTTCAAAAAGGAAGAGTGTGAATTCTGCAAGTCATATAGCTTCTTGATGATCACATATCAGGTTCTCTAAGAGATTATTGAAATGTTGGCTAGTGAAGGAAAGGGAACAATGTTCCCCAATGATCAGGCCATGGTCATTAGTAGTGAAAGAAATGTAAAAGTAGCTTTACATCACTTGGCTTTGCGTGATGAACCATGGCCATAGAATTAAATTTAATAGGGATAATTGAAAGACATGTGTATTTGGGTCCAAAACACAAACAGCACACTTTAAGGATGTGACATGGCTTAGCAGCGATGTGTATGACAAAGGTTGAGAGGTGTTCTTTGACAATAAATCCAATATGAGTCACTGATATGATGTGGCCACCAGAAAAGCTGCTGCCATCCTGCTCTGCATTAAATGAAGCTTGGTTTGGTCTTGCTGCTTACTGATCGGTGTCTGGGTCTCATCTAATGACTTGAATAGAAACAGATCCTGCTTGAACACCATTTTGAATGATTTGTTCTCCTTCCTTCCTCAAACCCAGCAGTCTTATTGAGAAACCAGTGTGTGTGATTCAGTCAGTGATATTACCTGCTTGTGAATCACATTTGTGGTTGCATGGAGAGTCCACCCAAATTCAGGTCATCTGACTAACTGTTCATGTGCCATTACTGTGTAGTAAGAATTACAGATACTTTGTGGTGTGTTACTGTCTGATAGAGCTGGTTTCCTAACATAGCTATTCCCTTTCAGTATTTTTGAGAAGATATTTTGATGATGCTGATGATCTGTAGTCTCCTATTCACTCTGGCACCTGTGTCTCTATTTCACACCAATGGGACATGAGTATGGACGGGGAAAAAGGAAACGGCAGCTCTAGGCATTCATTTCTCTCTGTCTCTCTCTATTTTCATGCACACATACACACACGCACACACACACACACACACACACATGCACGCATGCACACACCTCTCTCTTAAGGAGACACAGTGAACATGGGCTCTAGCGTCTGACAGCCACAGCTCTAACTTCCATTTTTGGCTCAGTTACTCATTAGCTTTGATCCTTGACAGGTTCTCTAAAACCCCTAAGCCTCAGTTTCCTCATCTGTAGCGTGGGAAGAGGATGCCTTCCTCAGACTGAGAGCGAAGGGAAATGATACATGGAAAAAGTACATAGCCCAGGGAAGAGTCTTCATCAATGGAGTCAGGTTTGCTGTTTTGCTTGTGGCAGACAATGCTTTGTTATTATATTCAACAGTTCTGTTTTATTGTACTTATGACTATCTGCAAACCACTTCCTTTTATTTCCTTTGTTCCTCTTCCTGAATTTGAATGTGAAAACACTGCATCTCTACTGTATCAAACCTTTCCCTGAAAACTAGCTTTTCCTTCTAGGAAGAAGGCAGGCAACAAGCTGCAGTGATAACGTACGAGCACTGTGACTTTGTCACCATGGAAATCACAGATCTTTTCATAGCATCTGATAGTTGTTGCAGGCATCTCGAAACATTGTTTTATCCCATTGCTTTTTGAAATAACAATAGTCATTTGACCCTTCATCAGATCTTATTATTTAAAATCTTGATGAAGGAGTACAAATATCACTATATCATATTATTTAAATATTTGATAACCATAACCGTGTAATTGTTTTCCTTTCCTTGACAGTTTTACAAATTTAAAATTTGTAGGCTTTAGAAACCATGGTATGCTAAAGGTTAAGAACCCCTGCCCTGGGGCTGTGTTGCTGCTTCAGGCTGTCATCTTGGTTGACTAAAGGGCAATGAAGGTCATCCAAGTCCCCCTGAAGAGTCAGTTTACTTCATTTCATTCTATTCATTGGTCCTATGTCCAGAGCATGTTATGGCCCGCCTGCCCAGAGATCCAGTAGGGGCTGAGTAAAACCCACCCCAACAAGCCCATATGTTTGACAGGAAGCTGAGTGTTCTATAGATGGTGGATTTGTCTTGGTGTTGCTTTATGGACATGGAACTTGTTAGCTGGCCAAACACAATAAGGGCAGAAATGAATCACTTGTAGCTGGTGGAGCGACCTGTGGTGTATCAGCAGTTCCTCCTTCTGGCTGTCTCTCCTTCTCAGTCCAGGCTTTGCAGTCTATATCAGTAAGGCCCCCAAGCCCTAGTCCTTCTTCTCCGTCTCCACTCTTCTATTTCTCCCCATCTTTGTTTCTGCTTTTTCTCTCTCATCCCCACCACTTTTTCTTTCTCTCTGATTCCCTTTCCTCCACTTCTTCATAGAGGAAGCAGTAGATAACTCAGAATTTAATCACTGGGCATTCTGTATACTTGGTTTTGCATTCTTTTTTTTTTTTTTTTNCCCCAAAAATAAAGTCTGACACTGTTTCCACTGCTCTTGGATCCTGATAATTTGGAGCTCCAGCTTGAATGCTTTGCTCTCTTGATTCTCCTCTCATTCTCCCACTCCGTAATCCCTTTGCATTTCTTATTCTGAACCATTTTGCTTTTATATTTCATTCATACCCTCTAGGATTCCCACACCCATGTGCTTGCAAATTTTTTGAGGACAGAAGAATAAAACCAGATCTTTCCTAAAACAAATGTTTAACTGGAGATGGACACTACTATGACTACACAGTAGAACAGTTTATGCACAAGGGACAATCTGTGCACAAGGGGAGATGCCCGCACCACATGCTTCTGGGCCTGCTTTACAACTAAACAGCTTTATAATCTTACTCAAGTCACTTAATTTCTCTGGAATCTTTCTGTTTTTTCCATGATATGAAAGAATAAGGAATTAATGGCTTCAAATATTCCTTTCCATTCCAAGATTCCATAAATCATTTAGTCTAAACAAAACGAAGGTTCAAAAAGGAAAAAAATGTCTTGAATAAAAATGGTCTTGAAAAGAAGTAGGCACAAGAATGAGAGAAATGCTTACAGAGGGCTCGCAGACAAGCAGGTGTGGGTATGAGCAGAGTTTGTAGTGCAAAGAGCATGAGTTTGGAGGAGATAAATGTTTGGATTTTAATTGATCTCCTTAAGCTTCAATTCTAATAGAAAATGGTAAATCAAATTTTTTTTTTTTTTTGGTAAGAATTCCAAAGAATTGGTAAGGTGAGAGTATTTTATATCATTTTAGAGAGGTTTTGCCATGGTTCTCTGCTTAAATGTCTTCTGTGAATGTCTTCTTTTCTGATATTCCTTATTTATAGTAGAATTTATGACTCTTTTATTATGTCTCCCTGTGAGCTTCATACATTTTAAAATATTGTTTAGAGTACAATATTATATTTATTATTTTGCAACTCTCTTTTGCTAATTAGACTGTGAACTTCTTGAGGGAAGGGAGGGTATCTTTTCTGATTCTGAATTATCAGTGCCTACGATGGTTGGTACATGACATTTGACAATAAAGGTTGCAAAATAAATAAGGCAATAAAATAATGGATGGATGGTTCATGGACAATGGGGGCTTTGCTAATGGATCTTGCGCATAATTCCTTACCAATGGATTTTCTATTCATATTTTCAAAAGCAAAACATTTAAAATTACTCAGAGAATGAATTTAAAATAAGTAAATGATCTTAATGACATACTGGGATTGTTACTAAATTTTGAAGAATGACAGCCCTTAACACTTGTCCCTGAGGTTGGTCAAACTGTAACTCAGCCTTCAGGCATCAAACCTGTTAGTGTCTCAAGGCTGTTTTTATTAAATGCATCAACCTATCTAATCTAAGTAAATAATTCATTATATATCCTTTACTCTTTCCTCCTAATTTTGGAAGCATTCCCCAATTGTTAACTTCCTGAAAAACCAAACTGAACAAGTAAAACACAATTTGAATCATTTTAGCAATAACACACACACACACACAACCTGCTCTCAGAAACCATGTCTTTTACAGTGTTCTGTAATGTACATATTTTATTACTTAAAACAGAACAAAAAAAGCAGATTGGAACTGCTACTTTTCCTGAGTTTCTCTGTTGAATACATTTCAGTCTCTTAAGTTTTCAGTTTCAGAAAGCATTTTTCTGGCTTTCTCTTTCATCAGACAGCAGGACAACTTGTGAATGGGTTGATTTTGAGAGGAAGTTTATGAATCTTTAGACCTTAATTAATGTTCAGCCTCTGTTAGTTTCCAAATTCCACCTGGAAGGAACACTGAGGAAATGAAGTAGAAGTGATTTTGATTCTCAAAGGTTCTTTTGTCTCTTTCCTGATAGGAAGCAAAGTTCTATGTAGGAGGTGGGTAGTGCCATCGTAACCTACTTTATTCTGCCTGAATAAGGAGGGTCAATGTATTCTCCTATCAGGGAGGAGGAAATTGCATAGACAACTTCTGGAATGACAGTAAAGACGTCCTTGACAGCATGTTGAAAACAGTGGTAAAACTTTCTTTTTTCCCCATAGGGGAAAAAAAAGAATCAGTATTGAAATGACAAGTAAGATAGATGATGGACAAAATGCATTATTCTTGAAGTGTCTCCCAGTTTTTCTGAAAGAACTATTACATTTCAAAGACAGAATTCAAATGATTTTAATAATAATGTATCAGCTTATCAATAAGACAGTGGAGTTGTTCTTTGAAGCCATGTTTTAAAAATCTCTAATGTTAGCTTTGTCTCTAAGCATCCACTGCCATAAAAACAACTGAGAAAAAAAAGAAAAACCTCTTACTTTATGTTCATATAGGAATTTTTAAATATAGTTTCCAGTTTGTGGACTTCAACTTCCAGAATAACAAATATGGGAGTTTTCAAAATGTTAATGACTATCTTCTTGAAGACAGAGGATGACAGAGGCAACAGAGGATGAGACGGTTAGATGGCATTATCAACTCAATGGACATGAGTTTAAGCAACAGCCAGGGGATAGTGAAGGAAAGGGAAACCTGGCATGTTGAGTCCACGGGGTCGCAAAGAGTGATAACACGACTTAGCAACTGAACAACAACAGATCCTCCTGAAGAGTTTAACCAAACTGAAACTACGTTCATTTGAGCCAGTAATCCTTAGGGCAGCTTAGCAATTCTTTTTTATAATTTGTGGTAACTCTGTGAATTGCCACAGTGACAGTACAATTGGGCTGGTCTTGGTTTTGATTAGCATGGTTCCACCCGATAAGTTACCATTCTTGTTCTACTATATCAGATAGATATATTGGACTTAACCCAAAACAGAGATTCACGATACAAAAGAATATCAGTTTAAGGTATCATGATCTTACATTAATAATTTCGTAATCCAAAAGAAACAATATGGATGAGCATTTTTTGAAAAAAAAAAAAAAGAAAACAAGCATTTCTCTTTGGTTTTAAAAGCAATGTGCTGAAAATGTGGGAAGTATAAAATAGGAAAAAATTTAAGAAATAGTCACTTTGAAGTTTTTATACCTGGAGACCTACCTCTACACATGACACTTAACAAAATTGAGACTACAAGTTTTCCTCCAGTTTTGGTGGCACTTTGTCCTGAATAAACCAACAGTAAATAGAAAATATCCTGTCAAAATGCATAATATGTGAACCTAATGAACATCATAGCTTAGCCTAGACTACCCTAAACATACTCAGAACACTTACATCAGTCAAAAGTTAGGCAAAACCATCTAACACAAGCCTATTTTATTAAAAAAAAAAAAGTGTTGACTATCTCATGTAATTTATTGAATGTTGTACTGAAGGTGGAAAGGAGAATAGATGCAAGCGAATTCCTGTTTATCCTTGTGATCACATGGATGCCCAGCATCATGAAAGAGGAGAGAGTATGGTACCATGTGTCACAAGACCTAGAAAAGGTCAGAATTCAAAATTCAAAGAACAGTTTCTACTGAATGCACATTGATTTCACATCTTCATAAAATCATAAAATCAGAAAATGAAGTTGAGACTGTCAGTTGAGATCATCTGTACAATGATTGTGACATTTATATCCTTTATTGTTTGCAATCTCAATGTGCTAATTAAACATGTAGATAATTTTGAAATTTTGTTTTATAAATAACATTCTTGTCAGTATTTATATATATAAATCCTTGTTGGTATTTTTTTTTTATTATAGATATAAGCAAGTCAGAATGTTTGAAGTGTTTCTGGCCGAATTTCTTTCCAGAAAATGTATCATACCCACTTTGAGGCAATTGTATCTCCGTTCCAAATCTCTGTTTAACTCAAAAAAGATTTCTCTTGTTTTGAAAGTAAGGAGCCTAGAATCTTTATGGAAGGAATAAATGACCTCCATTTATGATAAAGGACTCTTTTTCACACGCAGTTTCAACATCATGAGTCAAATAAATCCCCTCACTTCTGCCTGGGAAATCCTGAAAGGTAGAAATAGCATAAAAATGATGAAGTGAGGAGTATTCAGATACTAGGATTGGATGCCCAGCCTTACTACCAGCTGTATGTAGGTGATCTGAGGGGGTTAAGTTTAGTCTTTACTCCTGTAAAAAGCTGTCATTGGACTAGATAATCTTTCAAAGTTTTCTCTCAGTTGCAAATATTTTTTTTAAGAATCACCTTCTTTAGGAGTAATGTATGCACGCAAAGGTGCTCAGTCCCTTCAGTCGTGTCTGACTCTTTGCAACCCCATGGACGTAGTCCACCAGGCTTCTCTNGGGGGTTAAGTTTAGTCTTTACTCCTGTAAAAAGCTGTCATTGGACTAGATAATCTTTCAAAGTTTTCTCTCAGTTGCAAATATTTTTTTTAAGAATCACCTTCTTTAGGAGTGATGTATGCACGCAAAGGTGCTCAGTCCCTTCAGTCGTGTCTGACTCTTTGCAACCCCATGGACGTAGTCCACCAGGCTTCTCTGTCCATGGGGATTCTCCAGGCAAGAATACTGGAATGGGTTGCCAAGCCCTCCTCCAGGGCACCTTCCTGACTGAGGAGTTGAACCTATGTCTCTGATGGCTCCTGCATTGGTGGATGGGTTCTTTAACACTAGTGCCGCCTGGGAAGCCCTTAGGAGTAACATATATACTACTATATATAAAACAGATAAACTGTAAGGACCTACTGTATAGCACAAGGAACTATATTCATTATTTTGTAATTACATATATGGGAAAATAGTCTGAAAAAGAATTTTTTTAAAAAAGTCATCTTTTTTGAAGCTCTCTTTGACCACCTCAATCAGTATCAAATTCTCCTGGGACTTCAGGGATAGCCCAGAAGTTGACTTTGCCTTCCAATGCAAGAAAAGTGGCCGTGATTGGGGAGATTAGATCCCACATGTCTTGTGGCCAAAAAAAAAACCCATAAAATGGAAACAGCATTGTAACAAACTCAGTAAAACTGAAGAAAAAAAGGTTTTTTTTAAAAATCAAATTCTCCCTCTTCTCTTCTCCAGTGGCAACTTGTTGTCTGTCCAAACACCTTGATCAACACATACACTGGGGAAAGACAACTTCGAATTAATAATTTATGTGAATTTTAAACTATTTAATAAATATTATCATCATGTCCATGATGATGGACCAGATCACCTGGCTTGCAAATAATAGATTTTTTTCATCTTGACAATACCTAAACAAGCCCAATTCTTTCTTTAAAAAAAAAATCTGAAATAATATGTAGCTGTTGTTCAATTACTAACTTGTGTTCAACTCTTTGCGACCACATGAACTGAAGCATGCAGGCTTCCCTGTCCTTCACTATCTCCCAGAATTCACTAAAATCATATCCATTGAGTAGATGATGCCATCCAACCATCTCATTATCTGTAGCCCCCCTTCTCCTCCTGGCCTCAATTTTTCTGAGCATCAGGGTCTTTCCCAATGAGTTGGCTCTTCCCATAAGTTGGTCAAAGTATTGGAACTTCAGCATCAGCCCTTCCAATGAATATTCAGGGTTGATTTCCTTTAGGATTGACTGGTTTCAAATCTTTGCTGTCCAAGGAACTCTCAAAAGTCTTCTATAGCACCACACTTTAAAAACATCAGTTCTTTGGTGCTCAGCCTTCTTTATGGTCCAACTCTCACATCCATACATGAGTCCTGGAAAAACCATAGCTTTGACTAGATGAACATTTGTCAGCAAAGTGATGTCTCTGCTTTTTAATACACTGTCTAGGTTCATCATCGCTTTCTTTCAAAGCAGAAAAACATCCTTTAATTTCATGGCTGCAGTCACCATGTACAGTGATTTTGGAGCCCAAGAAAATAAAGTCTTTCACTTTTTCTCCAGCTGTTTGCCATGAAGTGAGGGGACTGGATGCCATGATCTTAGTTTTTTGAATGTTGAGTTTTATGTCAGTTTTTTTTTTTACTCTATTTCACCCTCATCAAGAGGGTCTTTAATTCCTTAGTTTTCTGCCATTAGAGTGGTATCATCTGCATAACTGAGGTTGTTGATATTTCTCCAGGCAATTTTGATTCCAGTTTGTAATTCATCCAACCCTGCGTTTCTTATGATATACTCTGCATATAAGTTAAATAAGCACCTCATCATTTTTATAAAATTTACTTAGTTGTTTTGAATGTGTCATTGGTGTCCAGTCACCAAGTTATGTCTGACTCTTTTTGACCCTATAGATTGCAGCATGCCAGGCTTCCCTGTTCTATCACCATCTCTTGGAGTTTGCTCAAGTCCATTGAATCAGTGATGCCATCCAACCATCTCATCCTCTGTTGCCCTNTTAGTTGTTTTGAATGTGTCATTGGTGTCCAGTCACCAAGTTATGTCTGACTCTTTTTGACCCTATAGATTGCAGCATGCCAGGCTTCCCTGTTCTATCACTATCTCTTGGAGTTTGCTCAAGTCCATTGAATCAGTGATGCCATCCAACCATCTCATCCTCTGTTGCCCTCTTCTTTTGCCTTCAATCTTTCCCAGCATCAGGATCTTTTCCAATGAGTCAACTATTTGCAACAATTGGTCAAAGTATTGAATACAGAACACAGTTTTAGGGAATCTTATAGATGTTTAAGAATTATGAGACTATTAAGTTTCTACTTCATGTTACAGTGAGAAATTAAATATAATCACCATTATTTTAATTAAAACCTCACACAGGTTACAATGACTATTATTAAACAGGACAAGAGATAGTAAGTGTTGTTAAAGATGTGGAGAAAGGAGAGCCCTGTACACTGGTAGTGGGTAGGTGAATTCACGCAGCTACTGTGCAAAACAGTTTGGGGGCTCCTCAAGTCATTCAAACTGGAGCTATCATATGATCCCACACCCTACTTCTGAGTGTATATACAAAAGAATTGAAATCAAGATCTTGAAGAAATATCTGTACCTTTTATGTTCATTGCAGCATTGTTCATAATTTCTAAGTAATGGACGTTCATTGACAGATGAATAGAAAATTAGAATGCATATATGTGTACTTTTAAAGGCTGTGTTTGTGGCTGTATTGCTACAAGGCATTAGATAACCATCCGTTGTTGTTTAGAGGCTAAGTTGTGTCCATCTCTTTGTGACACCACGGACTGTAACCCTCCAGGCTGCTCTGTCCATGGGATTTCCCAGTCAAGAATACTGGAGTGGGTTGCCATTTTTTAACAAGGACAACATTGCTCCATAGGGTAAGGTCCATTAACGGGCTGGAAAAGCCCCTTATCAACCCACTAATTCATTCATCATGGAAGAACAGCCTAACTTTCCTCAATTTCTCAGACAGCTCCAAAACCCAAGCAGATAATTGATACTGTTATACATTATTGAGAATGATTAATTTTTCATTACAATTGAATGCAATGATATTTAAATTTTTATTGACGTATAGTTGACTTACAATATTGTGTTAGTTTCTGGTTTATACCAAAGTGATTCATGTGTATATATAATGTGTATATGTAAATTGCATGTGTATGTATATGTGTGTATGTATTTATATGTATATATATTCTTTTTCAGAATCTATTCCCTTAAAGGTTATTACAAGTTGTTGAATTTCATTCCCTGGGCCATACATAGAAATACACAGGTTCTTGTTTTATATTTGTTTTATATATGGTACTGAGTATCTGTTAATCCTAATTTATCTCTCCCTACCCTCTATCCCTTTTGGTAACCGTAAATTTGTTTCCTATATCTGGAAGTCCATTTCTGTTTTGTAAGTAAATTCATTTGTATCATTTCCTAGATTCTACATATAAGTGAATTCATATAATATGTGTCTTTCTCTGATTTAATATGATAATCTCTAGGTTGTTTGCAATGATATTTAATAATTATTGGAGAAATTGGAGTCAAGCCACTCCCAAACATAGAGCACAACACAAAGAAGAGGGAGAAACTAGCTGATTGCGGTGGTTTTCTTCAAGAAATAGTAATTAATGATTACACTAGAGAATGCTTTCAGTAAAATGGACACAGGAGTTCCAGGAAAGATTCCCACCAAAGTAGTTTGTTTGAGTGGTTCCAGTTTTTATAGTTAAGAAATCACCACCTCAGGATGCACACTAGTTTCTTTCTTTTAATATATTTTTGCCTGATACATGAATACAAGTTAAATCACTCTGAAAATCTCTGTGTCTGCAGCTCTAGGTATTTGAAAATATTCAAAAGAAGATTTCACAACTTTTAAAGGGCATTATGGTCATTTTTGCTAAATAGAAATGAGTCCTCAAGAAAATACTATTTTGGGGTGACAAAGTGATAATGAAAGAAATGTGCTTAAAATGGACAACAAATATGCTTTCAAACTGAAAAGATTAAATAAAGACATGCCTGTGGATGTGATTGAAACTGGAGAAGTGCTGAAATTCAGAGCTGTGCACAGAACATCTAAACTGGAATAGCTTTAGTGATGTCTGCCAGGAAAATCAAACTTCATTTAAAAATTGTTCTTAGAATTTCTTCATGTCAGTGACATTCTGTGTGTGAGGGCTCCGTTAGCATACAATCTAACAGAAGCTGTGTGCAGCTGATTGGAGAAAGAATACCATGATTTACTCTGGTATTTTAAAATGTGCTATCCTTCCCTTGTGTTCTGAATATTTCTGTTCATGGAAATGTGATTTTTTTAACAGGAGCATTTTTTTTTTATGACATTTTAGATCTCAGCCACTCAACTTGCCTTACTAAGCCCAAGCAAAGGGCTTTTCAAAGAATAAAGTGAAAGGAAAGTGTAGCTCTGGAGTCATGTGACTGGAAGTGGTTCCTAACCTTGACATTTTTCTTTGACAATGAAAGGAAAGAATCAATGAGTCACAATTACTTCCTGAACATGAAGGCAAAAGGAATGAAGGGGAAAAAGTGTCTGTGTGTGGGATTTCACATCCATCTCGCAGTTTCCTTAATGGTATAGATTTTTATTAGTACTTTTTTCATGGTTTTAAGTCTGCACTTACTTTTTACAGTTAGTTTTTTTCCTCTATTAGATCAAGGGATGAGTTTCACAGAATTTGATCAGTTCTTGGATAATCCTGATTAGGCGTCTCTCTCTTTTTCTTTTTTTTTTTGATAATGTGTTGGTGAAAGTTCATTTTCTTACAAAAATCTCAAGAAGTTTTTATGATGATCTCATTGACCTGTTTTAACACACTCTAAGAGATGAACAATGGGAAAAAAATAAGAAAAATGTATGCTATTAGTTGAAATATTACTCAGAAACCAAAAACTTAACGGTTGTTCACTTATACATTTGTAAGAAATTAAAACTGAACCCTATCCATCCAGGTCAGTGTTCTGCTAAAAAGTTTGAAGTAATCCAGTATTACTATCATGAATTTACCTCTCTATCCATACCCACAACTTATTACCTCCTTCAACATGAATAACATCCCTATAGATAAAATATTTAAGTTTTAGCAGTACAGTAAAGTGACTCATAAAATTGTGGGAGACAATGTGCACAATGTGTGTGGGGAAGAATTTTTTAACCAAGATGGTATACAGAAACAGTCAGAGAAAAAATAAATATTTCAATATTTAAAGATGTACAATGTTTATAGGAAAAAAAATACCACAAATGCCATAAAGACAAAATTATTTGAAAAGATATTTGTGATTTAGAGATTAATAAGGGCCTCCCGGGTGCCTCAGTGGTAAAGAATCTGCCTGCCAAAACAGGAGACACAGGAGACGGTGGTTCCATTCCTGGATTGGGAAGATCTCCTGGAGAAGGAAATGGCAACCCACTCCAGTAGTCTTGCCTGGAGAACTGTATGGACAGAGAAGCCTGGCGGGTTGCATTCCATGGGTCGCAAAGAGCTGGGCGTGACTGAGCAACTGAACATGCACACAGAGGTTAATAACTCTAACAAAGCTCTTACACATTGATAAGAAAGCTCAATTAAAAATTGGGCAAAGCAAATGAAGTAGCAATTCACAGAGAAGTAAATCCAAGTGGCCTGCGCACATTTGAAAAGATGTTCCAATTTACTTGTTGTCGGAAAAAAATGCAAATTAAATGTTTAAAATAGATTCCTTTATAATCATCATAGTGTCAAAGCTAAAAAGATCTATAACACCTATACTCAGCCAGGAAGAAATGTGAAGTTAGATTTTTTGAAAAGCAAACTACTGTTATTTAGTGAAACACACACAGAGACACACATTTATTGATGGATAACGCTCGCTACTCTTCAATACCAATTTTTCTCTTTCCTAGGCATGTAGTTCGATTATATCCTTCGCCACCCCCCCGTCCACAATCTCACTTGATTGAACTCTGGCCAATGGTTGAGCAATACTAGTAGGTTGTCTGGTCGTTCTTCTTTTTGTATGAACACTCATCCCATCCAGGAAGCCCTGCCTCTGCATTTAAACCTAATTACCTCCAGGAATCTGTGTGTGCTTGCATGCTCAGTCACTAAGTCCTGTCAAACCCATGGACTGTAGCCCATCAAGCTCCTCTGTCCATGAGATTCTCCAAGCCAGAATCCTGGAGTGGATTGCCATGCCCTCCTCCAGGGGAATCTTCCTGACCCAGGGATCAAACCTCAGTCTCTGATGTCTCCTACATTGATAGCCAGACTCTTTACAACTGAGTCACTCGAGGCTACATTCTAAATACACTTGCTTGATAAATTAGGAACTGGACATAGGAGTGTTGGGGATGGGATACAAGCATTCAATCCATAATAGGATCATGAGTTGGGGAGACAGGAAGATGGCAAGCCTGAGTCATACTATCCACTCTACAGAAACTGGTACTTCCATTGACCTAGCAATTCCTCCTTGGGAAGCTATTCTAAAGCACAGAAAGCACCAATGTGTATGGAAATATGTACAAGGATAATTATTGCAGAATTGTTCACAGTAGAATTTTTAAAAATTAAAAAAAACTAGGAACAAAAAGAATGACTGTGGATAGGGATATAATTGAAAAAAATATAGTAAATCCATACTTTGGAATATCAAGTGGTCCTTAAAGTGAAGAGCATCACACTACTTGACCTGAAAGGACTTCCAAGAACTTTTGTTGAAGAAGAGCAAGATATGAAAAATGTACTTATTCTCATGCTATTTTGGTAAACCAGTATGTGTGCGCATGTGCTCGGTCATTCCAACTCTTTGTGACACCATGGACTGCCAGGCTCCTTTGTCTATGGAATTTTCCCAGCAAGAATACTGGAGTGGGTTGCCATTTCCTACTCCAGGGGATCTTTCTAAACCAAGGATTGAAACTCCATCTCTTGCATCCCTTGCATTGGCAGGTGGATTCTTTACCCCTGCACCACCTGGCAAGTACTTGGAAAACTAATCAAAAGCCTAAAAATCACACATATATGTTCAAGTTTGCATAGACAAATATATGTATTCACTTAATTGTGTAAGCATGGAATTATAGAATTGGACATGGAACAACAGACTGGTTTCAAATAGGAAAAGGAGTACGTCAAGGCTGTATATTGTCACCCTGCTTATTTAACTTATATACAGAGTACATCATGAGAAACGCTGGACTGGAAGAAACACAAGCTGGAATCAAGGTTGCTGGGAGAAATATCAATAACNTGTCTTGAGAAATTAGCTTTCTCAGAACAAATGTGTGTGAAGCTTCTTCAGTTTAGTTGTACTGAAAGTTAATCAAATTTGGAGAAAATCTGACCATTGCCTTCTTGGAAGATTGTTTGTTTGTGTAGCTTACAATTCGCTTGCCTCTGTGGAATAACTCTAACTGGAGCACCTTCTCCAAACATCTGATTTAAACATTTAGAGTCCCTCAGATTCCATGGGCTTGGGTGAGCTTTTCCAGACAGGTTAGTGATTTCGAGTTTGGCAAGCACTTTGGCTTTTCAGTCTGTTTTGAGTGAAAATCAATTTACACTCTTTGCAAACATGTGACAGCATAAATCAGGCAATTGAGTTCACTCTTAAAACACAATAGGGGCTTGTTTCATTTTGCCAAGGAGATGGACAGAACACTTTCTACGAGTTACAAACATATCCCTTGTCATAGCATGGCGACTTGACAAGCATACTATTCTACAATTCTTAATTCAATAGATGATAAAAACAGAAGTGAGAGGGGTTAAATTATTTGTCAAGGGCAGCAAACAGGAAGGCAGGAATGAAGTCAAGCTCAGAACTCACAGGTTCTACAACCACTGACCATTCTGGGCTGTTAAATGCCTTTTTGAAGCACCGCTGATACTTGATGCTCACATTTGGCAGCATCCAATGTCCTAACTAGATGTCCCAATGGCTTAAGAGATAAAGAATATGCCTGCAATGCAGGAGATGCAGGAGACACAGGTTTGATCCCAGGGTAGAGGAGATCTCCTGGAGAAGGAAATGGCAACCTACTTCAGTATTCTTGCCTGGAAAATCCCATGGACAGAGGAGGCTGGAGGGCTACGGTCCATGGTGTCACAAAGAGTTGAACATGACTGAGCACACACACATACATACACACATGCAGATTGTCCTAACTAACCTATTCATAAAGTCTTTCCATTCAGATATCTTTTAATTAAAGATGGTCTAAAGAAAGTGGAGCTTTCAATCAAAACTCCAAAACAGTTGGGTGCTATAAAACTAATTTAAAATGAGATAAAGTGGAAAATAAATGAGCTGGTTACAATTTCACTACTCAGGTTTTAAATGGCAAGTAATTCTAGTGATTAAGAAACTATTGATGTAATGTGGTTTGAAAAAAAAGCATAGAGTAAAACGAAGCTGAAATTGAGATTGGATCACTTTTCGCGTCTGTCCTGGGAACATTAGTAGGAGATTTTTTTGGGGGGGAGGGGGATAAGATGAATAATTTTTATTTATTTTTTTAATTTATTTATTTTAATTGGAGGCTAATTACTTTACAATATTGTAGTGGGTTTTGCCATACCTTGACATGAATCAGCCATGGGTTTACATGTGTTCCGCATCCTAAACCCCCTTCCCACCTCCCTCTCCATCCCATCTCTCTGGGTCATCCCAGTGTACCAGCCCCGAGCACACGCATGACCTTGGACTGGCAATCTGTTTCACATATGATAATATACATGTTTCAATGCTATTCTCTCAGATCATCCCACCCTCGCTTTCTCCCACAGAGTCCAAAAGACTGTTGAGTATATTTTGCTGTAAAAAACTAGAAATCCCTAAAAACCTAACTTTTTTGTACTTTCCAATTTTATTTGCAAATTCTTTATGTTATCTCTTTGCTCAGTATATACATTCTGAAATATTCTGCTATTAGCTTCTCAATACTTTGGAAAGAGATTATTTTGACTTTTCCCCTCAGTTTCTTAGCCTGGTTTTATCAAAGCAGATGCAGGATTGTGATGTGAGATTTTCTTTGGGGAAAACTACTTAAAATTTGAGCTAAAGGAGAAAGCCACTTTACCCACAAATAGGGTCTTCAGCTGAATGTGGACATGTACATATCTTAACTGATACTGAATCACTGTGACCAAAATGAAAATCATTGACCAAAGAGAGTAAATCCAATGTTTAGGACTACTCCAGTGACGGGCTGGTGCTGACTCTCCTGCTAGTCCAAACTGTTTTGAGAAATTGGCTGAATTCATTACGGAAAAATCAGTCATTGTGTGGCAGATATGTTGTGGTGACCCCTAATAATTTAGTAGAAATCAAATACATTTACCTATTTATTTTTAATTTTTTCAATTTTGTTTTACAATTTTAAAGTCTACTTTCTGTTTACAGTTATTACAAAATATTGACCATATTCCCCCTGTTACAGGACACATCCTTGAGCCTATCTGACACCCAAGAGGTTGTCCTACCTACCCCACCTCGATATTGCTCCTCCCTCCCCCTCCCCGGTAATCAGTGGCTTGTTCTCTGTAGTTGTGGAGTCTGCTTCTTTTTCTGTTTCAGGTGTTTTTTTTGTTTTTTTTTTTTTTGCATTATTTTAGATTCCACATATAAGTGATATCATACAGCATTTGTCTTTCTCTGTCTGACTTATTTCACTAAGCATAATGCCCTCTAAGTCCATCCATGTTGCTGCAATGGCAAAATTTCATTATTTCTTATGACTGAGTAGTAATCCATTGTTTGTGAGTATATATATAGGCTTCCCCAGTGGCTCAGATGGTAAAGAATCTTCCTGCAATGCGGGAAACCTGGGTTCTATCCCTGAGTTAGGAAGATCCCCTAGAGGAGGGCATGGTAACCCACTTAAGTATTCTTGCCTGGAGAAGCCCCATGGCCAGAGGAGCCTGGCAGGCTATAGTCCATGGCATTGCAAAGAGTCAGACACGACTGAGTGACTAAGCACAGCATCTTTATATATAATCTTTATCCACTTATCTGTCAATGGATATTTAGGTTGCTTCCATATCCTGGCAATTGTAAATAATCCTTCTGTAAACATTGGCCTGCATGCATCTTTCTGAATCAGTGTTTTTGTTTTTATTTTGGATATATACCCTGGAGTGGAACTCCTAAGTCATATGGTAGCATTTTAAATTAATATCAGGAACCTGTTGACAGAAGAAACTTCATAAAGTACAATAGCATTTAGTTTAGGATAGTGTTTTACTTCCACATCTTGGACACATTCAGACACTGGTCTATTCGCATATTCATTTCCATCACCACACCCGGATTCTAGTCACTGAGACTTACTGGAATGAACTCCAAAGCAAACAGGTGCTTTTGTGATTTAATCCAAGAGTAAACCTTGAATGAGATGGTTGGGAACAGTTTAAAAATATCTCCATGTGTTTTCTAAACCTAAGGTCCCGTGGAGTAGTTTCCAGATGTAGTGATCATAAATGAAGTTTATGTCAGTCCTGAAACTTTTGAAAACCATTTCTATATTTTAAGGTAGCTTTTTGCATTATAATTCTGTCTTCTCCAAGTTCAAGCCTAAGACTTCACCTTTCTGTCCCCTTTGCAGGTGAAACACAGCCATAAAATCTAGGTCCCAACAGTAAAATGGAACCAAGATGATGACTTCCCTATAGCAGAGGGAACCCTGGGGAATAAGGGTGTGCAGTGTTCATTTTTCTGACCTATGTAGAAATATATAAGGATGTCCCAGGTGGTGCTAGTGGTAGAAAACCCGTCTGCCAATGCAGGAGACATTAGAGACACGGATTCCATCCCTGGGTTGGGAAGATCCCCTGGAGAAGAGCATGGCAACCCATTCCAATAGTCTTACCCAGGAATCCCATGGACAAAGGAGCCTGGCTGGCTACAGTCCCTAGGGTCACAAAGAGTCAGACATGATTGAGTGACTTTGCACGCATGTAGAAGAATATGGCATAGGAGCACAGGACATTGAGCTACCAGAAGCAGCAGGGACAGAGGTCCTAGATTAACTTTCCAAGTATCTATGCTCATCTTCCCAGGGAAGGGGTACCCTATGTCAGTGGAAGTGGTATTATGCCTGCAAGCTTTCCAGTGGTATATTTGGATTTTCTTCCTGATGTAGAGCTTCTGAGTCTAATTTATTGGACCTTAGGCAGATTATGTGAACTCCAGAGTATGACTTCATAAATTTGTTTAGTGTTTAAACTAGCTGGAATAGATTCCGTTGTTTGCAATTAAGAACATTTACCAATGTAGAAGAGCTCCCCAGGTGGCTCAGTGGTAAAGAATCTACCTTCCAATGCAGGAGGCACAGAAGATGTGGATCAGGAAGACCCCCGGAGGAGGAAATGACACCCCACCCCAGTATTCTTGCTTGGAGACTCCCAGGGACAGAGAAGCCTTGCAGTCCATGGAGTTGCAAAGGGTCGAGCACAACAGAGCACACACGCATGCACCAATGCAGAAATTGGGATCAGAAGTGACTGTAAGCAATAAACCTTCAAGGAAATAGGAATCTGTGGATTTACTGTTAGGTTGATGGTTTTTCCAGTAGTCATATATGGATGTGAGAGTTGGACTGTGAAGAAGGCTGAACGCCGAAGAGTTGATGCTTTTGAACTGTGGTGTTGGAGAAGACTCTTGAATCCCTCGGACTGCAAGGAGATCCAACCAGTCCATTCTGAAGATCAGCCCTGGGATTTCTTTCGAATAAATGATGCTAAAGCTGAAACTCCAGTACTTTGGCCACCTCATGCGAAGAGTTGACTCATTGGAAAAGACTTCGATGCTTGGAGGGATTGGGGGCAGGAGGAGAAGGGGACGACCGAGGATGAGATAGCTGGATGGCATCACTGGTTTGATGGACGTGAATCTGAGTGAACTCCGGGAGTTGGTGATGGACAGGGAGGCCTGGCATGCTGCGATTCATGGGGTCGCAAAGAGTTGGACATGACTGAGCAACTGAACTGAACTGAACTGACTGGTTTTGCAAACAAAAAACAAGAATAATTCACTTGTTAACAATGAATGGAGCTGTGGCAGCCCACCATGAAATGTGGCAAAACAATTGAAAAAACTACTACTGTAGTCACCTGGAACGATGTGTACATGGAGGGAAAAGGACCATACCCTACAACACTATCAAAGCCGGGAGACATGCTAAGCCTTCAGAGTTGGAAGAGTCTTGAAACTGCACTAGAGAATAGAAGGAAAGAGAATGACTATCTCAGACTACTAAACTCCAGGCTCAAGATGTGATCAGACCAAGAAAATGCTCCAACATAAATCTTTTGACTAATCCATTGGGAAAAGATTATCTTCTAGCATTGTTTCTCTTGATATCATAAAGATATTGACCACTAATGATATCATAAATAAACTCATTGATATTCATAATATTTCTCACTCTCAGCTACAACCTTGCAGTAGGAATTATTTTTAAGATATATGTCTGCCTCAGTCTAACAAGAACTAAAAATGTTTACAAAATTAGACTTTGTTTCAAGATTGCTGTCTTCTTTCCTTTTTCCTTAAAGTCTATTTTTGCAGAAGGTAGACATGCAAAGTTATTTCTTCATTGACATAAAACTTAATAATATAACAAGAGAAGAAAGTTTTTAATTAAATAGGTGTCTGCTTTGGTGGTGCTTCCCAGGTGACACAGTGGTAAAGAGTCTACCTGCAATTTAAGAGACGCAAGAGACATTTGTTTGATCCCTGAGTTGGGAAGATTTCCTGCAGTAGGAAGTGGTAACCCACTCCAGTATTCTTGCCTGAAAAATCTCATGGACAGAGAAGCCTGGTGAGCTACAGTCCACGGGGACATAACGAGTTAGACTCGACTGAGCAACTAACCACACACACACACACATACACACAGTGCTCTGGTAAGTGCCAAATGATCAAACTGTCTCCTTTAAAAGAAAATATGTATATGAACTGTTAGTTTCAATTGACAATATGGACCAATTATTGACATTTTTTTCTACACAGCTTTTTTTTGACTCTTCAAATGAATATTTTTTAAGCCCTAAATGGTTTCTTTTGTGTTTCTGCTTTGTGTCTTTACTTTTTTTGTTTGTTTTTTATTTTTATTTATTTTTTTTGCATTGCTTTTTAAATTATTTTTATTTTTACTTTATTTTACTTTACAATACTGTATTGGTTTTGCCATACATTGACATGAATCCGCCACGGGAGTACATGAGTTCCCAATCCTGAACTCCCTTCCTAAGCGGGAATGTTTTTACCCTTAATAAAATAACAGAGTCACTTATTAGCATTTAGGAGGAAGAATGCCAAAAAGTGGCAATGATCTATTAATCTGAACCTGAAGCCTTATGGAACTCTCAAGTTTCTATACTATTTATAAAATAGTCTACATGATGTAATTTTACATTCTATTTATATCATTATTCTCTATACAACATAAACATAGAACTCTGTGATGTTATTACATGTCATAAATGTCATCATAAATTGTCTTTACACATCATAAATATCTTAGTTTGTGACATTATTACACCTTCGGGTGTCTCTTTCCATATTTATGGTAATTACATCAAAGTATTTACTATAATTATGTCATTTGATGATATTACAGTAATTACTTCAAAAAATGATAGCCCATGACTAATGAATTAAAATAGCATGGAAATTCACATTAAAAATGACATTAAAATAATGCTAAGGATCTGAGATAACCCACAAGAACAAGAATATTCATTACTGAGTTTTTAACCTCCAAACTTGGCTCTACAAGCTTTCCTCTTGTTGAAAATTTTATCTTTATTGAGGACCGGGAAATACTTTGTAATGGTGTGGTAACCATCAAGACATTTAAAAAAAAATTGAAACCTAATTCTAACATTACTTTCAGCAACTTGTTAAAGCCAAAATATAACTTTAAAAAATAACTTACTAACAACCACAGAAGATAATTCAAATCCTCCTCAATCTCTATTCCATTCAGGCCCTCTCAGTCTATTACTTATAGTATATAAAAACAGGCCTATAAAATGCAATGTTTATATGTATTTGTATATTCTAGGTAACAGGATGGGTGCATATTCACTGATGAGGGATTTGTTTTTGAGCTGGAATTTATATTCATATATCACAAAACATAGAACTGGGAAAACAGAGAAGTCATTACATACACTCTCTGCCTCCAGATAGCTTACCTACTAACTTAACAATGGTTGAAAAATGCCTCTCAGTTTTGAGCAGTCTTCATGGAAAAAGACTCCCCAGCATCCCAGGAAAGCCTTTTCTGAGGTTACCTTTGATGGTTGTCAAGAACACATTTCCATCTACAGTATGTCTGCTGCATACGAACAAGTTCTGTTCTGAGAGTGCATTCGTGGGTCCAATTTGATCCTAAATTTTGGCTGAGCTGGTGGCTCAGACAGTAAAGAATTTGCCTGCAGTGCAGGAGACCCAGGTTCAACCCCTGGGTTGGTAAGATCCCCTGGAGAAGGGAATGGCTACTCATTTCAGCATTCTTGCCTGGAGAATTCCATGGACAGAGGAGCCTGGTGGGCTATAGTCCACGGAGTCGCAAAGAATTGGACACTACTGAGCAACTAACACTTTTCACTTTTCAACAAAGTTAGCCTAGGTACCCAACTAACACAATAGTCTATATAGTACTGAACTGTAATGCTGCTGCTGCTGCTGCTAAGTCGCTTCAGTCGTGTCCAACTCTGTGTGACCCCATAGACAGCAGCCCACCAGGCTCCCCCGTCCCTGGGATTCTCCAGGCAAGAACACTGGAGTGGGTTGCCATTTCCTTCTCCAATGCATGAAAGTGAAAAGTGAAAGTGAAGTCGCTCAGTCGTGTCTGACTCTTCGCGATCCCATGGACTGCAGCCCACCAGGCTCCTCTGTCCATGGGATTTGCCAGGCAAGAGTACTGGAGTGGGGTGCCATTGCCTTCTCCGACTGAACTGTAATAGGTTTATATTAATATATAATAATCCTTTTCACACAAATAATACATAAAAACAAACACAAAGAATAAAGAAAACATTTTTACTCTTACAGTACAGTACTTTGAATAGTACAGGAGTATAGCCCCACAGCTGACACGCAAGCGCTGGCCCTGAGTGAACAGGCAAGAAGAGTTACTGACTGGTGGAGAGTGAGGAGGTGGGAGACAGTAGACCTGAAGGACCGTCGGCAACAGGAGGCGAAGGGCCAGCTGCACTTGCACTCCCGCCTGAGGTTGATGGAAAGTGTAAGCCATCTTCTTCATTCAGAGATAACTGAAGAAGGGTGGTCAGGTAAGAAAATGAGGAGCAGTATTCTGATGGATAATCCACTAAAGAATGCTTTTAAAAGCTGCAAGCTTATTAAAATTTGCAAATCTATGTTCGCTATTCTTTCCTGACATTTTCTATCTTATATATTATCTATAATGAGTGCGTGTGTTTCGTCGCTCAGTTGTGTTCTTATGAAATGTAGCCAACTGGGCTCCTCTGTCCTTGGGATTTCCCAGGCAAGAATAATGGAGTGGGTAGCCATTCCCTCCTCCAGGGGATCTTCCTGACCCAGGGATTGAACCTGGGTCTCCTGCAATGCACGCAGATTCTTTACCAGGGATAAATGGGAGGAGGAAAACGTGGTAAGTGTAAGCTGAGCCTGACTGGAAGAAGGTTAACCTACAGAGTAGTGCAGTAAGTTCCCTACATACAAACCTTCAAGTTTCTAACTTATAAAGATGTTTGTAAACTTATATAGATAATATATAGGATAGAAAGTGGCAGGAAAGAGAAGTGAACATGGATTTGCAAATTTTAATATGCTTGCAGTTTTTAAACAGATATGACTGAGAAAGTGACTGCAGAACGAAACTTAAATAATAAGGGAGCCACCAGCGTGTTTGGAGGGAGAACATGCGGGTAGAGAAGAGCTGTAAAAAGGACTTGAGGCAGCAGCCTGCTGTTGCGTTGGAAGGTCAAGGAATCCTGTATGCTATATGAACAAGGAAGGGAATCAGGAATAGGAGACTGGTCAATAGGGTGGAGATAGGATTTGCTTTTGGACCTGTGAAGTATGAGCCCCTCATTGGCCATCTAAGTAGATATGCAAAATAGGAAGCCGGTTATTCAAGCCCAGATATGCAAATTTGGGATTCACTAGCATAAAGATGCTATTTAAGGCCAAGACATGGGATGAGATTGCTTAGGGAGTAGCACAAATGGAATGGAGAGGCGGGATAAGGCCAATGCCCTGGGGAAGGTCAATGGTATTGCTTAGAAAGAACAGGTGGAGCCAGCAAAGATGACTGAAGAAAATTGACTAGGTAGAAAAATGAGAAGCAATATTTTGATGTATAACCCAATGAAGAGTGTGTTTAAACAGAGAAAAACTGATGGATAGTGTCAAATATTTCAGAAAGGCAAGTGCCGTGAAGATTAAGGTGACCATTAGACACAGTACTAAAATGGAACATTCCCACTCTCTCTGATCTAGACATCTGCTCTGCATGCTAATTATCCATCCTTTGGATCCNAGACAGCAGCCCACCAGGCTCCCCCGTCCCTGGGATTCTCCAGGCAAGAACACTGGAGTGGGTTGCCATTTCCTTCTCCAATGCATGAAAGTGAAAAGTGAAAGTGAAGTCGCTCAGTCGTGTCTGACTCTTCGCGATCCCATGGACTGCAGCCCACCAGGCTCCTCTGTCCATGGGATTTGCCAGGCAAGAGTACTGGAGTGGGGTGCCATTGCCTTCTCCGACTGAACTGTAATAGGTTTATATTAATATATAATAATCCTTTTCACACAAATAATACATAAAAACAAACACAAAGAATAAAGAAAACATTTTTACTCTTACAGTACAGTACTTTGAATAGTACAGGAGTATAGCCCCACAGCTGACACGCAAGCGCTGGCCCTGAGTGAACAGGCAAGAAGAGTTACTGACTGGTGGAGAGTGAGGAGGTGGGAGACAGTAGACCTGAAGGACCGTCGGCAACAGGAGGCGAAGGGCCAGCTGCACTTGCACTCCCGCCTGAGGTTGATGGAAAGTGTAAGCCATCTTCTTCATTCAGAGATAACTGAAGAAGGGTGGTCAGGTAAGAAAATGAGGAGCAGTATTCTGATGGATAATCCACTAAAGAATGCTTTTAAAAGCTGCAAGCTTATTAAAATTTGCAAATCTATGTTCGCTATTCTTTCCTGACATTTTCTATCTTATATATTATCTATAATGAGTGCGTGTGTTTCGTCGCTCAGTTGTGTTCTTATGAAATGTAGCCAACTGGGCTCCTCTGTCCTTGGGATTTCCCAGGCAAGAATAATGGAGTGGGTAGCCATTCCCTCCTCCAGGGGATCTTCCTGACCCAGGGATTGAACCTGGGTCTCCTGCAATGCACGCAGATTCTTTACCAGGGATAAATGGGAGGAGGAAAACGTGGTAAGTGTAAGCTGAGCCTGACTGGAAGAAGGTTAACCTACAGAGTAGTGCAGTAAGTTCCCTACATACAAACCTTCAAGTTTCTAACTTATAAAGATGTTTGTAAACTTATATAGATAATATATAGGATAGAAAGTGGCAGGAAAGAGAAGTGAACATGGATTTGCAAATTTTAATATGCTTGCAGTTTTTAAACAGATATGACTGAGAAAGTGACTGCAGAACGAAACTTAAATAATAAGGGAGCCACCAGCGTGTTTGGAGGGAGAACATGCGGGTAGAGAAGAGCTGTAAAAAGGACTTGAGGCAGCAGCCTGCTGTTGCGTTGGAAGGTCAAGGAATCCTGTATGCTATATGAACAAGGAAGGGAATCAGGAATAGGAGACTGGTCAATAGGGTGGAGATAGGATTTGCTTTTGGACCTGTGAAGTATGAGCCCCTCATTGGCCATCTAAGTAGATATGCAAAATAGGAAGCCGGTTATTCAAGCCCAGATATGCAAATTTGGGATTCACCAGCATAAAGATGCTATTTAAGGCCAAGACATGGGATGAGATTGCTTAGGGAGTAGCACAAATGGAATGGAGAGGCGGGATAAGGCCAATGCCCTGGGGAAGGTCAATGGTATTGCTTAGAAAGAACAGGTGGAGCCAGCAAAGATGACTGAAGAAAATTGACTAGGTAGAAAAATGAGAAGCAATATTTTGATGTATAACCCAATGAAGAGTGTGTTTAAACAGAGAAAAACTGATGGATAGTGTCAAATATTTCAGAAAGGCAAGTGCCGTGAAGATTAAGGTGACCATTAGACACAGTACTAAAATGGAACATTCCCACTCTCTCTGATCTAGACATCTGCTCTGCATGCTAATTATCCATCCTTTGGATCCCAATTCAAGGTTCTGCTAAAGAAAAATAATAGTGGGTATAAAAAGCTTTATATTTCACAAAGCCTTTATATATAAGTTACCACGTTGCATTCTCACAGCAAATTTGCATACAGCAGACAATGAAACCGAAATGTAGAAAGGTTTAAATGACTCATGAAGTCTCAAAGCCAAGTCTGTTAAACCTAAATTCAGCCAATATAGACACTTCAAAACATGTCTCATTAAAGTTTCTCCTACTCTTCCAATCTTATTGCTCTCTCAGATTTCCAAGGTCAGAGATTCTCAAAGTGTGGACCAGTGACTCTGGGGTCCCCACATCCTACAGAGGACCCGTGATGAAATCAAAACTCCTTTCATAATCAAGTTGTTGGCCTTTCTCTCTGTCTTTTCAGGATTGTAATGTGGAATTTTCCAGAGGCTTCCTGGTGTGGGAAATCTCAACAGAATGAAGGCATCAGCAGTGAGAATCCAGCTGACCTCTATAAAGGCAGAAATTAAAGAGATTTGAATAAAATGTCAAACAGTGTAACTCTTCTTACTTAGTTTTTGTTTTGATAAATGTAGTTTTATTTCCTCAAAATAAATATTACTGTTAGCATGAAATTAATTTTTACTGTAAATTTGAATCAAATGAATGAATTCTTTAAAAACTTGCTTTTAGTTTAAGATGGAAAATAGCAGCAAATTGGCTTACATTTAAAGAAAATCCTTTTGGGTCCATGATAATTTTGATAACCACTATTTGTAGCACTTGAGTCCCATGCCTATCCACTCTAGGTTCTTTTATATAGTGGTGGTGATTTATTTTGGTTTCCTTTATATTATCTTTATTTATCCTTCCTCAATAATAGTCCTTCATATTGGACTTCATATTTTATTTTTATTTTTGGTGTCCTTGAGAGTATTTCTACATGAGGGTAGTTAAACAATTTCTAAATAATGCTTAATGGTTTTTCATAGATTGGTGGATTTACTAAATACGTTTTCTAGTTAACTATTTTTTCTTTAAAAAGCACTTAGCAGTGATATAGCAGCAGCAGCAGCAGGAAAGAGAAGACAGGATATCTCACCATATATAGTATGCTGCTAAGTCGCTTCAGTCATGTCTGACTCTGTGCGACCCCATAGACGGCAGCCCACCAGGCTCCTCTGTTCCTGGGATTCTCCAGGCAAGAACACTGGAGTGGGTTGCCATTTCCTTCTCCAATGCATGAAAGTGAAAGTAAAATCACTCAGTTGTCCCTGACTCTTAGCGACCCGGTGGACTGCAGCCCACCAGGCTCCTCTGTCCATGGGATTTTCTAGGCAAGAGTACTGGAGTGGGTTGCCATTGTCTTCTCCGATTATATAGTATGGTGAGATAATATATATCTCACAGTATATTTTTGATTCAACCCATGTACCGTGTGTGTGCATACTAAGTCACTTCTAAGTCCAACTCTGTGACCCCATGAACTGTAGCCTTCCAGGCTCCTCTGTCCATGTGATTTTCAGGCAAGAATACTGGAGTGGGTTGTCATGCCCTTCTCCAGAGGATCTTCCTGACCCAGGGACTGAACCCACATCTCTCATGTCTCCTGCATTGGCAGGTGGGATTTTTACCACGCACCACCTGAGAAGACCATGTACCATGTACTCAGGTAATCGTGCAACTATTTCCCTCTGAAATTCTGTTTTTCAAAACCTTGATATTTTGTTTATTTTAATTTCCCTATTATCCTTACAAATATGGTGCCTTCAAACTGTTAGGCAGCTAGCTAGAGATGAGAGGTAAGGGATGGTGGGGGTAGAGACTCAGGACCTGTGAACTACCTTAGCCCTCCCAGACAAGGAGGGGCTGACAGACAACTTGCAGTCAGTTTATCCTCAAGAAGCAGGAAACCCAAAGGGAATGGGAAATTTGCTAAGGCATACAGGCACAGTTTGAGCCAAGTGCTAATCGGNAAAAAAATTCCATATTTATGAATTTTAAAGAAAGAGGCACCTTAGATGTTACAGGAATAAAATATAGGAATTAGGGGTTGGCTTTGGAAGTTCCCTGGGCTTCCCTGGTGGTTCAGATGGTAAAGAATCTGCTGACAATGCAGGAGACATGGGTTCAATCCCTTGGTTAGAAAGACCCCTTGGAGAATAGAATGGCTGCCCACTCCAGTATTCTTGCCGAGAGAATTCCATGGACAGAGGAGCCTGGCGGGCTACAGTTCATGGGGTTGCAAAGAGTTGGATACGACTGAGCAACTGAACAACAACAACAAAGTCACACAGCTGGGAACTGGAGAGAGGATATGAAAACCAAGGTAGCAAAATTCTAAAATACCTAAACTATGCAGACACTAGTTAATACTGGTTATCACAAGCTATGAAATGCCAAGTGATTTCTATTCTCTTTTGTGTAGTTCTTTATACTTTGTAACATTCCACCACTATACATGAACTGCTTTTGTACAAATGACTCTTAAAATTATTTTTTTTTAAAGATGTTCTCATGTTGAGATTAAGAAGTTTGGCTCTAGGTCTTGGCTCTTGTTCTATATGCCTCTGTGGTCTTTTTGCCTTGACCAGACATCATACCTATAGCATAACACTGCAGATGCTTCACTGTGCATTCTTTTTACAAATTAACCCTCTCTATCAAAAAGGTCCCTGAGAGCAGATATTCTATCATGGCTGTCTTTGTATCTGCAGTACCCCCTGACAGTCCTTGACAGTGGTGCTTAGTAAAGAATTATGGAATGAGTTATCTTGGGGTTTCTTAACCTTTATAAGAATCATTTATTTAATTATCTGTAGTGTGACAGTGTAGATTCATATAATATCTAAGATATAGATCTACAACCTCTTATCTGAAGTTCTGAAATCTATAAAGCTATGGAAACAGAAAGTTGTGTTTATAACTCACTTGGCAGTAACATCTGACCCGAGCCGAACTCATTTGGCTGCAAAACTCATCTGAAGTGACACGAGCCTACTTATAATCTTTATTTATCATACTTAAAATAAATATTAATATATTTCTCTGCAGAAAGAGTCATGTATTTTGGGTTGCTGCCCCAGACTCCCTCAGGAATCTTACCACAACATTTGTGAATTCCCTTATGCATGGGTCTCTTTTGGGTAAATGAACATGACCTGGGGCAGCAACCCAAAACACATGACTCTGTGAAGTTATTCATGTTAGCTGATCTACAGGAAGGCTGTGAAATTTAGCTAACCCAGCCCCGCTTACCATATCTAAGCTGCCCCTATAGCTCCATGTCTAGTCTGGCCCTGAAAGCAGCCCCCACATGACTCTGCCTGGTAATTTGGGGCTGTAAGTAACAGAGTTCTTCCTTTCATCTATATGAACCTCAGTCTGTAAGTCTGCTACATCCCACCATCAAAAGAGTCTTTAAATCATAAAATATGGAGGCGGAGCTTCCATCCTTGTTTCCTACCACAGACAGGCAGGTGCATGGTGCCACCAGGGGGTTGTTCCCTCCTCCTTCCCTTCTCTTTCTCACCATGTCTTCCATAAACAAACTTGGCCATGAGGTTCCAGGATTCATATACAGGGAGGAATATGAGAGAGAGAAATGGGTGAGATGGCAGGGCTGTTCAGGCCAGTGGTGTTTGAACTGTCTTCACCTGAAGCCATCTGGTGCATTTTAAAAATATAACCAATTCTGAGACCCTAATCTGGACCAATTAAATGAGAATCTCTGGAATGGGACCAGCAAATAATAACTTTTACTTTAGGTAATCAGGCCCATCATTTAAAAGCTACCCTTTCATTTTTTCCTATTCATTGATTTATTCAATAGATAGGAGGCTGTATATTGTCACCCTACTTATTTAACTTCTATGCAGAGTACATCATGAAAATTTCCGGGCTGTATGAATAACAAGCTGGAATCAAAATTTCTGGGAGAAATATCTACAGTATTGGATGTGTAGATGATACCACGCTAACGGCACAAAGTGTAGAGGAACTAAAGAGCCTCTTGATGAAGGTGAAAGAGAAAAGTGAAAAAGTTGGCTTGAAATTCAACATTCAGAAAATTAAGATCATGGCATCTGGTCCCATCACTTCATGGCAACTAGAAAGGAAAAAAGTAGAAGCAGCAACAGATTTTATTTTCTTGGGCTCTAAAATCACTGTGGACAGTGACTTCAGCCGTGGAAAATTAAAAGATGCTTTCTCCTTGGAAGGAAAGCTGTAACAAACCTAGACAGTGTTTCAAAAGGCAGAGACATCACTTTGCTGATTAAAGTGCATATAGTCAAAGATATATTTTTCCAGTAATCATGTATGGATGTGAGAGTGGGACCATAAAGAAGGCTGAGCACCAAAGAATTGATGTTTTTGAATTGTGGTGCTGGAAAAGACTCTTGAAAGTCCCTTGGACAGCAAGAAGATCAAACCAGTCAATCCTAAAGAATATCAGCCTTGAATATACACTGGGAGGACTGGTGCTGAAGCTGAAACTCTAATACTTCGGCCTCCTGATGCAAAGAGTTGACTCATGGGAAAAGACCCTGATGCTGGGAAAGAAGGCAAAAGGAGAAGGAGGAGGGAGAGAATGAGATGGTTAGATAGTAGCACAGATTCAATGGATATGAATTTGAACAAATTCCAGGAGATAGGGAGAGAGTGGGCCTCCCTGAGGGCTCAGCAGTTAAAGGATCTGCCTGCAATGCAGGAGACATGGTAGACTAGGATTCACTTCCTGGGTTGGGAAGATCTTCTGGAAAAGGAAATGGCAACCCACCCCAGTATTCTTGTCTGAAAAATCCCATGGACAGAAGAGCCTGACAGGCTCTGTCCACGGGGTCGCAAAGAGTCAGACATGACTTAGTGACTCAACAACAGCAATGAAAGAGTGATCATCTCATAGGATTAAGACATCTTAGATTCAGTGCAGTTGATGGTGAGTAGGTTAGTCTGATTTTACAAGGGAGTTGTACAACATTGTACTAGAAACTAGGAGTGTGAAATTGTTGTTTCTACAAAGTATACCTAAATCTCATAGCTTGAAAGTCAAATAATTTTAGTTCTTGAGTTGAAATACTGAGGAGTACTTCACTTCCTGATTCTTCCTTCTCTAAATAGATTAAGGAATACATAAAAGTCAATGTTTGCTCACTTGTCCTCCTTCCAGGGAGATTTCACCTGACTGACTCTTTATCTCTTTAGTATAATTGCTTTCTGAAATTTCCCTTGCTCCCTTTGGTCCCTCCTTCCCTCCCTTCATTCTTTTATACCCCATTCCCTACCATTTGCTACCACCATTCACTCTCTTTCTACCTTCCTTCCTTTCTCCCTTCCCTTTTTTCCATCTTCATTCTTTTGATTGATCAAAATAAAAAATCCAAGACAAAGAGTCTTAATTCCCTTATTTCTTTCTTTCTTTCTTTTTTTTACTTTACAATACTATATTGATTTTGCCATACATCAACATGAATCTGCCACAGGTGTACACGTGTTCCCAATCCTGAACCCCCCTCCCTCTTCCCTCCCCATACCATCCCTCTGGAAGGAAAGCAAAACAAAACTTTTTAGAGCAAAACTATTTAAAAACTATCTCATGGAATTCTTTTAAAAATTAGGCCATGAATCCTTCTCGTCCTTCTTTGAATTCAATTCATGGTGCCTATGTTGTGGTCAGTTTATTTCATGCCCAAGAAGTCCCTCATGCTCATGCTTAGTCGTTCAGGGGTGTCCAATTCTTTGTTACCCCACAGGCTGTAGCCCATCAGGCTCCTCTGTCCATGGGATTCTCCAGGCAAGAAAATGAGTGGATAGCCGTTCTCTTCTCCCAGGTCTCTCTCCTGCCTTGTAGGCAGACTCTTTACCACCGAGTCAGCTTTGATCAGTAAAGTGTGAGTTTAGAATGAAGCACTGATTTATAACGGGAACAAACATTATGAAGTAGAGGGGAAGAACCCTATTGGATAGTTTTAATGAAAGATTGTTATGATCATGAACTTCAATTTGGCTTTCCAAATATGCGAAAAAAATCTCTTCGACAAGAATGGCTCAGATTTATTGATCACTTCTGGTGTGCCAGTCGCTTACAAACATACAAAAAATTGATTACTTACTCTCATTTAATCACAGAGAAACCTATGAAAGAGAAAATCTAGGTATCTTGCTAAATTACACAGTCAGGAAGTGGTGGAGATGGGATCAATCCTACTCTTCATGACTCTGGAGTCTGAATCTTTAAATTCCATTCCAAAATTGCTTAGACCGCTAAAACTGAAAATTAGCAGAGAGATTCAAGTCAAATCAAAAGAACTTCTACTAAAATCATTCAACTACCAGCACATAGCCATACATAAAGCAACTTAATATGTTTAACAGAGGAAAGATCAAAAAGGGTTATCAGAAAACATGAGTTACACCCAAAATATTTGAGAAAAAACTTTTTCATCTCAAATATTTTACAGGGAGCTTAAACATTAAAGTATTTATTTGAAAAATACATATTTGGAAGGGATCTATTTGCACTTCCTTCTAGGGTAAATGAACGTGTTGCATATCTTTAAGTTGGTTTAGAATTCTGGTAAGAATTGTACAAAGGGAGAGGACCCCATGCCTCAACTTTGTGTCAGCTCATCTCAGGAAAAAAAGGATGGAAAAGAAATGGCTTTTCTAACTCAAATAATCAAACCCACTTAGTGAGCACTTAACATGCAGGGCATTAGGTTAGGAAATTCTTTGACCACCTGGTGCAAAGAGCTGACTCATTGGAAAAGACTGATCTTGGGACAGATTGAGCGCAAAAAGAAAAAGAGAGTGGCAGAGGATGAGATAGTTAGTAGCATAACCAACTCAACGGACATGAATCTGAGCAGATTCCAGGAAATAGTGAAGGACAGGGAAGCCTGGAATGCTGCAGTCCATGGGATTGCAGGGTTGGACCAGACTTAGCAACCAAACAACAACAGGTTAGGTAAAGGCTGATAGGACATCAGAATCTGAGTTCTATTTGAAACGAAAGATCCTTGCCCAGTAGGAAAGGAATGGTACATAGTCATTTTTCAAAACTGCTACAGAAAATATATTCTATAATAATTAGAGAAAATAGAGAAAGAGCCATCCAAGTAGGACTGATGAGGAAAAGGAAGATATGAGTTGGCGGTGGGGGGTGGTGGTACCTCAACTTGGGGCAGGTGAAATGGGTAAAGTTATTGCTGTTGAAGACATCATTGGTAGCAAATGTATGTAGTGTGTGGGAGCCAGATAAGAATGAGATATCAATACATTAGGCCATCAGTCTTCAATGGACACTGTGTAATAATCATACATAACACCTGTCTAACCTTTACTACATGCCACGGATGCTAAGTCACTTCAGTCATGTCTGACTCTGTGACCCTATGCACTGTAACCTGCCAGGCTCCTCTGTGCATGGGATTCTCCAGGCAAGAGTACTGCAGTGTGTTGCCATTTCCTTCTCCAGGGGATCTTCCCAACCCAGGGATCGAACCCTCATCTCTTACGTCTCCTGCATTGGCAGATGGGTTCTTTACCACTAGCACTACCTGGAAAGCCCTGTTTATTAATTTGCCTGAGCCAGGCAGGCTTAAGTTGTGGCATATGGGATCTAGTTCCCTGACCAGGTATTGAACCCAGACCTCCTGCACTGGGAGTCTAGAACCTTAACCACTGGATCACCAGGGAAGTCCCAGTCACTTTCTAAAAACTTTTTATTTTAGATTGGAGTATTTTTGATGAACAATGTTGTAATAGTTTCAGATGTACAGAAAAGTGATTTAGTTATATACATACATGTATCTTTTTTCCCCCCAATTCTTTTCCCATTTAGGTTGTTACATCGTATTGCAGTTTCCTGTGCTAAACAGTAGATACCCATCACCAGCTGAAACCACTTATCTCAGATTGGGACTTGAACCTATGGTCTTTTAACTGAAATCACATATTAGGTCTCAGTACTTAATGAAGCTCTGGTTGCTGCTGCTGCTGCTGCTAAGTCGCTTCAGTCGTGTCCGACTCTGTGCAACCCCATAGACGGCAGCCCATTAGGCTCCCTCATCCCTGGGATTCTCCAGGCAAGAACACTGGAGTGGGTTGCCATTTCCTTCTCCAATGCATGAAAGTGAAAAGTGAAAGTGAAGTCGCTCAGTCGTGTCTGACTCTGTGCGACCCCATGGACTGCAGCCTACCAGGCTCCTCCGTCCATGGGATTTTCCAGGCAAGAGTACTGGAATGGGGTGCCATTGCCTTCTCCGAAGCTCAGGTCATGTATGTCTAATCACAGAGAGTTCAGTGGTAGACAAAGTGATAGGTAGGAAGTGGATTTATAATATTTAGAGAGAAATACACTCCACAGAGAGATATTGCTTGTATGTGGAATTTGAAAAGAAATAATAGAAACAGAAACACACTCACAGACACAGAACAAACATGGTTACTGGGGGGAGGGAGTGGGGAAGAGAGAGCAGGCAGCTGGGGACTGACATGTACACATGGCTATATTTAAAATGGATTGCTAACAAGGGCTAGTCACTTTTATGAACTCTTGTTATTCTAAGTATGGTTCATAGACCAACACCTTAAATGTTTCCAGAGCTTGTTAGAACTGCAGAATTTTTGTCCCCATCCTAGACTTACTGAAACAGAATTAATATTTTAAGAAGTTTCTCAGGTGATTCACACACACACACACATTCATTTACAGTTTGAGAAGCTTTACTTGGGCAATCATTGCAAAGATGAGGGGAAAATATCATTATTATCCCCATTTTAGATATAAGAGAACTGAGGCATGAAGATGAATAAATTAAGTTAACTAAGCTTCTGCAGTTAATGGCAGAGAGATTTAAATCCATGGAGCCAGAGCTCTTGCCCTTAACAAGGACATTATTCCGTTTCCTTGATCAGCTCACAATGGGCCCAAGAAACTGGAAAGCAATTGCTGGTTCAGTTCAGTTCAGTCACTCAGTCGTGTCTGACTCTTTGTGACCCCAAGAATCGCAGCACTCCAGGCCTCCCTGTCCATCTGGATTTGCCCAAATATTATACTCTTGCCTGGAAATCCCATGGACAGAGGAGCCTGGTAGGCTGCAGTCCATGGGGTCCCTAAGAGTCGAACACGACTGAGCGACTTCACTTTCACTTTTCACTTTCATGCCTTGGAGAAGGAAATGGCAACCCACTCCAGTGTTCTTGCCTGGAGAATCCCAGGGATGGGGGAGCCTGGTGGGCTGCCAACTATGGGGTCGCACAGAGTCAGACACGACTGAAGTGACTTAGCAGCAGCAGCAGCATCCTTCAATAGCATTTTTTAAAAAATATAAATTTATTTATTTTAATTGGAGGTTAATTACTTTACAATATTGTATTGGTTTTGCCAGACATCCACATGAATCCTTCAATAGCATTTATCTTTCTTCTTTTGATTCAGGATTTAGGGAAAATTTCAGAGCTCCACTGAGAATAGAGGTAGCTGAGTCTGAAATGAGAACTAAATTCTGGCTATTATCCTGGATGTTTAAAAAGAAATTAATATGCACGTGATTGTAAAAAATCAACAGTACATGCATGCTTGCTCAGTCACTTCAGTCATGTCTGACTCTTTATGACCCTATGGACTGTAGCCCACCAGGCTCCCCATCTATGGGATTCTCCAGACAAGAATAGTGGAGTGGGTTGCCATGCCCTTTTCCAGGGTATTTTCCTGACCCAGGGATTGAATAGGCATCTCTTGAGACTCTAGCATTGCCACACAGATTCTTTACCACTGGGAAGCCCAATAAATGATCCATTCCTATTAATTTCTCCATTCTAGGAAGTGTGAGTGCAGCTAAAGCACTCAGTCTCTCCAGGTACATGTTTGGCATTACTCTCTAGGCCTCCTCTGTGCTTCTCAAATCAGCTTGTACAGCGGTGACCTTATCTTTCTTATGAAAACAAAATTTTCTATCCCAGAGAACCTCATTCTCTCCATCTGTTGCTGCTGCTGCTGCTGCTGCTGCTAAGTTGCTTCAGTTGTGTCCGACTCTGTCCTTCTCCAATGCATGACAGTGAAAAGTGAAAGTGAAGTTCCTCAGTCATTTCCAACTCTTCGCAACCCCATGGACTGCAGCCTACCAGGCTCCTCTGTCCATGGGATTTTCCAGGCAAGAGTACTGGAGTGGTGTGCCATTGCCTTCTCTGCAAACCTCTCCTGCTGCTGCTGCTGCTGCTAAGTTGCTTTAGTCGTGTACAATTCTGTGCAGTCCCAGAGACAGCAGCCCACCAGGCTACCTGGTCCCTGGGATTCTCCAGGCAAGAACACTGGAGTGGGGTGCCATTGCCTTCTCTGTCTCCATCTGTAACTGCTCACAATTCAAATGAGTTCTGCGTCCAAGTTTTTAATTACACTAAATTGAAGCTGTGCTGTGCTTAGTTGCTCAGTAATGTCCAACTCTTTGCAACCCCATGGAGTACAGCCTGCCAGGCTCTTCTGTCCATGGGATTCTCTAGGCAAGAATACTGGAGCGGACTTATATTTTAAGTATACTCTGGAAAAGTTCTATTTCTACTTCCCTCCTGTTCCTGTGCACACACCCCCACCACCAACCCCCCCCCCCAACCACACTTGTGGATCTTTCCGTTGGGTGGTACCACTATATTCTTATCCAGCATTCTCTAAAGACTCTTTCTGATTTGCTTGCTGCAGTCATAGTGGAGTCATATCCTAATTCTGGATCTTTGGGTAATAAGACATTTGCATGTTGAAATATAACTGAAGAAGATCTGAAAGAGGGTAAAGAATCTTGGAGCAAGTGATAATTTCTGGGCTTTCACATATTACCCATCTTGGCTTCTTGCAACCCTCAGGAACTTAAAGGCAACCATTTGCTTGCTGTCATGCATACTGCCTATGTTCCAAGTGACTCTAAAAAACAATGAGACAGTGATCCTTTGTACAACATATGTGCATGTGTGTGTGCTAAATTGCTTCAGTAGTGTCTGACTCTTTGTGACCCCATGGGTTGTAGCCTGCTAGGCTCCTCTGTCCATGGGATTCTCCAGGCAAAGATATTGAAGTGGGTTGCCATTTCTTCCTGCAACAACGTATGTGGATACTAAAAAAAATTGTCAGTCTATTAAAGCTTATTTTATTATTGATCCTGAAGGTCATCTTGTAAGCCTAGATTTAAGAGGGATGAAAATCTACCAAATAATTAAATGAAAATGGTATGATTCTAGTAGGCATCTTATATGAACCTTTAAATATGTAATTTAAGGACAATCAGCAAAATGTTTTTGTAAGGAAGTTCTTTTCAACATTGTGAAATAAGGCATTGACAAATTAACCACAATATCTTTACTCTACTGTGGCATGTATGAACCTCACGTTTAAGTTCTTAAAAAAGAAGTAAGATCTCTTTTATTTTTTAAAGGTTCTTTTTAAAAAGTATTTTAATTTATTTACTTATTTGGCTGTGCCAGGTCTTAGTTGAGGCATGTGGGGGTTTTAGTACAGGCATGTGCACTCTTAGTTGCAGTATGTGGGACCTAGTTCCCTGATCAGAGATGGAACCCAGGTCCCCTGCATTGGGAGCACATACTCTTAGCCACTGGACCACCAGGCAAGACCCAAGTTTTTTTTTTTTTTTTTTTTTGAGTGTTATAGAATAAAGCTAAAATTTTCAAGAGATATATTTTGAGGTACTAAGAAAATCTTCCCTGGCTCAGATGATAAAGAGTCTCAGATGGTAAAGAGTCTGCCTACAATGCCTACCATGAGGGAGACCCGGGTTCAAACCCTGGGTCAGGAAGATCTCCTGAAGAAGGAAATGGCAACCCACTCCAGTATTCTTGCCTGGAAAATCCCATGGATGGTGGAACCTGGTAGGCTACAGTCCATGGGGTGACAAAAAGTCAGACACGACTGAGCGACGTCACTTTATCACTTTAAGAAACATTACATATGCAAAATGAAAGAGAAAAAGACTGGAGGCAAAATCTAATTATACTGGAGTCCATAGAAGTGTGCAGAAGCCAGGGGAGACAGATCTAGATTTTAATTGTTAACAAAGTTACTTTTTAAAAGTTTTGCTTTATTATTGATTTATTTGGCTGCATCAGGTCTTAGCTGCATCATGTGGGGTTATTCCCTGTAGCACGCAGGCTCAGGAGCTGGATCCCACAGACTTCCTGGCTCTGTTGTTTTGGATCTTAGTTCCCCAACCAGGGATCGAATCAGCATCCCCGGCATTTCGAGGTGGATTCTTAACCACTGGACAACCTGGGAAGCCCCAGCAAGTTTACTTTTATCTGTTCCTTTCTGTGTGATCTGAGATCGATTCTCTGTTCTGAGACTGATAATATCCTCTGTCTATGGGATTTCTCTGGCAAGAATACCAGAGTGTGTTGCCACACCCTCCTCTAGGAAATCTTCCTGACCCAGGTATGGAACCCGGGTCTCCTGCTTCACAGGCAGATTCTTTACCATTTGAACCACTAGGAAAGCCCATAGTCCAGCTTAGAGTCAGGTGGGTGGTTGGCGGACAGGAGAAAGGATGCCAGAGGATCTCTTCCTCTTCTTGCGCCAGGCTCACTAAAGTGGTGACAGCCCTTCCCACGTCTCTCTGGACAGCCCTTTCCAGTAAGATTGCTTATGGTCTGCTCCTGAGTTCTGATCATGCCGCGGCTTCCTTTCTAAGGTAGCAGCTTCCTTCTGTTGCCAGTCTTGGAGGTGTCTCTCTATGCCCTGGTTGGCTTCTTAGTATTTCTGACTCAGTTCAGTAGTTCTTTGTAACAAATTCATTTTACTGAGTTACTGGAGGTCAGCTCTATTTTCCCAATGAGATCTTATGTATACCAAAGCTCTTAGAATCCCGATTTCTTCCTCTAGGAAATAAATTCAGCAATACCTTTCTAATGACTATAGACAGTGTATAGAACAGGAGTTAGCAAATTTGCAGACATAGGCAGGCCACTGCAGGTTTTTATAAAGAAAATATTAAATTGGAGGATAATAACTTTTCAATGTGGTGTTAGTTTCTGCTGTACAACAACGTGAATCAGGTATATGTACACTACATCCCCTCCCTCCTGATCCCCCCTCCCAGCACCCTGTCATCCTACCCTCCTGTGCTGTCACAGAGCACCACGCTCAGCTCCCTGTTACACAGTAGCTTCCCACTAACTATATAGTTTATACACGGTAAAGAAACTGCCTGCAATGCAAGAGATGCAGGAGACTCAGGTTCAATCCCTGGGTTGGGAAGATCCCCTGGAGAGGGAAATGGCAACCCACCACAGTGTTCTTGCCTGGAGAATCCCATGGACAGAGGAGCCTGGTGAGCTATAGTCCATGAGGTCACAGAGAGTTGGAAACAAATGAAAGAATGAGCAGCAGCAGCAGCATATATATATGTCAATCCTAATCTTCCTATATATATATGT
>SJYA01001027.1:1197358-1211985 GCA_006410615.1 Neotragus moschatus
TTATTCCCTGTAGCACGCAGGCTCAGGAGCTGGATCCCACAGACTTCCTGGCTCTGTTGTTTTGGATCTTAGTTCCCCAACCAGGGATCGAATCAGCATCCCCGGCATTTCGAGGTGGATTCTTAACCACTGGACAACCTGGGAAGCCCCAGCAAGTTTACTTTTATCTGTTCCTTTCTGTGTGATCTGAGATCGATTCTCTGTTCTGAGACTGATAATATCCTCTGTCTATGGGATTTCTCTGGCAAGAATACCAGAGTGTGTTGCCACACCCTCCTCTAGGAAATCTTCCTGACCCAGGTATGGAACCCGGGTCTCCTGCTTCACAGGCAGATTCTTTACCATTTGAACCACTAGGAAAGCCCATAGTCCAGCTTAGAGTCAGGTGGGTGGTTGGCGGACAGGAGAAAGGATGCCAGAGGATCTCTTCCTCTTCTTGCGCCAGGCTCACTAAAGTGGTGACAGCCCTTCCCACGTCTCTCTGGACAGCCCTTTCCAGTAAGATTGCTTATGGTCTGCTCCTGAGTTCTGATCATGCCGCGGCTTCCTTTCTAAGGTAGCAGCTTCCTTCTGTTGCCAGTCTTGGAGGTGTCTCTCTATGCCCTGGTTGGCTTCTTAGTATTTCTGACTCAGTTCAGTAGTTCTTTGTAACAAATTCATTTTACTGAGTTACTGGAGGTCAGCTCTATTTTCCCAATGAGATCTTATGTATACCAAAGCTCTTAGAATCCCGATTTCTTCCTCTAGGAAATAAATTCAGCAATACCTTTCTAATGACTATAGACAGTGTATAGAACAGGAGTTAGCAAATTTGCAGACATAGGCAGGCCACTGCAGGTTTTTATAAAGAAAATATTAAATTGGAGGATAATAACTTTTCAATGTGGTGTTAGTTTCTGCTGTACAACAACGTGAATCAGGTATATGTACACTACATCCCCTCCCTCCTGATCCCCCCTCCCAGCACCCTGTCATCCTACCCTCCTGTGCTGTCACAGAGCACCACGCTCAGCTCCCTGTTACACAGTAGCTTCCCACTAACTATATAGTTTATACACGGTAAAGAAACTGCCTGCAATGCAAGAGATGCAGGAGACTCAGGTTCAATCCCTGGGTTGGGAAGATCCCCTGGAGAGGGAAATGGCAACCCACCACAGTGTTCTTGCCTGGAGAATCCCATGGACAGAGGAGCCTGGTGAGCTATAGTCCATGAGGTCACAGAGAGTTGGAAACAAATGAAAGAATGAGCAGCAGCAGCAGCATATATATATGTCAATCCTAATCTTCCTATATATATATGTCAGTCTTAATCTTCCAATTTGTCCCACTTTCTCCTTCCCCTACTGTGGCCCAAGGTACATTTTCTGCATCTGTGGTTCCATTCCTGCCCTACAAATAGATTCATCAGCACCATTTTTCTAGATTTCATGTATGTGCGTTAATATACAATATTTATTTTTCTCTTTCCTGGCTTACTTCACTCTGTATGAAAAATTGTACGTTCATCTACATCCTAACGTTGCTTTTATGATACAATGGCAGTGTTGAGTAGCTGCTACAGAGACCATATAACTTACAGTGCCTATTTCCTATTTGGCCCTTTTCAGAAAGATTTTGCCGACCCCTGGCATATAGCATACTGCCTATCTTACAGTAGATGTTACATAATTGGTAGCTTTTAATTTCCTCTTCTATCCTCTTCTAGTTACATAGTACCAGTTATGAGGCTACATAGGGAGTTATCCTCAAGGTGGCATTAAATAATCCCTGTAAACTAAAATTGGTAAGGCACATTAGAATTTATCTAGGTCTTTCCTTCTATTTTCAATTGATTCCTGTGGTCTGTTTTCATACTCAGAATCATTGATAGTAGATCCAACACAAAACACAGAAGAGTAGCTTAACATGGGTGATCCATGCAATTTTAAAAAAAAGCTTACATTATCCAGGTCACATCCAAATGCATATAGAAGTGATGAAGTTAAACAAAGAAATAAATTTCAAGTCCTCACTTGTGTAGATAATGCAATACTCAGACTATATGATACTGTAATAACTACAGTGAGTAAAGAAAAAAAATCAGTGGAAGAAAAATTGCTTAATCTGCTCTCATTTATAAAGCAAATATGATGTCTATTTTTGAAAGAATTGGCAGGTTAATTAAGAAGTCTGTTAATGATTGTGCTAGGAACACTGACTCATTTTTTAATTTAGCTTGATGTTCCTTGACGTACAGATGTAACTTATGTTTGTGTGAGAAATTTAGAATCAGGTATGTGATTTTGCAGGTAACTTTTGCCCAAAGGTTATGCATATTTCAAAATTGAAAGACATACATATATTCAAGTAATTGCATAAGTATGTTCTTGAAAATGCATAGAAATCTTGCCCCAAAACTCTAAAACATATTTTCTTTAATTATAAAATAGGAATCTTTATATGATCCTTTATGAGGATCACATGAGTAGAAAGGTGTAAGATGTTTAACTTAGTCCCCAGAACATAGTAATCACTCAAAAAATTCTAGTTTCCTTCTCCATTTCTTCAGGACACAAATTTTAGCCAATTGAGTCTCATTTAAAGAATATTTATCTTGTTCTAATTGATTTATATTATACACTGCTTTCCAAATATAAAAGAACTACTGTTTCTCAGACTATCTGATTCGTGGAAAAACAAATATCCAAGTGTAAGATGATGAGTTGGCATTATGACAAAACAGGAATCTACTCAAGGTTTTTGCCTATTTATATGTCATAGCATCTTTTAAATAAAGAGTAACATAAAAGACGTAATTTCAGGAAGCTATTAAGTTTCGTTTCATTTTGCAAGGAATAAAATAAAGAATGGATATTTTGCGTTCATGCTGTACTAACTATTATTAGGGAAACACCATTGTTCTAGTATATGAAGGAAGCTAAAGGAAATTATTTGATCAGTCTTAATTCATTTAACTATAATTAATGTCATTAAATATATTTCCTACAAAGAAGTTTATAAGTCATAGACAAAGTTTGTTTATTATTAGCACTTACAGAAGGCAATGGCACCCCACTCCAGTACTCTTGCCTGGAAAATCCCATGGATGGAGGAGCCTGGTAGGCTGCAGTCCATGGGGTCGCTAAGAGTCGGGCACGACTGAGCGACTTCACTTTCACTTTTCACTTTCATGCACTGGAGAAGGAAATGGCAACCCACTCCAGTGTTCTTGCCTGGAGAATCCCAGGGACGGGGGAGCCTGGTGGGCTGCCATCTATGGGGTCGCACAGAGTCGGACACGACTGAAGCGACTTAGCAGCACACACAGTAGAGACAATGAAATTGTTGAAATCTTTTCTTAAATCTCAGCACATGAATACCACTCAAAAGATGTCAGAGAAATGATATGGTCTTATCAGCTCAGTGGATGATTTCAGATCATTCCAAATATTGCAAGTTGAATCAAGTGGTTTTAAAGGCACGCTTGTGTGTGAAAAAATCCTTACCATATAGACAAGCTAAGAAATCAACACTATGTACATCTACAACTCAGAAGAACATTTAAGAATTTTCAGTTCACATTTATGAGAAAATATTGAGGCTAATCAACAATTTCACAGACTTATTCAAAATACATTCAATTCTTGTTACTTATTGTGATCAAAGGAGCCCCAGGTTTGGTCAAAATGAACAACTGGGCAGATGAAGATTTGAAAAAAAATGTTTTTTTTTATTTTTATTTTAGCGACAGAAGCATCAGCAGGCTGATTAAGACAATGAAATCAAGCTTATATTAGTATGGCAATCATATTTTAGGCTACTTGGAAAACTACTAGGTCATTTAAAAACCCAATATTCTGAGTGTTATGGTCTAGACCTTATTTCAGAAATTAATTAAAACATGCCTGAATTTGTAAAACCCAATAACCTAACAACCAGAACTTTTCAGCTGGAAGATCACATTTAGAATTTCTCAGTTCCGATCACAATGAATATCAAATGAATGAAGTGAAAAGAAAGGCAGTATATTTAAAAGTCCCAGTGCTGTGGGAAAAAAAAAATTAATGTTACTTAGTGCAACTATTTCAGTGTCAATTTAAAAGCCATATGCACTCTGTAACAATGTTTTTGAGCTCGTCTGATCCAACACTGAACTTCTGCACTCCAATCTCTTAATATTTTGTTTTACTCTTAGACCCAGATTTTATGTAAAAGATGCATCACTATTTTAGTTATCTAAAGACCAGCCTTAAGATGAAATTCATAGAAGAGCCATGCTCTGGAATCTTCTATTTCAATAATAATCTTCTATTTCAAAATTTTCATGGAAAATTGGCATGACTGTAAGTCAATTTTGTACTTCTACTTCTCAAATGAGAAGGAATTGCACTTCCCAGAGAGGTACAGAAGTGCTGTTCATCATAATTAGGAGTATATAACAAGAAATGTGAGACTTAAACATATTTACTGCAAAATGTAAATATTGCAGCAAAGTGGGCTGGGCACCTGTCTCTCATCTGGATTTCCCTAGAACCAGTTCCAGTACACAGGTAAACACAGGTGTAGGTCTTTTCAAACTTGGAGTATGTGACACTAAAATTCTATGCTAAATCATCTTCTAATAGCCATTTCAGTTAACCTCTGTACGAACCTCAAAAATTGACTAGAACACAACACTTTGACAGTAGTTGAAGAAGTTTGTATATACACACATACCAGCATATATGTAAAATAAAAATATACACCTGGAGAGAAAACCTTTTTTAGAAATTGAAGGTAATAGAGATACAGAACTTGATAAACCAAAATGGAATAGAGAGATGTTAAGGAATCTGTGGAAGAGAAATCATTTCTAGATAATGATTAAAAGAAAAAATGTGAAAAACAGAAGTGTAAAGCGGTTTCATAACTTTGTTTACTCACTCAGAAAGCATGCCTGTCTAAAACAAAGATACCTGTTTATTAACTAACAGAGAGTGAACTTTATGCTATCAGGGACCTTGTTCATGACACTCTTCCCATGATTCTGTGCAGTGTATCAAAGCACTAGCTTTGATAGTGCTCCTCTTCAGAGGAGGCTGGATTCCAAGATTCTTGGTGCACACACAATTTCAGTGACAGTCCAGAATTAGCTTTCCATGGAGCCCATTGCCTCTGCATGCATGTGTACATGTGTGCTCAGTAGTAGCTGACTCTACGACCCCATGGACTGTAGCATGTCAGGCTCCTCTGTCTACGGGATTCTCCAGGCAGTACTGGAGTGGGGTGCCATTTCCTTCTCCAGGGTATCTTCCCAACCCAAGAATCAAACCCACATCTGTTGTGTCTCCTGTATTGGCAGGCAGATTCTTTGTCAATGCACAACCTGGGAAACCTCCCATTACCTATGAGAATGCTTAATGACTTGAAAAGCCACCATGAGGTAGGATTTGTGCTTTCCCAAAAGAGGCTTCTAATTGACTTCCTGATAACTAATTTACTGGTAACTGAAGACATGCTAGAAAAATCAAGGATAGTCTAACTTTTTAATACTGGTCACTGCACTTAGGGCTTCCCAGGTGGCACTAGTGGTAAAGAACCTGCCTGCTGATACAGGAAACATAAGAGATGCCAGCTAGATCTCTGGGTGGGGAGGATCCCCTGGAGGATGGCATGGCTACAGTCCATGGGGTCACAAAGAGTCAGACATGACCGAAGCAACTTAGCACCACATGCAGCACACTGAAGATAAAGGGGATACAAATTTGGGGATGACTGATGTGGAAATTCCACAGTGAACACAGAGATGAAAACAGAACTTGGTATATCTTTTTACATGGTAGATGACATTTAAATAAATCACTACAGTTTATGGCAAAAATGAGAGGGCCTTGGAAGAAAGAGGTGATGAGAGATTCAGGTGAAAATTCCAAAAGTATGTTCAAAATGAACCAGTACTACTTGATTCTACAGCCTCTCAGGCTAATCTCCTATCCTAACCTAACACATGTGTTCACACGTTCTTTATGCTAGGTAACAAAAGGTGGCAATTTTAATGGACTGGGGCTTCCTGTGACCACTAGCAGGGTACAGGGTATAAAGATACTACTACTGTTCTAAGAATGTTGCATATTTACAAGTATCCCATGACTGAGCGACTTCCCTTTCACTTTTCACATTCATGCATTGGAGAAGGAAATGGCAACCCACTCCAGTGTCTCCATCAAAATATCTCCTTTGGCCCCAACTAGCTGCCTTGTTGTCAGGGGACCTAGTGAGAGTCCTTGTGCTCATGCTAAGTCACTTCAGTCATGTATGACTTTTTGTGACCCTATGGACTGTAGCCTACCAGGCTCCTCTGTCCATGAGATTCTCCAGGCAAGAAGGAAGGGGTTGCCATTTCCTTCTCCGGGGATGTTGCTGACTCAGGGATAGAACCCACCTCTCCCAGGTCTCCTGCATTGGCAGGTGGGTTCTCTACCACTAGCACCACCTGGGAAACCCAGTGACAGTCCTAGAAGTCAGAAACTGGGCACTTACAGCCTCCTCTGGGTATTGCTCACACATCAAGCTCTTCCTTGAGAATCCATTTGTTAGATAGTTAGAATAGGAAAAAAGAGATCAAAATGGCAGTGTCTAAAAGGCAAAGAAGGGAAAAGCCCATTAAAATAGAACAAAGGAAGATCTGAGGACCAGAGTGAGGACCTCAGATAAAACAAACAGCCCTCCTGGCTAGCCCAATTTTCATAGGACAGGCTCAGGGGGAGGAGAAAAAAACATATAAAAAAAGGAGTCAAGATTGAATAAGAGGCTTCACTTCTCTTCATGTCTTTTGGGTCAGCCCACCCTCATGCCTCGAGGATGTATTTTCCTTTACTTTCTAAATGAAACTGAGCTGTGAAACTGACCTGTAACACAGGGCTATAACACTGGTCCATTGTCCGTCGCCTCAAACTTTTGTTGTGGCAAGACAGAACAGAATAAATTACATGCACCCTGGACATTGAGAGTGCTGTTTCTTGGATTTAACCTGACTGAAACAACCTCGGGCCAGCCCTCATGAGGCAGAAGCCAAGTACAGCAGAAGCCCAATTCGGCAAAAAACCCCCATGGTGGAAGCTGAATGTGAAGACAACCCAGCGAAGTAGAAATGACAAGAAGCCCAGCATGCTGGAAACCAGGACAGCAAAAGCAAACTCGGCAGAATGCGCATGCGACTCAGTCTCAGATTCCAGAAGAGCTCCGGTTAAGGTAGGAGGTCCTCACTATTATGGTTGGAAGGACATATGGCTAACAAAATCCTAATTCCTTTACAATCTCTAGTTTCTTGGTTCCCTGAACTCCCTGCAAACAGGAAAGCAGCAGTGGGTACAATTGAGGGACTGTGGCAGGGGCTACTCCTCAGTGTGTCCCAAGGGCTCCACTGTCTACTGGGCCCAAGAAGGTGGGGTTCTTCTGTCCTTAATCATCTTTGTGCCAAGGATCAGGCCAATGAAAACTGTGACATAGGTCAGGTATTTAGTATATTTTCCATCAGGTTATGAAGGGGATTCCTTGGCAAGTTTTTCACACTGCTTTTTCCTCCCATTCTTCAGCTCCTCTCTGCCTCTCTCCCAGGACTTGAGCCTGGCCAAAACCAATGGTGCCTGGTTTTAGGACCTACTGTGGTGCTGGAAAGACTCTTGAGAGTCCCGTGGAGTGCAAGAAGATCCAACCAGTCTATTCTAAAAGAAATCAGGCCTGGATCTTCTTTGGAAGTACTGATGTTGAAGCTGAAGCTCCAATATTTTGGCTACCTTATGTGAAGAGGTGACTCATTTGAAAAGACCCTGATGTTGGGAAAGATTGAAGGCAGGAGGAAAAGGGGATGACAGAGGATGAGATGGTTAGATGACATCACCGACTCAATGGACATGAGTTTGGGTAAACTCCGGGAGTTGGTGATGGACAGAGAGGCCTGGTGTGCTGCGGTTCATGGGGTCACAAAGAGTCGGACACACCTGAACTGAACTGAACTGAAAACTCAGGCACTTGATGGCTCATTGCAANAGATGACATCACCGACTCAATGGACATGAGTTTGGGTAAACTCCGGGAGTTGGTGATGGACAGAGAGGCCTGGTGTGCTGCGGTTCATGGGGTCACAAAGAGTCGGACACACCTGAACTGAACTGAACTGAAAACTCAGGCACTTGATGGCTCATTGCAAAAAATTCAGTAAGAGACACAGATATAGGTACGAGATGGATTTGTTCACATTTAGAGAGAAGCACACTCCACATGGTGGGCCCATTGGAGAGGAGAGTGCAGGGGCCATGGAAGGGGGTATGGCTAGTTTCCCTGGACTGGCTGATTTCATATGCTAATGAGTGAGATGGTGACTGCAGCCATGAAATTAAAAATGCTTACTCCTTGGAAGGAAAGTTATGACCAACCTAGAGAGCATATTGAACGGCAGAGACATTACTTTGCCAACAAAGGTCTGTCTAGTCAAGGCTATGGTTTTCCAGTGGTCATGTATGGATGTGAGAATTGGACTGTGAAGAAAGCTGAGCACTAAAGAATTGATGCTTTTGAACTGTGGTATTGGAGAAGACTCTTGAGAGTCCCTTGAACTGCAAGGNAGAAATATCAATAACCTCAGATATGCAGATGATACCACCATTATGGCAGAAAGTGAAGAAGAACTAAAGTGCCTCTTGATAAAAGTGAAAGAGGAAAGTGACCATGCCTTAGGTGTGTCATTGACCTTGCAGATTGAGGATCAAGGTTTAGTTGAATTTGACTTTTCATCTTGGACTCATTTTATTTTAATCAGTTTATGTTTTGACCTTGGGCCATGTCATTCTTTCAAAGTCATGCCCTGCCCCCTTCTCTCCTGTTTCATGCTCTTCTCCTGAGCCCAGTCCAGGGCACATTTCCTCTATAATCTTCTGGAGGGACAACCAGAAAATAGCTGACCTTTGGAAGGGAAATACTGTGTAACATCCAGTCTGTCTAGATACTTGGGCCTTCATCTTCCATGTTTCCTACAACTTGTGCAACAACAGCTTGTCTCAGTGAACCTGCTAGGGTGGGCGAGAGACACCTGCTAGAAGTTCATCTGTTGATGGCTTCCCTTCAAGGGCAATTGGGCTTCCAGGGATAATGTTTGCCACTTTGGGAGTTAGTCCTGCAGGCCATTGGGGCCCAAACCCTTAACACCCTTCTCCCAAAGTTACAAACATACCCCTGGATCAAATCTCCCCTCCACTTTTATGAAACATCTGATCTGTTGCCTCTTATCAATTTATTCTTAAGTCACTATCTAGCCCCTACAACCAGGCAACATCACTCTACCTCGATTATTATTAAAATACTCTAATGCCCCTAATAGGACAAGATAATCCACTCCTTTGTCATTACTTCTGCTATTACCTAAAGTGGGTCTATGACAATGAAATGTTTACCATTGGAAACACCCTAAACTGCTCTTATGGGGGACTAGGGGAAGAAATCAGTGACATACATTCCCTCAGAGCAATAAGAGGATAAGGCTTATGGCTGTTTCACCAGGTTCCCAGTCTCAGGGCACTGGATTGCCTACATCATGATATCTATTCCCATCTGCAGTGGACAGACCAGCAATGAGTTAAGATTGGTGGTGGTGGTTTAGTCAGTAGTGTCTGACTGTTGCGAACCCATGGACTGTAGCCCACCAGGCTTCCCTGTCCATGGGATTTTCCTGGCAAGAATACTGGAGTAGATTGCCATTTCCCTATCCAGGTGATCTTTCCAATCTAGGAAATTGAACCCAGGACTCCTGCATTGCAGGCAGATCCTTTACTGACTGAGCTATGAAGAAAGCCCAAGTTAAGATTACAACCCCTTAATCCTACCCAGCACTGGTCATGCTGGAGACCTTTGGGACACCCAACTCTAGCCTGGGGATCCCAAGAGATCAACTTGCCTCAACCTGCCTAGGGATCCGGTCCCCAGGAGGTGTCATGCCTCAGCCTGCTCAGGGGATCCGCCAATTCAGGGGTCCCAGAAGGTCGACATGTCTTGACCTGCCCAGGGATCCAATTCTCAGGAGGCTGACTTGCCTCAACCTGCCTGGGGATTTGATCTTCAGGAGGCTGTCATGTCTCAGCCTGCCTGGGGATCTGCACCCTGATCTGGGGACACATGGCTCTCAAGTTGCAACAGTATGGGGTAGGTAAGTCTTTAAAAATACTCACCCCTAAGGAAATCTACCCATGGAAATAGAAGGAAGTCTATTAGTTGTGGAACTGTGCCCGGTCTCAGCAATAACTCAAGAGTCCAACGAGAAACACACTGCCTTTCTGGAAAGTCTAAAAGAGGCCCTCCAAAAGTTTACCAATCTGGACTTATACTCTTATGAGGGATAGATGATTTTAAAGGACAAATTCCCTTCCCCATGTGCATCAGACATCAAGATAAAGTTACAACAGCTACAGCAGCAGGACCTTGCCGACTCTTTAGATGAGATGGTCCAGAGAGTCACCAATACTTTTTATAATAGAGAACAGGAGAGGGAGGCCAAGGTGCAGGAAAGGGAGAAAAGGAAAGAGACAAGGCATGCCCGGATGCTGGTTGTCCTCCAGGGAAACCCTGAGTCTTTAAAGGATAAGGCACGAGGCAAATGTCTAGTCTGTAGACAGGAAGGACATTGGGCCAGAGTGTCCAAACCATGACAAGTCTCCTACAATGGTTTGCTACAAATGCCATAAATTGGGACATTGGGAAGCATTCTGCGCTAGGGACCCAAGAGCCTCAAGGTCAAGCGCCAAGCCTTCTCTCACGATGATTCGACAGGATTGAAGCAGCCTACTCCAGCCAGCCTGCCTGTCACAGATAACCATCATGGGACTGGAGCCAAGGGTGCAACTGGATGTGGCAGGTAGGTCCAAGAATTTCCTGGCTGACACAGGGGCTACCTACTCTGTCCTGACCTCCTACCCTAGAGCTTTCTCCTCCCAAACATGTACTATTTTGGGTGCTACAGAAAAAATCAATTACAAAAATTTTCACCTGAGCACTTCTTTGTTGGTGGGATGGACAAATATTTTCCCACCAGTTTTTGGTGGTCCCTGGGTGTTCTACTCCCTTATTGAGAAGAGATCTTTCCCTGCCTTTGAAGTCTTGCAGCTGTTGCAGTCCTGATAGAATATGCTTTAAAACTCTGTCTTAGGGGCAAACTAAAATTTTTATCAGCTACCAAGTGAAACAGCTCCTGAAGGGGAGAGGCCATTTATGGATGTCTGATCAAAGAATCCTCAGATATCAAGTAGTGCTGATAGAAAATCCAGGCCTGACTATATCCCTTTGTGAGGTTCTTAACCCTGCCACCCTCCTGCCTATCCCTGAGGGCTCTCTCCTCTTTCACTCTTGCCTGGAAACCTTGGGCCCCTGGACAAAACCACGAGAAGGATTGTCAGAAGATCCTCTGATTCTGAGGAAATCTGGTACACCGATGGAAGCAGCTTTGTCTTAGATAGAAAAAGAAGAGCTGGATATGCAGTAGTCTCCAATTTTGAGACCACAGAGTCTAAACCTTTGCTACCAGGTACTTCAGCCCAATTAGCTGAGCTCATAGTCCTGACTCAAGCTTTAGAGCTGGGAAAAGGAAGAAGAGCAGCCATTGACACTGACTCCAGGTCTGCATTTGTGGTGCTACATGCACGTGCTGCTATTTGAACAGAAGGAGGCCACTTGACCACCCGAGGGTGCCCAATCAAATATGGTGATCAAATTCTTCAACTTTTGGAGGCAGTTCATCTGCTCTCTGAGCTTTCAGTCTCCCACTGTAAAAGGCACCAAAATGGGAGCACAGAAGTGGCACAAGGGAACCAAGCAGCCAATCAGGTAGCTAAGAAAGCAGGGTTACAGAACAATGACCTAATAGGGGTTGCCACCTTAGTTCCACAGACAAATTTGCCAGAAACTCCATATACTGAAGGTGAGACTCTTAAAGCTAAGAGTGAAGGCTTTCAAGATCATTCATATGGGGTGGTTCCACAAGGAGGGACTCATTTTTCTGCCTGGGAACCTCCAAGGGAAGTTGATTGACTCCTAACATGCCACCATTCATTTAGGGGAAAAGGCCCTCCAAAGATTACTAAAAAGGTCCTTCAGAGGAACAGGCCTCCAAATGCCTATAAGGCAAGTGGTATTCTCTTGTCCCACTTGCCAATTAACCTCCAAGGAGCTCAAAGACCCCAGCTGGCCCAGCCTGTCCAATGACATGGGACCTACCCAGGAGAGGACTGGCAGATGGACTTCACCCAGATGCCAGTTTCTCAAGGGTATAAATACCTATTAGTCATGATAGATACATTCACAGGATGGATTGAAGGCTTTCCCATCCAGATGGAGAAGGCTGAGGAGGTGGTAAAAAAAAAAAAAAACGCTCCATGAAATCATTCTGAAATTTGGTCTGCCCAGGTCATTACAAAGTGACAATGGGACATCAGTTACTTCTAAGGTCACCCAAGGGTCTCTAAAGCATTGGTCATTACTTATTATTTCCATTGTGCCTGGAGGCCTCAGTCTTCAGGAAAAGTAGACAGAGCCAACCAATTCTTAAAATCAGTGATAAAAAAGATCTCCTGGTCTTCCATCCAGGAGACCTCCCTAGGATGGAAGGAGGCTTTACCAATAGCTCTCCTCTGCACCTGTATTGCCCCTAAGAAATGGGTTGGTCTTAGTCCTTATGAGATGCTATATGGGAGACCTTTTGTTTATGTCAATGACCTCTTACTAGATCCAGAGGCTCAGACCCTCCAGTCTTATACCATGGCCGTTGGGCAATTCCAACAGGATAAATGCTTGTGGGGTGTCAACCAGGACCCAAAAGATTCTAAAGAGCCACCACTATATGCTCCAGGGACTCAAGTCCTAATTAAAGTCTGGAAAGATGGGCCCCCAAAGGCTCAACTCCAGCCCACGTGGAAGGGTCCCTACCCTGTAATACATTCTACCCCCACAGTGGTCAAGGTTCCAGGACATAACTCCTGGATTCACCACTCACAAGTCAAGCCATGGAATAAAACAGAAAAGGACACTCAATCCACTTGTGAGCCCCTGGGAGATCTCAGATACCAATTCAGAACTACAGATGAGTGCCATTCTAATGAACACCACCAAAATTAAATTTCTGGGATAAGATTTCTCAGGATAGCTCTAAAGAGCCAACACAGCTTGGCAGGGGTTGCACTCCAAAACAGACAAGAGATAGATCTCCTGATCCTTGAACAAGGAGGGACTTGAGCCATCTTGAATGAGATGTGTTATTTCTGGATAAATACCTCTAGCTAAGTTAAAGTCTCACAGTCCTCAAGAAAAACATTCAGACCCTAAAGGATCTCAAAGAAAAAGCTGGAGAGTTCTCAGGCTGGCTACAATCTCTTTGGGGGATTCTCTTGGTGATGGGAAATTTGGAGTTGGCTAATGCCCCTAGTAGTCCCTGTCATCACCATATTGATGCTGCTTATGATTGCTCCATGTGTTATCAACTGTCTGACCTGTTTTGTTTCTGCCCAGGTCAACAAGCTACAACATGCAGTGCCAGTTGAACAGGATATATAAAACTACAGCTGACTACAGAAAATATCACTCACCCTTAGATGGACACCACTATAAGGACTCTGAGGCTTGAGACTAGCAAGAGGGGGAGGCCCAAGTTCCCTTGCCATCCCAACAGGAAGTAGCCAGAGAGACCTCGACACCCCTATTCCCAAAGAATTGGGCCTCCCATCTCTTGAGGGGGGAATGTTAGATAGTTAGAAGAGGAAAAGGGAGCCCAAAATGGCGGCGGCTAAAAAACAAAGAAGGGAAAAGCCCGTGAAAATAGNCAAGTTCCCTTGCCATCCCAACAGGAAGTAGCCAGAGAGACCTCGACACCCCTATTCCCAAAGAATTGGGCCTCCCATCTCTTGAGGGGGGAATGTTAGATAGTTAGAAGAGGAAAAGGGAGCCCAAAATGGCGGCGGCTAAAAAACAAAGAAGGGAAAAGCCCGTGAAAATAGAACAAAGGAAGGTCCCAGGACCAGAGTGAGGACCTCAGGTAAAACAAACAGCCCTCCTTGCTAGCCCAATTTACATAGGGCAGGCTCAGGGGGAGGAGAAAAAAACATATAAAAAGAGTAGCCAAAATTGAGCAAGGGGCTTCTCTTCTCTTTGCGTCTTTTGGGTCAGCCTGCCCTCATGCCTCGAGGATGTATTTTGCTTTACTTTCTAAATGAAACCGAGCTGTAACATGGGGTTGTATAACACTGGTCTGTCCAAAGGCTACAACACTGTTAACATTGGCTGTAACACTGAAGTCTGTCACTTCAAATTTTTGCTGTGGTGAGACAGAACCAAGGAAATTACATACTCCCCCGACACACTGGTCTTATGAAAGCTTACTGAAAAAAAAAAATTCAATTAGTACACCCTACCCCTCATCGGACATATACAGCTATGCTAGAATCCTCTTAGCCCCTGATGTGATGTATTTTACTGTAATGTAATAAATGAATGACTAGTGGCCCTTTTGGACTTCCACTCCCTCATTGCCTCCATGACTTCCTCCAACTTCTGTTTTTATTTCTAGGTAAATTACTAAAATGAACTGTTCTTATGTTTTAGGTCCCTCCCATTCCCAGCCCCCCCGCCCCCCACCC
>SJYA01001027.1:1212521-1227168 GCA_006410615.1 Neotragus moschatus
ATGATTAATTTTAAAATTACAGACTTCTCAATTATCCCAATGGTTTCACCTTTAAAAAATTGACTTTATCTCTTTGAAACTACAGATTTTATTTTGCTTTCCCTAAGTATGTCAAAGTTAGTTTGTGAACAGATAAGTCTTATGAGCTCCAGGGACTATAATCAAAAAACAAAACATTTGCAGTAGGTTGGTATTGAAACCTGCTGTTCTCTTTCCCAGTTTTTCCAATTTAGTTCGAATGTTCAACTGTTTAGCAGGCTCAGATAACTTAATCAATGAAGCTCTTATTTTTGGCATTCTCACATTCCAAATTAAAATTACATTATATTTTTTTTTGGGAAAACCCCCCACCAGTACCATCTGTGAATTGAATGGTGTCATTACATCAAAGTACTGCAATTAGAACAATAGGGTAAAATTAATGCCAATGTTAAGTACAGATGTGCCAGATATGATGGGTAGTTGATACACAATTCAAATTGACAACCACGTGCAATGTGGAAAGTATCCAGGCATAACCTCAGATCCAGTTGGCCAATGGATGTCATGATTGTCTCACAGAGAACATATTTAAAAGAGATTTATTTGGCAGTAAGAAAGAGTTAGTTTCAAAAGACTATAGTCTATCCTGGGTTACTCATGCAAAATGTTCATTATCTCAGGGTAAAAATGGGCCCACAGAAGATAATTCAAAGGGAACATAACATTCCATAGCCAAAGAAAAAAATTCCCATTTTTTTCATGAATATAACATTTGGTATTTGCATTACATGGCAGATCATATTGCATTATTAGTCTAATGGTGATTCATCTTCATTTTTTAGCTGTGACAAGCTATTAGCTTTTGCAGGCAATAGAGTTGTCTTAGTATAGGTTAATAGGATAATACGTTTTATTATTTAGGTTTATCATCTGTGAACTCAGATTTTTAGAATGTATAATCATGGGTTAGAATTTCTTTCAGTTTAGGATGTTCTAATGTTGGGTGTGAATGTTAATACTAAAATGACGGTTTGATTTACACAATCATAAGATATTTAATTTCTGTCATTATATGTTGATGTGTTTGACAAAATGTGATATTAAAGGAAGAGATGTAAGTTGTTGAAGGTGTCAGAGTATTGATGGGTCAGTGGGCTGTCTTGATCAGCTCTTAACTACAAATGGTAAATAGCATTTTTTAAATATATTTTATAATTTTCTACTGGATCCAGAAATTTTTAGCAACAAATTTAAAACATTTTTTTGTGTGTGAATAGGCATAATTAACCTATAAGCCTCATAGCAGCAGCCTTTATTTAAACAAATAAATTTCAAAAATGAGACAATATTTATAAAGCAGGGATAGCAGTTGACGGGTCAACAATTATATGGAGATATTGACTAATGTGTTTCTGTTCACAGAGGCTATCTCAAACTGAGGTCAGGGTGATATTTTTCTATAGAACAAAAAATTGCAGTCCAAGAATAATGGCATATCAATGTTCTTTTCTGAAATACCACATTTCCACATTCTTTTCCTTCATTATTGCTCAATTTTCTCAATATTAAACAAAGTTTAGAATGGAAAAGGGAACATAAAATAATGTAAGCAAAGGAAACCAGGAGGCATATATTCTCATCTTTTCACCACTCGTTACTAATCTCAAACTTTATCAAAAGTTGCTTTGTAAGTACTAGTAGAATACATTATAGCCTATATTACTTAATATTTCCCCCAGTCAAATGCCACAGAAGGCAATGGCCACCCACTCCAGTACTCTTGCCTAGAAAATCCCATGGATGGAGGAGCCTGATAAGCTGCAGTCCATGGGGTGGAAGAGTTGGACACAACTGAGTGACTTCACTTTCACTTTTCACTTTCACGCATTGGAAAAAGAAATGGCAACCCACTCCAGTGTTCTTGCTTGGAGAATCCCAGGGACGGTGGAGCCTGGTGGGCTGCCATCTATGAGGTCGCACAAAGTCAGACACGACTGAAGCAACTTAGCCGCAGCAGCAGCAGTCAAATACAGTTTTCTAAATAACAAAAGTAGGTTCGTTTTTATATTCTATACATCTGTGTCTCTTTTGCTGTCTTGCATACAGGATTATCATTACCATGTTTCTAAATTCCATATATATGTGTTAGTATACTGTATTGGTGCTTTTCTTTCTGGCTTACTTCTTGGACTTTGAGGGAGAGGGAGAGGGTGGGATGTTTTGGGAGAATGGCACTGAAACATGTATACTATCATGTAAGAAATGAATCTCCAGTCTATGTTCGACACAGGACACAGGATGCTTCGGACTGGTGCATGGGGATGATCCAGAGAGTTGATGTGGGGTGGGAGGTGGGGGGGGCGGTTCAAGATTGGAAACTCATGTACACCTGAGATGGCAAAAAATAAAATAAAATAAAATTTAAAAAAAGTAGGTTCATTTTTAATAACTTAGAATAATAGATACTTGTTGAGAACATAGTATATACAAGGAGTTGTAGATAAACAGTGTTGACTAAAACTGCTCTCAGTATGATTATCATCTTATAAGCAGTCTCAAATAACTTCAGGCAAAGCAAAAATGAAAGAAATCGCTTAAGAGAGGTAAAGAACTTTAATGAGGGAAAAGTTGCTTTGGGTTACAGTCATCAGGACCCCACATAGTAGAGGAGACAGTATCGGTTGAATAGATGGAGAAACTCTGGTAAATGAAATAGAATGATCAAATCAAGAAAAAAGTTAGAAATCAAGAATCATTTGTTTATTCAACAAGGTGAGACACGGAAGTGGTGTGGATTAAAATGGCGGAGGTAAGGTTCTGACTCAGGAAAGACTGAAGGAGGCTGAGAAAAGGCTGGTTATTACGACGTGAGGTGGAAGGACTGCGGAAAAGTTAAGACTGATTGCCATTACAGTTGAGTGCAGGTGAAACACAGGAAGAAAAGATTATGCTAGAAAGAAAAGACCAGAAGTAAGATTTGTATAAACTTTGTAGGTCCCTGAATACCTTGACTAATCATGTTTTAGCTTCAGCCAAAAAAGATAGTCACAGCTCAGGTTACTGGGAAGAACTCAGTAGAGATGACCCTAAAGACAACCAGAACCATGAACACAAACAATGTCAGGAAAATACTATTCTCTGCATCCTCTCTTCGACTCGTTTTAGGCTTTCTTCTCTAGAACAACTTACCCATTTAGAAGGAAGGTTTAAGCTTACAGCCTTGCAGTAGTGGTATCAAGGAGGTTTATTTAGCTCATATGTGAACAGTTCGGGGAAAGACAATGAGTGGTCACATAACTATACTTGGATCATTTACTGGAAACCACTGTGAATCATATATTCATCCCTCTGGTCAATGGACAGCCCACCTTCCTCTACAGAAGCACCCACCTAGTATAAATGAGTGTTTTCCAGAAGAATGGGGCAGGGGAAGGGGAAGAAAAAATATTAATTCTTAAAGCTAAGTGAGACTTCAGTTGATATACAAGGGCATTATATTTGCATTATACATTATATCATATACATGATATATAGGATATATATATATATATAATGCATTGTTGTTCAGTCACTAAGTCACGTCCAGCTCTTTACGACCCCATGGACTGAAGCAAACCAGCCTTCCCTGTCCTTCACTATCTCCCTGATTTTGTTCAAATTCATGTCCATTGAGTTGGTGGTGCTATCTAACCATCTCATCCTCTGCCACCATCTTCTCCTCTTGCCTTAAATCTTTCCTAGCATCTGGGTCTTTTCCAATGAGTCAGCTCTTTTCATCAGGTGGCCAAAGTATTGGAGCCTCAGCTTCAGCATCAGTCCTTCCAATGTATACTCAGGGTTGATTTCCTTTAGGATTACTGGTTTGATTTCCTTGCTGCCTAAGGGACTCTCACAGAGAAGGCAATGGCAACCCACTCCAGTATTCTTGCCTGGAAAATCCCATGGGCGGAGGAGCCTGGTAGGCTACAGTCCATGGGGTTGCAAAGAGTCGGACACGACTGAGAGACTTCACTTTCACTTTTCACTTTCATGCCTTGGAGAAGGAAATGGCAACCCACTCCAGTGTTCTTGCCTGGAGAATCCCAGGGACGGGGGAGCCTGGTGGGCTGCCGTCTGTGGGGTCTCACAGAGTCAGACATGACTGAAGCGACTTAGCAGCAGCAGCAAGGGACTCTCAAGAGTCTTCTCCAGGACCACAATTCAAAAGCATCGATTCCTTGGCACTCAGCCTTTTTCATGGTCCGACTGTCACATCTGTACATGACTACTGGAAAAACTATAGCTTTGACTAGATGGACCTTTGTTAGCAAAGAGATGCTTTGATTTTTAATGCGTTGTCTGGGTTTGTCATAGCTTTCCTTCTAAGGAGCAAGTGTCTTTTTATTTCATGGCTGCTGTTATCCTCTGTCTACAAGCCTTTTATTGTCTTTGCTCTTTCCATCTAAAGATGATCCCTGAAATAGATCACAATATTGGTCATTCACTTGAAGAAACTGCTCTAGCAAGTCTCTTTTCTTTCTCTTCCATCATCAATTTTGTCCTATCTATGAGATCTTTCCCATCAGCATTATTCTTCAATCTTATAAACAAAACTTTCTCTTGACCCCGTATTTCCCAGCAGCTACTGCCCTTTTATGCTGTTCCCTTTAAAGACAAAATTTCTTTTTTTTTTTGGCAAAATTTCTTAATACATTATCTTTCCTCAAATTTCAATTTCTCAGATTTTATTCTCTCTTAAACCCACTCCACTCAGATTTCTGTCCTTCACCAAACTTAACGGTTTCACCAACGATCTTCATATTGACAAATTCATTGAACAATTCTTAGACCTCATCTTATTCGACCACATGGTAATATTTACTATGTCATTCTCTCTTTCTTACTACTTTTGCCTTGTTTTTCAAGGCATATTGAATTTTCAGCTTAGAATGTTTGTCAGTCTCCTCTGATAGCTCCTGCTTATTGTCAGTTACTTATTTGGGGGAGCCCAGTGGCTCCAACCTCTTCTCTACTTAACTTTACTCCCTGATGATCTTGTCAAGTCTCACGACTTTGAACTCCTCTGCCAGCATTAAAATTTACATTTTTAGCTATTATCTATTCCCTGAATTCTAGACCCATTTGTCACACTGCCTTCTCAAAATCTCTATGTAGATGCCCAAGATGTATTAAATTAGCATGTACTTACTTAAACTATTTAATCTTCTATCCTCAAACCTACATACCCACTGTTATGGGCTCAGTTGTGTCCCTGCCCCCACACCCTCAACTCCAATTCAGATGTAGAAGACTTAACCTCTGATACTTCTGAATGTGACTGTATTTGGAGATAGGACTTTTAAGACATTGCTATTCAGTCACTCAGTCATGTCTGACTCTTTGCGACCCCATGGACTGTAGCACACCAGGTTTCCTGTACTTCACCTTCTCCCAGACCTTGCTCAAACTCAAGTCCATTGATTCGGTGATGCTATCCAACCATCTCATCCTCTGCTACCCTCTTCTCCTGCCTTCAATCTTTCCCAGTATCAGGGTTTTTTTCTAAGGAATTGGCTCTTTGCATCAGGCGGCCAAAGTACTGGAGCTTCAGCTTCAGTGTCAGTTCTTCCAATTAATCTTCAGGACTGATTTCCTTTACAATTTACTGTTTCATCTGGCAGTCCAAGGGACTTCAAGAGTCTTCTCCAACACCACAGTTCGAAAGCATTAATTCTTTGGTGCTCAGCTTTCTTAATGGTCCAACTCTCACATCCATACATGACTATCGGAAAAACCATAGCTTTGACTAGACAGAACTGTGCTGGCAAAGTAATGTCTATGTTTTTTAATATGCTGTCTAGGTTTGTCATAGTTTTTCTCCCAAGGAGCTAGTGTCTTAATTTCATGGCTGCAGTCAACATCTTCAGTGATTTTGTAGCTCCAAAAAATAAAGTCTGCCACTGTTGATAATTAAGGTAAAATGAAGTCCTTTGGGTGGACCCTAATCCAATGTAACTGATGTCCTTATAAGAAGAGATTAGGACACACAGAGAGACACCAGACATGTGTGCAAAGAATGACCATGTGAACACATAGAAAGAATGCAACCATCTGCAAGCCAAGGAGAGATGCTTTAGAAGAAACCAAACTGGGACACCCACATCTCAGATGGCCAGCCACCAGAACTGTGAGAATATAATCTTCTTCTGTTAAATTCAGTCTCCTAAGTCAGTTCATTCTAACTATTCTTTTTGCCCATGCCAAACACTTGGAGTTTTCCTAGATACTTTTTTTTTTCTTTTACATTCTATGTTCTGTCCATCCAGAAATCCTGTTGTGTCTAAACTCAGAGCAGAATCTCTACTTCTCAGTAGCTCTTATATGACTTCCTTGGTTCAGATCATCATCCTCTCTTGACTTGATTACTGTTATGGCCTTTTAACTGGTTATCTCACTTATATCCTCATCCCCTTGCAGTCTATTCTTCACAGATCAGGGGAGTGGTACTTTAAAAAGTAAGTGAAGTAAACATCAGATTGGAAGTGGTGCAGGGGAAATTATGATGAAGGTAGTAAAAAGGCACAAACTTCCATTTATAAGGGAAATAAGTATTACAGAGTGCATGAATGCTCAGTTGTGTCCAATTCTTTGCAGCTCCATGGATTGTAGAATGCCAGGCTCCTCTCTCCATGGGATTTCCCAGGCAAGAGTACTGGAATGGGTTGCCTTCTCCTTCTCATGGGGATCTTCCTGACTGAGGGATCGAACCTGTGTCTTCTATGCTTCCCACAGGTTCTTTTACCACTGACCCACCTGAGGATCCCCTTCCTCCCAAATAAGTTCTATAAAGATAACTAACACTGCTGTGTGGTACATGTGAAAGCTGTTAAGAGAGTAAACCCTAAAGGTTATCATTGCAAGGAAAAAAATTTTTTTAATTTCTTTAATATTATATGAGATTATGGGTATTCACTAAATTTATGATAGTAATCATTCCAAAATGTACATAAGTCAAATTATTACATATTTTAAAAACATACACAGTGTTATATGTCAATTATATCTCAACTGGAAGAAAAACATGTCAATTCTCTGCTCAAAGTCTTGTATTGACAGTAGGTCCCCATTTTTACTCAGAGCAGAAGTCAAAACCTTTACACTTGCCATCAAGTCATAGAATATCGGTAACTACCACCTTTTACACTTCTGACCTCGTTTTCTACTGCCTTCCCTTTTACTCAATCTGTTCCAGCACAGGTGGCATTTTTGCTAATCCATGAACACTCTAGGCATATGCTCGCCTTAGGGCTTTGCACTACATGTTGTACTATCTAAAATGCTCTCTTTCAAAATATTTTATCCTCCCTCATTTTCTTTGTCTTTGCTGAAATGCCACCTCAGTGAGACCTCCTACTTTACGTTATTCTCTCACCCTACATTATTCCTCCTATCACTTGTAGTACCAGTCCACCTTATATTGCTATTTGTTTTCCCCTATTGCACTATGTAATTTTTTACTTACAATATTTTAAAACTTGTTTTTTTATATTCCTCCTCTAGAACAGCTCTGGTGGCTCAGATGGAAAAGAATCTGCCTGCAAAGCAGGAAAACAGGGTTTGATCCCAGGGTCAGGAAGATCCCATGGAGAAGAGACTGGCAACACACTCCAGTATTCTTGCCTGGAGAATTCCATGGACAGTAGAGCCTGGCAGGTACGGCATCGCAAAGAGTCAGACATGACTGAGTGAATGACACTTTCACTTTCTAGAACACAAGCTCCACCAAAGCCACAATTTTTCATCTCTTTTGTTCAGCAATTGCCCTGAAAGATGCCTGTCACATCTGTTCAGTTCAGTTGCTCAGTTGTGTCCGACTCTTTGTGTCCGCATGGACTGCAGCTTGCCAGGCATCCCTGTCTATCACCAACTTCTGGAGCCTACTCAAACTCATGGCCATCGTATCAGTGATGCCATCCAACCATCTCATCATCTGTTGTCCCCTTCTCCTGCCTTCAATCTTTCCACCATCAGGGTCTTTTGAGATGAGTCAGTTCTTTGCATCAGATGGCCAAAGTATTGGAATTTCAGCTTCAGCATCAGTCCTTCCAGTGAATATTCAGAACTAATTTCCTTTAGGATGGACTGATTTGATCTCCTTGTGATCCAAGGGACACTCAAGAGTCTTCTCCAACACCACAGTTCAAAACCATCAATTCTTCAGCATTCAGCTTTCTTTATAATCCAACTCTCACAACCATACATGACTAATGGAAAAACCATAGCTTTGACTAGATAGACCTTTGTTGGTAAAGTAATGCTGTCTAGCAAAATATGCTGTCTAGGTTGATCATAGCTTTTCTCCCAAGGAGCAAGCATCTTTTCATTTCATGACTGCAGTCACTATTTTCAGGGATTTTGGAGCCCACCAAAAATAAAGTCTCTCACTGTTTCCATTATTTCCCTATCTATTTGCTTTGAAATGATGGGACCAGATGCCATGATCTTAGTTTTCTGAATGTTGAGTTTTAAACCAACTTTTTCACTCTCCTGTTTCACTTTCATCAAGAGGCTATTTAATTCTTCACTTTCTGCCATAAAGGTGATGTCATCTGCATGTCTGAAGTTATTGATATTTCTTCCAGAAATCTTGATTTCAGTTTGTGATTCTTCCAGCCTGGCATTTCTCATGATGTACTCTGCATATAAGTTAAACAAGCAGGGTGGTAGTATANGTTTCACTTTCATCAAGAGGCTATTTAATTCTTCACTTTCTGCCATAAAGGTGATGTCATCTGCATGTCTGAAGTTATTGATATTTCTTCCAGAAATCTTGATTTCAGTTTGTGATTCTTCCAGCCTGGCATTTCTCATGATGTACTCTGCATATAAGTTAAACAAGCAGGGTGGTAGTATATAGCCTTGAAGTACTCCTTTCCCGATTTGGAGCCAGTCTATTGTTCCATATCCAGTTCTAATTCTTGGTTCTTGACCTGCATATATATTTCTCAGGAGGCAGATCAGGTGGTCTAGTATTCCATCTCTTGAAGAATTTTCCACATTTTATTGTGATCCACACAGTCAAATGCTTTGGCTTAGTTAGTAAAGCAGAAGTAGAAAGAGATGGGAATACCAGACCACCTAACCTGCCTCTGGAAAAATCAGTATGCAGGTCAGAAAGCAACAGTTAGAATTGGACATGGAACAACAGAATGGTTCCAAATAGGAAAAGGAGTACATCAAGGCTGTATATTGTCACCCTGCTTATTTAACTTATATGCAGAGTACATCATGAGAAACACTGGACTGGAAGAAGCACAAGCTGGAATCAAGATTGCCGGGAGAAANGCCTGGCGTGCTGTGATTCATGGGGTCACAAAGAGTCAGACACGACTGAGCGACTGAACTGAACTGAGATGTTTTTCTGGAATTCTATTCCTTTTTCAATGATCCAACAGATGTTGTCAATTTTATCTCTGGTTCCTCTGCCTTTTTAAAATCCAGCTTGAACATCTGAAAGTTCACGGTTCAGGTACTTTTGAAAGCTGACTTAGAGAATTTTGATCATTACTTTGCTAGGGTGTGAGATGAGTGCAATTGTGTGTAGTTTGAACATTCTTTGGCATTGCCTTTCTTTGGGATTGGAATGAAAACTGACCTTTTCCAGTCCTGTGGCCATTGATGAGTTTTCCAAATTTACTGGCATATTAAGAGCAGCACTTTCACAACATCATCTTTTCGGATTTGAAATAGTTCAACTGGAATTTCATCACCTCCACTTGCTTTGTTTGTAGTGATGCTTCCTAAGGCCCACTTGACTTCACATTCCAGGATGTCTGGCTCTAGTGTGTGATCACACCATCGTTGTTAACTCGGTTATGAAGATCTTGTTTAGTTCTTCTATGTATTCTTGCCACCTCTTCTTAATATCTTCTGCTTCTGTTAGGTCTATTCCATTTCTGTCCTCAATTGTGCCCATCTTTGTATGAAATTTTCCCTTGGTATCTCTAATTTCACATAGTAAGTGATTAATATATTTATATCTCTTAGACTAAATAAGTGAATTGAATATAAGATATAAACAGATGTTAATTAAACAACACCAAGCTTGAGACATAAAACACTGTTAACACTTTGAAGCCCTCCTGCACTCTTTACACTCACTTTCCTCTCCACTTCCAGGACATGAACACAAGCAGAGTTTTGTACTGATCATTTCCTCAAACTTCTTCATAGTGTACTACTATACATGTAGACATTTCTAGATAAGATGCATCCTTTATTTTACATGCATTTTAAATTGAAAACATGTATCTTACTTCCTCTTTTGCTCAATATTGTACATTTCATCTGTGTTATTAGTGGTGGAGTTTATTCATATTTTTATTACTATCTTTTTCTACTAAATGAATTCATTACAATTTTTAAAAGTCTTAGATATTTGACGTATTTTTTGTGTTTGTACATATCTGTTGGTACATGTATGCAGTAAGAATTTTTCTAGAGTTTTTCGTAAGGAATCGGATTGGCTGGTCCAAGATTTTCCTGTAAGCTATTAGACAGATTCATTAAATTTTAATCTTTTCATTAAGAGAATAGTATTGAGAGATCTGCCTTTTTCTGGTTTGAAGTTTAATTTTCCTGCCATATGGACCAAAGGTTCTAGCAAAGGTTCTAGCAAAGGTTAACCAAAGTTTAGTTTTCCTTTCCTGGACCAAAGGTTCTAGCAAAGGTTTACATCCTGATATTGACAAATAACCTCTTTCTTGTTTCCCATTCTGTTATCTGATCGAATTCATTTTCTCTTCATATTAGTTGAGCTTATTTTCCTTTAAATCTAGCAATGCATTATCAATGTTGTTTATTGACTCTTATCCAGGATTTCTACATGTTTTAAATAGAGTGTTTTTTCAGAATACCTTGTCTGCCATATTGTAAAAAGCAGCAGGAAGCTTAAACTTTCATACTTAATTTAAAAACTGTCATATATTGGTACTTTTGGTGTTGTTATTTAGGATATAGTAAATGTTATATAATAACAACTGTGTTTTGGAATATTAACTTGACAATAGCAGCTGGCATCAAGGAGCTATTGATAATGAAAGGTGATTTTTTATATATCTAGTACTATAGTAGAAATTATCAGATCATCTGAGTAAAAAAAAAGATGTTTTATTAAATGGTGTTATGACAAACAGACAACCATTTGTATAAAGATAAAATTGGATTTATGCCTCACACTATACATAAAAATAAACTCTGAATGCATAGGAGATCTAAATATAAAATATTAAAACCATACAAGCTTTTCTGCTATATTTTCTAGTAGGTGAATTTCTTTAGAACCTGATGAGAGAGAAAAAGCTCTCTAACTATGACTCAAAATACAGTTATTCTGTAATTAAATATTGGTAAATTTAAATATATAAAAATATTTTTTGAATGGCAAAAATCATCATAGGCAAATTCAAAAGACAAATTGGTAGAAAACATTTGTAATGTGTGTCACAAATTGAAGGCTAATATTTCTAATATATAATGAGCTCTTTACAAATTGAGAAAAATGGAAAAATTTTTTTTAAATGATATAAATTTTAGCTTCCCTGGTGGCTCAGATGATAAAAAACTGCCTGCAATGCAGGAGACCTAGGTTCGACCCCTGGGTTGGGGAGATCCTCTGGAGAATGGCAACTCACTCCAGTATTCTTGCCTGGAGAATTCCATGGACAGAGGAACTTGGTGGGCTGCAGTCCAGGGGGTCACAAAGAGTCGGACACGACTGAGTGACTAACACTTTCAAACACAAGAATGATTTTCAATTTTACTCACAATAAGAGAAATTCAAATGAAAGCCATTAAGATGCAAGTTTTACATGTTACTTTAGCAAAAATTCAAAAGTTTAGCTCATACTCTGTTGTTGAGTTTATGAAAAAACAGATACTCCAGTATATTACTGGTGAAAATGCCTACAGAACAAAATCTCATAATATCTATTATCTAATAAAACTACATTTGCACTTACTTTTGTCCAGCAAACCTTAGGTATTCATCTAGATACTAATGTATCTCCTATTAATGGAGATGAAAAATATGCAGGATATTCAGTGCACTAATAAGCAACACTGTTGTTCATTGTTCAGTGGACAAGTCTCTGACTCTTCAAGACCCCAAGGTCTTGAAGTACATCAGGATTCCCTGTCCCTCACCACTTCCTGAAGTTTGTACAAGTTCTGTCCATTGAGCTGGTAACAACATGGCCTCATATTTAATTGCAAATTTTCAGAAACAGTCCTGTGTATGAAAGACTAACTTCTCCTGTGTTTCTTTTTCAGTTTCACATTGCTACAACCATCCTCACACTTCTGACACCCCATGAGGTGTTTTCTTCCCCAACACCAAGTAAATTTCAGACACTAGCTGGGTGTCCTAAAATTTAACTCAGTTCTGACACTTGTCTTGACAGCTCCCATAGGTTAAAGGCTCAGCCCCTTGAGATTCCCTCCTACCAACTTCAGAGGCCAATTACTAGTCCAGGTTGTTACCCATGATTCTGATTATGAGCTATAAACTGGAGGATCCCAAGATCCCTTTGGGAGGTTCCCTTACTTTGCCAGAGTAAAGGAAAATAGCTTACTTACTGTTTAGTGTCGGTTGCTCAGTCATGTCCAACTCTTTGTGACTCGATGGACAGCACCCCAAAAGGCTCCTCTGCCCATGGTATTCTCCAGGCAAGAATACTGGAGTGGGTAGCCATTCCCTTCTGCAGGGGATCTTCCTGAACCACCAGTTTATTATAAAAGGATGTGATAAGGACACAGACAAACATTCAGATGGAAGAGATACACAGAGTTACATTGGAAAGGGTAAGAAAGTGCCACGCCCCCCCTGAGGTGCATCTCTCTCCCAGGAAATCCATGTACTCACCAACTTGAAGCTCTCTAACCACCACACGTTTAGGGGCTTTTTATGGAGTTTTCTTCAGGCCACCATATTGCTCATTAATTCTGTTTCTAGCTTCTACCCTCTCCTTGGAAAATGATAGATGGAGCTGGAAAGTCCAAGCTTCTCTCATGGCTTGGTCTTTCTGGTGACCAGCACCTATCCAAGAACCCACAAGATTCACCTAATTAGAACAAAAGACACTGCTACCATTCAGGACATCCCAAGGGATTTAGGAACTGTATGTCAGGAACCAGGGTCTAAGACCAGATGTCACAGAAGATTATGCTTCTAGTCCTTGTATCACTGAGGGGAATATAAGATCTTTAGTAGCTCTGCACCAGGAACCAGGTATAGAGACCAATATATATTTTCTATTATCTCACAAACGCAAATTCCCATATACAGGACATTGGTTGCATAAACTATGGTACATCTGTCTAATGATACACAATGAGAAAAATCTCTAGAATTGATATGTAGTGATTTCCAGCATCTATATTTCAAATTAGAAAATCAACATGTGAAATAATATTTCAGTATGTGAGAGCTGGACCATAAAGAAAGTTGAGTGCTGAAGAATTGATGCTTTGGAATTGCCATGCTGAAGGTCTTTTGAGAAATCCTTGGACTGCAAGGAGAGCAAACCAGTCAATCCTATAGGAAATCAACCCTGAATATTCATTACAAGGACTGATGCTGAAGCTGAATCTCTAATACTTTGGCCACGTGATGAGAAGAGCCAGCTCATTGGAAAAGACTCTGATGCTGGGAAAGATTGAAGGCAGGAGAAGAAGGGGACAAAAGAGAGTGAGATGGTTGGATGGCATCACTGACTCAATGGACATTAGTTTGAACAAGCACCAGAAGATGATGAAGGACAGGGAAGCTTGGCATGCTGCAGTCCATGTGGTTGCAAAGAGTTGGGCACAGCTGAGCTACTGAAGAAAATGGGGAAAACCACTAGAACACTCAGGTATGACCTAAATCAAATCCCTTATGACTATACAGTGGAAATGAGAAATAGATTTAAGGTACTAGATCTGACAGATAGAGTGCCTGATGAACTATGGATGGAGGTTTGTGACATTGTACAGGAGACAGGAATCAAGACCATTCCAAAGAAAAAGAAATGCAAAAAAGCAAAATGGCTATCTGAGGAGTCCTTACAAATAGCTGTGAAAAGAGAAACAAAAAGCAAAGGAAAAAAGGAAAGATATATCCATTTGAATGCAGAGTTCCAAATAATATCAAGGAGAGATGAGAAAGCCTTCCTCAATGATCAAAGAAATAGAGGAAAACAACAGAATGGGAAAGACTAGAGATCTCTTCAAGAAAATTAGAGATATCAAGGGAACATTTCATGCAAAGATGAGATCAATAAAGGACAGAAATGTTAAAGACCTAACAGAAGCAGAAGATATTAAGAAGAGGTGGCAAGAATACACAGAAGAACTGTACAAAACAGATCTTCATGACCCAGATAGTCATGATGATGTGATCACTCACACTCACCTAGAGCCAGACATCCTGGAATGTGAAGTCAAGTGGGCCTTAGGAAGCATCACTACGAACAAAGCTAGTGGAAGTGATGGAATTCCAGTTGAGCTATTTCAAATCCTGAAAGATGATGCTGTGAAAGTGCTGCACTCAATATGCCAGCAAATTTGGAAAACTCAGCTGTGGCCACAGGACTGGAAAAGGTCAGTTTTCATTCCAATCCCAAAGAAAGGCAATGCCAAAGAATGC
>SJYA01001027.1:1228159-1257183 GCA_006410615.1 Neotragus moschatus
CAAGGAGAGATGAGAAAGCCTTCCTCAATGATCAAAGAAATAGAGGAAAACAACAGAATGGGAAAGACTAGAGATCTCTTCAAGAAAATTAGAGATATCAAGGGAACATTTCATGCAAAGATGAGATCAATAAAGGACAGAAATGTTAAAGACCTAACAGAAGCAGAAGATATTAAGAAGAGGTGGCAAGAATACACAGAAGAACTGTACAAAACAGATCTTCATGACCCAGATAGTCATGATGATGTGATCACTCACACTCACCTAGAGCCAGACATCCTGGAATGTGAAGTCAAGTGGGCCTTAGGAAGCATCACTACGAACAAAGCTAGTGGAAGTGATGGAATTCCAGTTGAGCTATTTCAAATCCTGAAAGATGATGCTGTGAAAGTGCTGCACTCAATATGCCAGCAAATTTGGAAAACTCAGCTGTGGCCACAGGACTGGAAAAGGTCAGTTTTCATTCCAATCCCAAAGAAAGGCAATGCCAAAGAATGCTCACACTACTGCACAATTTCACTCAACCTACACGCTAGTAAAGTAATGCTCAAACTTCTCCAAGTCAGGCTTCAGCAATATGTGAACTGTGAACTATCAGATGTTCAAGCTAGTTTTAGAAAAGGCAGAGTAACCAGAGAACCAATTGCCAACATCCGAAGGATTATCAAAAAAGCAAGAGAGTTTAAAAAAAACCCATCTATTTCTGCTTTATTGATTATGCCAAAGCCTTTGACTATGTAGATCACAATCAACTGTGGAAAACTGTGAAAGAGATCAGAATACCAGACCACCTGATCTGCCTCTTGAGAAGTCAGGAAGCAACAGTTAGAAATGGACATGGAACAGACTGCTTCCAAATAGGTAAAGGAGTTCGTCAATGGTGTATATTGTTACCCTGATTATTTAACTTATATGCAGAGTTCATCATAAGAAATGCTGGGCTGGAGGAAGCACGAGCTGGAATAAAGATTGGTGAGAGAAATATATGGCACCACCCTTATGGCAGAAAGTGAAGAGGAACTAAAAAGCCTCTTGATGAAAGTGAAAGAGGAGAGTGAAAAAGTTGGCTTAAAGCTCAACATTCAGAAAATTAAGATCATGGCATCTGGTCCCATCACTTCATGGCAAATAGATGAGGAAACAGTGGAAACAGTGTCAAACTTTATTTTTGGGGGGCTCCAAGATCACTGCAGATTGTGACTGCAGCCATGAAATTAAAAGATGCTTACTCCTTGGAAGGAAAGTTATGACCAACCTACACAGCATATTAAAAAGCAGAGATATTACTTTGTTAAAGATCCATGTAGTCAAGGCTGTGGTTTTTCCAGTGCTCATGTATACTTGTGAGAGTTGGACTGTGAAGAAAGCTGAGCACTGAAGAATTGATGCTTTGAACTGTGGTGTTGGAGAAGACTCTTGAGAGTCCCTTGGACTGCAACAAGATCCAACTAGTCCATCCTAAGGAGATCAGTCCTGAATCTTCATTGGAAGGATTGATGCTGAAGTTGAAACTCCAATACTGTGGCCACTTGAGGCAAAGNCCAGTGCTCATGTATACTTGTGAGAGTTGGACTGTGAAGAAAGCTGAGCACTGAAGAATTGATGCTTTGAACTGTGGTGTTGGAGAAGACTCTTGAGAGTCCCTTGGACTGCAACAAGATCCAACTAGTCCATCCTAAGGAGATCAGTCCTGAATCTTCATTGGAAGGATTGATGCTGAAGTTGAAACTCCAATACTGTGGCCACTTGAGGCAAAGAGCTGATTTCTTTGAGAAGACCTTGATTCTGGGAAAGATTGAGGGCTGGAGAAGGGGAGGACAGAGGATGAGATGGATGGTTGGATGGCATTACTGACTCAATGAACATGTGTTTGGGTAGACTCTCGCAGTCGGTGATGGACAGGGAGGCCTGGGTTGCTGCGGTTCATGGGGTCGCAAAGAGTTGGACGTGACTGAGCGACTGAACTGAACTGAACTGAGCTGAGCTACTGAACAACAACGCTTCCTATTATGTGAGAAAGAAGGGGAAATAAGGTCGTGTTTTTGCATTGTGTGTGCATAATGCTTCTCATTTAAAAAAAGGAACATGAGAAGACAATAAAGACAAAATGAAAACTGAGGAAACTGATTATCCACGAGGATTATATGGGAAAGAGGAGGGAGCATTACTTTTCTGGGATTACTCTTTTATATCATTTTCCCATTTGAAATTATATTAATTCTGTACAGACTTAAAAGTTTAAATCAACCAGTAGATTTCAAATCTTCTAAAAATGAATGCAAATAGGAGCAAATGAACCTAACTATATATAAAGTGGACAAAGATAATCAGAGTGGAGATAAACAAAGAATTTACCCAAGCAACTTTTAAACAAAGTATTTTGATATCTTCACATTGAGACAAAAAGAACTACTCCGCCAAAGCCATAAACTTTACTTAGTAAAGTTTGAAAGTGTTAGTCACTAGGGCATGTCCTATTCTTTGCAAACCCATGGAGTTTAGCCCCCCAGGCTCCTCTGTCCATGGAATTCTCCAGGCAAGAATAGTGGAGTGAGTTGCCACTTCCTTCTCCAGGGGTTCTTCCTAACCTGGGATTGAACCTGGGTCTCCTGAATTGCAGGAAAATTGTTTACTCTCTGAGCCACCAGGGAAGACACTTACTCATTAGGATAGCTGTGATTAGTGGTTATGGTGTAACAATTTTGAAATTAATTTTTTTGAGTTGTGAGATTCAGTAAATGAGTACATGCATGTGTGTGCTGAGTTGTGTCCAGCTCTTTGTCACCCCTTGGACTGTAGCCCACCAGGCTCCCCTGTCAACAGAGTTTTCCAGGCAAGAATATTGGAGTGGGCTGCCACTTCCTTCTCCAGGGGAACCTCCCAAACCAGGGATTGAACCTGCATCTCTAATGAGTATATATACTAATATTGTTAGCAACCAGGATTCTTACTACTGGTGAAAATAGAAAGTAATAAGAAACTGGTGAATGCAAGGAAGAATTCTGTTTTCTAGTGCTGAATTTGGAGTTATGGTTAATAACATGAACCTACAGCATACATGGAACAACAGACTGGTTCCAAATAGGAAAAGGAGTATGTCAAGGCTGTATATTGACACCTTGCTTATTTAACTTCTATGGCAGAGTACATCATGAGAAACGCTGGGCTGGAAGAAGCACAAGCTGGAATCAAGATTGCCAGGAGAAATATCAGTAATCTCAGATGNGATGGCTGGATGGCATCACTGACTCGATGGACATGAGTTTGAGTGAACTCCAGGAGTTAGTGATGGACAGGGAGGCATGGCGTGCTGTGATTCATGGGGTCACAGAGTCAGACACAACTGAGCGACTGAACTGAACTGAACAGCATACATTCATGATACATATCATATATTTACATCTCATGATCTATATGTAACTCATGGTATATGTGTATGTATGTGTGCAACTCACTATATACATTTTTTAGTTTTGGCAGCAATGATTCTCTGCAGCAGTGAACTTATTTAGCACCTAACTCTTGGTTTCTAAATGCCCTTCTTCACTGAAAAGAAGAAGGGCACCTTATAAAAATGGTTAGTTACAGAGCTAAGTAAAAGAAAGGGCAAATAATGCTAAGATAATGGCATGAACAGAGGAGCCTGGTAGGCTACAGTCCATANGCAATGATTCTCTGCAGCAGTGAACTTATTTAGCACCTAACTCTTGGTTTCTAAATGCCCTTCTTCACTGAAAAGAAGAAGGGCACCTTATAAAAATGGTTAGTTACAGAGCTAAGTAAAAGAAAGGGCAAATAATGCTAAGATAATGGCATGAACAGAGGAGCCTGGTAGGCTACAGTCCATAGGGTCACACAGAGTCGGATATGATTGAAGTGATTTAACACGTGCGTGTGCATGCAAAAAACACACACAGACAAAGGAAATCAACGCTACATATTCATTAAAAGGACTGATGTTAAAGCTGAAAGTCCAGTACTTTGGCCACTTGATGTGAAGAGTAGACTCATTGGAAAAGACCCTGATGCTGGGAAAGATTGAAGGCAAAAGGAGAAGGAGGCAGCAGAGGATGGGATGTTTAGATAACATCACTAACTCAATTGACATGAATTTGAGCAAACCTCGGAGATAGTGGAGGACTTGGGAGCCTAGGGTGCTATAGTCCATGGGGTCACAAAGAGTCAGATACAACTTACACACTGAAAAACAACAACATACTAAAAGGACATAGGAGCCAGCTTGATGAGATTCCCACTGGCCAAATCTGGGTTGATTTGAGTAGCAAAATGAATAAAGTTGGTAGTAGATTATCACATCCTGAATTTGTTAAAAACAAATACAAAAACAAAAACCTAAAACAAACTAATACAAGCAGGAAAGAGGGAGAAATATGATTGGAAAAAAATTATATAGAAAGTCAACCAATACTTGTTGGAATAACAGATTTGAGAAATCACTATTTAAAATCATAGAATAATTGACTTGAGGAGAAATCACTAGTGAATGCTGAAAAAATGGGAGGATGGTTTTGGAGGAACAGGATATTTTTAAACAGTCTGAAGTTTTTTCAGCTGTAATTTATTAATTGCAAAAGTGAAAATTATACCTTTATGGTAGAAAGATTTGATGGGTGCCAATTAATCAGATTTAATATCAACAATAATGCGACAAAGTGACCTGTTGTGACTTCTGTGGGGAAGCTTGAGAGGCACAATATAGATCATGTAGAACTTCTTCCCCAAATAAATAGTCTAAATCTAACCATGAACAGTCAGATAAACCCAAAGTGTGTGACATTTTATAAGTAGTCACTGTCATAAAAGAGAAAGGAAACAATGCTTGTGAAAGAACTACTGGTATATATAGAAATTCAGACCTGTCTTGAGACAGATGATTAATTCAGTCTTGGATAAATTTTAATTATTATTATTATTTTGGTTGTACCACTCTACTTGCAGGATTGAGGTTTCCTGACCAGAGATTGAACCTGGGGCCACAGCCGTGAAAGCACCAAGCCCTAATCGCTGGGCCCCCAGGAAACTCCCAGATAAAATTTACTTTAAATGGGCTCAGCTTTTCAGAAACTGTAATGAAAATTTGCATTCAAATCCTCAAGTTACTTTACTTATGAATGCTTTAGCTTTCTTATCTATAAAATGGGTATAATAATAGTACTGATCTTGCAAGTGCTGTAAGGATTAGATGAATGAAAAATATCTAAGAAAAATAGCAATGACATTGTGTATGTATTCAACAAGTCATATCATTAAATAATAAAATAATTTATTTTCCAAATTATAATACTTTTGGGAGTGAAAGAGAGCAATATGAATAATTAGGTCAGGATAGCAGATGTGAATAAGTGCTCTTCTAGGTAAACCAGAATGTGAGGTGTACTGATCAGGGTCCCCCATAGGATATATATATATATATATATATATATGTATGTATGTATATAGGGAGGTTCATTATAGGAATTGGATCACGAAACTAAGGAGGCCAAGAAGTCCCATGTTCTGCTGCCTACAAGCTAGGGAACCAGGAGAGTTGATGGTGTGATTTAGTAAATCCAAAGACCGAAGAACTGGGGAGTCAGTGGGATAAGTCTCAATCTTAGTCCAAAGGTTCAAGAATTAGGGCATCAGTGGCGTAAGTTCCCATCTCAGTCCGATGGTCTGGGAACCAGGAGCACTATAGTATGGGGGAAGGAAAAGATGGATGTCCCAACTCAAACAGAGAGTGAATTTGCCCTTTCTCTGGCTTTTGTCTATTCAGATCCTCAACAGACTGGATGGTGCCCATTCACATCAGTGAGGGTTATCTTCTTTACTCAGTCTACAGATTCAAAATTCTAATCTCTTCTGGATGCATACTCACAGACACACCCTGAGATCATGTTTTAAGAGTTATGTGGGCATCCTTTGAAAGTGAAAGTGAAGTCGCTCAGTTGTATCTGACTCTTTACGACCCCATGGACTGTAGCCTACCAGACTCCTCTGTCCATGGGATTTGCCAGGCAATAGTACTGGAGTGGATTGCCATTTCCTTCTCCAGGGGATCTTCCCTACCCAGGGATTGAACCCGGGTCTCCCACATTGTAGACAGATGCTTTACCATCTGAGCCACCAGGGAAGCCACCAGGGCATCCTTTAGCTTAGTCAAATTGACATATAAAATGAACCATCACATCTGGCCACCTCAGCCATTATTACTATGCTCTTCAAAGCAATTATTCTAATTAATGAGAATTTATGATTTTATTTAATCTTGTTGAATATATAAGGAAATATATACTGTCCTTTTATTTTGGAGAGAAAAACTGAGTGACAGAAGTTTTGATTGATTTCCCACAGTCACATGTCTAGAAAAGGCTTAACTGGAATGGAGAGATTGTCTCTGATTTCAAGATCCTTACTCTTCATACATATTCTATATATTCATCCCACTCACTCACAGTATATTTTTTTCAGCCATGCTGCACAGCTTGTGGGATCTTAGTTCCCTGACCAGGTATGGAAACTGGACCCTTGGCAGTTAAATCAAAGCATCTTAACCATTGGGCTGCCAGGGAATTCCCAGTCCATAATCTTTCATTATACTGATGCATGAAGTCATTGAAGGCTTCCGCACTTCAGACCATCCACTTTTTCTAGCCTTAAGACTTATTCTTGGTGTACAAGAATATGCGTGTTTTTCATAAATATTTAATCTTTGCTTCCTTCTGTCCGTAGTACCTCATGTCTAGTAACTAGTCTAGTAAATAATAATACCTGATTTAGCACAAGAGTTATATGTCGTGGTCTTTTTCAAAACCACTGTTTTAAGGAAGCAGTGTAACATAGAGGCTCTTGGTCGGACAACCTGGAGGAAAGACTTCATTACACACTTATTGCCCATCTGACCTTAAGTAAGCATGTGTTCAGATTTGAGGAGATAAGGGAAGATGGCCGGCTTAACGAGGGTCAAGTTCAGAGTTCAGCACTCTCATCAATCAAACCACTGTTATTTCTGAATATACCTACTTAGTGGAGCAAACTGCAAGTCTTCACAGAAATTCTAGAACTCTCCCTCTCTTCCCCTTGAGGTTTAGGTCTTCCATAACCAAATGCCTCCTTCACATTATTGTTCCCTTTCTCTCCTTCCTTCATCAATCTCTTTAAAAACCTATTTTAAAAAGTCCATTTGTACTTCTGCACCCTATTTCCTCCTACCAGGTCTCTCATACTCTGTCATGTGTGTTTCCACTCTGAATAACCCATCAAATACTGAAATAATGGGTGGTTTAACTAATATCCTATAATGCAGGACCCATTAGTGCAATACAAAATAATATTATGAGATTTTATTAGCTCATATTAGTAAACACAGATTGCATTAAAAGCTGTTCCTGTTTTATTTTTGAAATGCTTGGATAGGATAGACTAATATAAAATATCCAAATTATGCTGTTCTGAAACTATAAAGTTGAGTTCCCCACTGAGCAGGTTATGTTAAATCTTTCCCTGTTTCTTTATTCTTATGAAGGATAAGGAGATGGTGACTACAGGGTTTCTCTTTGTTCACCTTGCCTGCTGCAGAGGAAAGAGTTTAAGAGCACTTCCCAGGAAACTATTTCTGACCTCCTGTCCCTTGCTTTCCACCAAATACCAGTAACAACATCAAATGCCACTTCTTAACATTAAAAATGAGATATTATCTAACATTAGAGTCTACATAGCACAAGGTAAAGGGGCTTTTTGGCAGATAGCCAGGTAATTAGCTCAGTGCAGACCAAACAAGACCGTTCGATGCCTCATTGGAAAGTCTGGGCTATGCTTCTAAAGTCTCTCATCCTTGCTGTAGGAAAACTTGTCAAAGGATGAATTTCATATTTTCACTTTAAGTATTCCTCTTTTGAATTGTTATCGCCCCCTACAACTATACCAGCTCTTTCATTTAACAAAGCCATTATCACACCAAGGTGAAGGCTATATAGGTTTAAAAAAACTCACTCAAAATAATAGTGCCAATCTATGTTTTCCTATGCTAATAATTTTGGAAATGAGAGTAGAGTGACACCAAATGACCATTTCTGCAGTCTAATAGGCAATATGCTTCTATTAAGCAAGGAAGAGCCTCGTGCATTGGTAACAGAATCCAGGTTAGTGAATCTAACTGAAATATTACAATTTTTACTTTGTGAGTGATGGATTGTAATGTCTGTAACCAGAGTATGGAATATTTCAAAGGTTTTTTGCTTAAACTATAATGCTTATCTTAAGTAATACCCATAGAATTATAGATCACAGAAAAACATTTGAACCAGTGGCTGCCTACTTTTTGAGCACAACCAAAATTATTTTTATCAGAAGCATTAATTATTCGATAGAGTAGAAAGGAATCACCTACTGATAATACACAAGCCATACGCAAAATCCTCTAGTGGGTGTCTCCTCCATTCTGACATCCATTTAGCTTGTCCTTTTGCTGTGCTAATCCTTTGGAACTACTGTCTTACCTCTCTCTTTAGCAATAAATTTCCCAGAAAAATTCTTATAGTTATTGCCCCTATATTGAGTGTGTGTGTGCTCAGTCGTAGGTGACTCTTTGTGACCCCAGGGACTGCAGGCAGCTAGGCTTCACTGTCCATTGGATTTCTCATGCAAATTACTGGAGTGGTTAGCAATTTCCTTCTCCAGTGGATCTTCCCAACACAGGGGTCAAACTCACATTTCCTGCATTGGTAGATGGATTCTTTACCACTGAACTATCTAAGAAGCCAGCCATTCATTAGCCACAATTCATCTTTAACTATTTTTGACTAACTCCGTTTCCCCTTTGAACTACTTTCTTTTCCCTTTTCCTTTGCTTTTTCTGGCATAGAAAACTTGTTTCTCTTCTGTCCCCTCTGTGTATCTTCTTCTTTTCCACACTGTGACTTTACAGTAACTTCTATTGGGAAAAACTAAATTTGAGTATAAGAAAACCATGGAGAAGGCAATGGCACCCCACTCCAGTACTCTTGCTTGGAAAATCTCATGGATGGAGGAGCTTGGTGGGCTGCAGTCCATGGGGTTACTAGGAGTCGGACACGACTGAGCGACTTCACCTTCACTTTTCACTTTCATGCATTGGAGAAGGAAATGGCAACCCACTCCATTGTTCTTGCCTGGAGAATCCCAGGGACGGGGGAGCCTGGTGGGCTGCCATCTATGGGGTCGCACAGAGTCGGAAACGACTGAAGCGACTGAGCAGCAGCAGCATAAGAAAACTAATCCCTATCATCTTTTGGAAAGTTACATCACACGATCAAATACCCCTCTGACTAGCATACCTTTTGTGTCTATATTGTTTAAATTAAACAGAATAAAGGTAATCCAAAAGATTGGAAAAGACTATTAAGCAATTCAGTATGAAAATCCCTTTATATTCAAATAGAAAAATCCCTTTATATTCAATTCAATATTGTATTATATTTCTACAATATGCATGAAGCTTTATAAGCATAGCCCCAATTTTTCCTAAAATAAGAGTAAGCAGTGAAAAGTAAGAGACCACCTGCACAGTTTAAAAGGGCATGAAGAGGCGTAAAAATCACTGATACTGTTGTTGTTCAGTCACTAAGTTGTGTATGACTCTTTTGCTACCCTATGGACTGTAGTCCATTAGGCTCCTCTGTCAATGGAATTTCCCAGCTAAGAATGCTGGAGTTGAGTTGCCAAAATTCCTTCTCCAGGTTTTTTTTCCCAATGCAGGGATCGAACTGGCATCTCCTGCTTGGCAGGCGTATTCTTTACCACTGAGCCACAAGGGAAGCACCAATCATTGATATATACACCATTGATTTAATAATGTGAAATGAAAGTCCTGATTTTTTAAAAAAATAACATCCTTGGTGGCAATCATTGGGTAGCTTTTGGTTTGATGATAGACTACTGGGCTTGGGAGAGCATGGGTTTGATCCAATGTATTTCTTATGTTCCTGAGAACTTCAATATTCCATTGAAAGTAAATTGTAACTCTTTTAATCCTAAAATCTATCTGTGCAAGGACTTCCCTGCTGGCTCAAATAAAGAATCTCCCTTCAATGCAGGAGGGCCATGTCTACCTCCTCCAGTACTCTTGCCTGGAGAATCCCATGAACAGAGGACCCTGGTGGGCTCAGTACATGGGGTCGCAAAGAGTTGGACATGACTGAGTGACTAACACCCTCAATTTTTCACGTGAATGCAAGCAACTTTTGGTAGGAGAAAGTTTTCTTCAGGAAAAAGCTGTCTGTAGGAGGCACCCTTTTGTCTTCTCACTAACCTTAGGGACTCCTCCCATGCGCTACTCAACTCTAGCCAAAGCACACCTTTCAAATCTTTTGATCACACAATATCTTGCCTAACCTGTTGATACTTTCTGTAGATAAAAGAAGTAGAAATGAAGAATAAGTGATCAACAGCTGACCAGATCTCTTCCCTAGCTTCCCCTTCAGTAATCTCTCAAACAAACTGTGTGGGTAAGATAACATCTAAAGACAGATCATAAGGAGTTGATAAACCTACACACAGTGGAGGATGGTGATGGCTCTGACCTCCCACCCCAGTGATGACCTGAGACTGTTGTTCACTTGCCAAATCATGTCCAGCTCTTTGTGATCTAATAGACTGCAACATGCCAAGCTTCCCTGTTCCCCATTGTCTCCCGTATTTTGCCCAAGTTCATGTCCACTGAATCAGTGATGTATCAAACCGACTCATTCTCTGTTGCCCCCTTCTCCTCCTGCCCTCAGTCTTTCCCAGCATCAGGGTCTTTTGCAATGAATCAGCTCTTTGCATCAAGTGGCCAAAGTATTGGAGCTTCAGCTTTAGCATCAGTCCTTCCAATGAATATTCAGGATTTGATCTCCTTGCAGTCCAAGGGACTCTCAAGAGCCTTCTCCNGATGTATCAAACCGACTCATTCTCTGTTGCCCCCTTCTCCTCCTGCCCTCAGTCTTTCCCAGCATCAGGGTCTTTTGCAATGAATCAGCTCTTTGCATCAAGTGGCCAAAGTATTGGAGCTTCAGCTTTAGCATCAGTCCTTCCAATGAATATTCAGGATTTGATCTCCTTGCAGTCCAAGGGACTCTCAAGAGCCTTCTCCTGCACCACAGTTCTAAAGCATCAATTCTTCAGCGCTTTGCTTTGTTTATAGTCCAACTCTCACATCTCTGTTTCTCTTTACAAGCTTTCATGACTGAGCAGAGTTTTTGGAGGTAGTTTCTAGAGGATGTGGAGTCCACCACCTTTCCAGATTGCTGGCATTCTGATTAAAGTCACCCTTTCTGGCAATATCTGTCCATATTGATTTTGTAAGCAGTGACCAGTGGGATCTGATTCAATAACATGAATAACTGGGGGAGGAAACTTTAGGTTTTATAACACTTTTACTTATCTACATGTTTCACCATTGTTTAAAATTATTTTAAAGACCTTGAATGTATTTTTTTGTTAGAAGAGAAAAAAACCTAAGAAAGGGGTTGGATATAATAATTGACTGAGGATTGACATGTTCCTAAAAAATATTTCAGTTGAAATCTGCTGATCTTACTGCTCAGTGATCATGCCTTCCCCCAGAACTGTATTTTAATAGCTAATAACTGACCCCTCTCGGGGTGCTCATACCACTAGGGGTATAAATGACAAGCTCTCACTTTGCTGTAGTTGGTCACATTGCCCCAAACTGTGTTTCATTTTATGGGAACATGCAAACCTGTGTGAGTGGAATGCTTTTGATTCTACAGCCTGTGGATTGGGACAGTCAACCCCCAATCAGGCAATTTATGAAAACATGGTCATTCCTCATCTTGAAATCTTTCATTTACAGGTTTTTAGAAACACATGAGATTTTTTTTTTTTCCTTTCTGGAGCTTTAATCATAAATGGATAATCGTTTTTTTTTTTTTGAAAAGGCAGTTAGAACACAGTACTTGCTAAAGCTCCTTGAATCTTTTTTTAAAAAATATTCTTTCTTAACTTTATTTATTTTGGCCACTCTGTCCAAAGCATATGGAATCTTAGTTTTCCGACCAGGGGTCAGACCCATATACCCTGCAATGGAAGCACAGTCTTTAATTCCCGGGCTGTCAGAGAAGTTGCAAGCCCCTTGAGTCTTGAACAGCTAAGTGGAAAAGTTACATCTCTATGGGAAAAAGCTTGTGTTCAGCAATGAGCCATAGACAATAGAATTATATCTTTCTTTCTTGTTTTTTTTTTTCTGTAATATTTTCCTTGAACTATTCACTTATAATTTTAATTGAAGGCATTCTCTCTTAGAACTGAGGTTGTTGCAAATGAATCAAAGCAGCTTAACTTGTCAAAACATTTAGAGATCTGGATGAAATAATTAAAAATTGCATGGAAGATTAGTACATGAGCAAATGCCAAACAATGTCACAGAGAGATATTATGATCAAGAAGTAGGCAAAATAAAGGCCTAATGTGTCAACAAAATCCTGTCATTGATGCTATGATTCCAGAAAAGGAAAATGCTATACGGACACAAAAAGACAATATTATCATGAGAATTTATGTCAGACCAAGAATTGTTAATGTAAGCCGTAGAAAGTTATTGGCAGAATATTAACTGACTAGAGATATGGGAGTTTAACAGGGTAGGGATTTCCTGACTGATCTGCACTTAATCTTTTCCCTGATGAATGTGACTGACTTCTCTTTCCAATCGTGAGCTCTGTCCCTTAAGGTGAAAAAATAAAGGGTAACAATATTTGGCATATAAACTGGCCATCACGTAGGCCATGATATGGACAATTCCGTCCCACTGTTCTTAAAGAAGTCACATGTCAACTCCCCAAGGTATCCAGGGCATCAACAAAAGGCATTAACTCTCAAATTTATTTTTAATTTGTAAATGTCTTCCCAGTTAACGACTTAGATTTGTTGCTGTTTTTCAGTCACTAAGTCGTGTCTGACTCTCTGCAACTCTATGGACAGCAGCATGTCAAGCTTCCCTGTCCAAATTTATATCCATTGAATCAATGATGCCATCCAGCCATCTCATCCTCTGTTGCCCACTTCTTCTGCCCTCACCCTTTCCCAGCATCAAGGTCTTTCCATCCACTGGTTAAGGGAATGGCAAACCACTTCAGCATTCTTGCCTTGAGAGCCCCGTGAACAAGATGAAAAGGCTCCTCATATTGGCCCTCTAATCTCATTCTGCCCAATAATAGAAATAATCAACAGCTATCTCTGCTATCAACATTTTAAATTCTTTTACTCAAATTAAAAAATAAACCAAAACTCAAAAACAAATGAAACAACTAAGACTAGAAAGCTCATGAAGACAATTCTATAACACCGTGAATCCTTGTATCTCAGGAAGATAAACCAGCTACAGACAGTTCAAAGTGATTCAGTCAAAATAAATCTTGAATCTCAAGACAGCAAACAGATACATCATTTTGACTTGGAGGTTTTTTTTAGTTATATTTTTCAATTACTATCACAGTTGCAGAACTGAGAATGAAGGCAAAGATCCTGATCCTTTAAACTTCTTGCATTGCCTTAATGTTAGTTATCTATAAGAGATTATTGAAAATTAATCCCCCCTATTCATGATTCAGATATTTTTCATTGCTACTATCTGGAAAGGATGCTTTTGAAGTAGAAACAGGCTAAGAGGTCTGCTTTCAGTTAAGATTAGAATGTCAACCTCTGAACTCTCTCTAAAATACATTCCTTGAAATAATGATCCAACTTCCTCATAAAAATACAATGATACTTTGAAATACATATTCTGTACCCTAACTTGGCATAATGACCCTCATGTATACAGGGGATTGCAAATTTTTCAGGCAACCAACATTTCACCGAAAAAATGTCAAACTATTTATGGATAATTTCAGCTAACCTAAAGAAACAATAAATTACGTAGTGAACAACTTTGTGAACATTAGGCTTGACACCTGACCTGGGGATGTAGTACTTGAAAGCCCTCTGCAATGTCATTCAATGCTATCCCTCCAAGAAAACCACAGTTCTGAATTTTGCATTATCAGAATGTCACTCCTATTATTTTGTCTCTGCTATTCCTAAATAATGAATGAAGTAGTTCTGCAGGATTTCAATGTTTTATATAAATGGTCTCATACTGCATATACTCTATTGTACATTTTAGTCACTTGAATTTTTTACTGTTTATATTTTCTGATATTTGATTTCCACAATGTATTTAATCAATCTACTTATGGTGGATTCGAGTTGTTGCTAGATATTTTTGCTGTTTCACAGAGTACTGCATCCTTGTACGTGCTTTCTGGTGTGCATCTGTTAAGAGTTTCTTTAATATATAAAATCAACAGTGACATTCTGGGCCATTCTTAATTTGACTTACAAATATTGAATTGTTTCCAAAATTGCACTAATTTGTATTTCTACCAAGAGGATATAGATGTTTCAGATCCTTCAAATCTTTACCAAAGTTTTCCTTTATCAGAATTTTTATTTTTTGGTTTATTTGGTAGGTGGGAAATGTTTTCTGATTGTTATTTTAAATTGTATTTCTGAGATTAGTCATACGGTTAAGTACTTTTCATGTTTTCATTTTGATTTGTTTGTCGAAGTATAGTTTACAATATAGTAAAATACATTCTCTTCTGGTTTCTTATGATTTTAATGGTGATTTGGGTTTTCTCATTTATAGTATTACAGTCTTTTCCCCTTTTGAGTTGCCCTATTCCCTATGGAGTTATCTATATTTTTCTTAAAGTTTTATAGGTGTTCTTAAACTTGGAAAATTTTAGTAGTATACCTTAAAGAAGGTCTCCTCTAAGTTCTTATAAAGTTTTTAGCTTTGTCTTTCACATTTAATTCTGCTCAGTTTGGAACTGGTGGGTGTATATGGTGTGAGGTATGGACTCCTTCAGGTTCTTTTCCATTGTGAATAGATAGCTACCCAGAAATGTATATTGAAAATACCATCCTTCCTCAACAAGTCTACAGTGTCATATTAAAATTGTTTATAATTATCTGGTTCTGTTTTCCAGCTCTGTGTTGTTTCTTGGTGAACTTAATCTCCATCCCAATACTGCACTGACTTAACTGTTTATTACTTCAATATAAGCTTTGGTATATGAAAAGGAAGGAGTACGCCTGACTCTTAAGGAGTGCCACCAAAAATATTGTTGGGATTTTGATGGACTTGCAATGAATCTTTATCTCCTTTAATCCTTTAAAATATTTTTCAGCAAAATTTAGAAATATTTCCATGAAGATTATTCTGTTATAACACAGTACATCAATCTAAAACTTATGTTCTTAAGAACAACAAAAATCTTGCTCTTGTTGCTAATGGTCAGGGTTTTAGGAGGGTTGGGGAAGAGAGGATTTGAGCAGATGGGAGACAGAAATGTCTCTGCATGTGGTCCCTCCACAAGGGCCAGTTGGTGGAACACCTCACAGCAAAGTGACTGAGACCCAAAAGCATTCTAAGAGATGGAAAGTGGAAGTGTCAATTTCTTGAAGACCTATATTTGGAGAATGGCACAGTGTCATTTGCACTTGATTCTATTGGTCAAACAGTTACAAAAATCAGATTCATGGAGACATTTATAAATCCCACTGCACCATGGGAGAACTGTCAAAGAATACTGAGACTGTGTTTTAAAACTATAAAACTTTTGTGCAATTGATTATGAGGAATATTCTATTTTTAATGCTATTGCAAATGATGTCTCTTTTCAGGATTACATTTTCTAGTGGTTAGTTGCTGATCAATAGAAATATGAATTAATTTTTTATCTGACAATGTTGGTAAACTCTCCACAAATTATCCTCATGTATCTTTTGATATTTTTAGATTTTTATGTATAAACTTATATGATCTCTATATAACAACAGTTTTATTTCTGTTTTTTTTAACATGTTTTCTTTTTTCTTTTTTACTATTCTTGTCTTATTGCACTGCCTAGACCTCTAGCACAGTGTTAACAGAATTGAGAAAAGTAAGAATTTCTAAATTTAAAAGAATAATTTCATCTTTTTGCAATAAATTGTGATGATTGCTACATGTTTTTGTAGATGTTCTTTTCCAGATTAAAGAATTATTTATTTTTAGTTTACTAAGATTAAAAAAATAACGCAATAGATGTTGAATTATACTTAATTTTTCTTTGCATCCTTTGAGATGACCATGATTTTCTCCTTTGATCTAGTGAATTTTTAATGATAAATCACTTTTGTATTCCCAGGATATGACCAGTTTGGTCGTGAGATAATACTTTATATACATTGGTCTATTATATTTGCTAGTATATTTTAACACTTTTCCTCTTAATTAAAGTTGACAGTCAGAGTATGACAGTCAGAGCAATATTTTTTTTTTCATATTGTCTTAGTCTATATTTGTTATCAAGGTTATGTTAGGTTTCTCAGATGAGATGGGGATTAATTATGCTTTTCTCCTATAATGCAGTGTAATTTACAGTGTAGATTAGAATAATTTGCTCCTTGGCTGTTTGGTAGATCTCATCCTTACAAAAAATCTAGGCCTGCTATTTTTCTCTTCTGTGGGAAAATATTTTGATTGATTTGATTTTACATTTATAAGATTATCCAGGCTTTTCTATCCTGAAATGATTTTGATACATTGCTTTCTTTTTTTCCTTCCTTCTCTCCTTTTCTTTCTTACCTGATGCTAAAAACAGATGAATGAACAAAAAAAAATTTATTGATTCCTCTTAAAAAATTACTAAGCTTTTAAAATTTTTCTAATCACCTTAAACTTTCTTTTGAGTAGTATATTAATTCTAAAAACAAAGTTAATTCAGGAAAATTCTATTTGTGATCACTATTCAGTCACTGAATACAGGCACTCAGTTGTGTCCAACTCTTTGCGACCCCATGAATCACAGCACAGCAGGCCTCCCTGTCCATCACCAACCCCTGGAGTTCACTCAAACTCATGCCCATTGAGTCGGTGATGCCATCCAGCCATCTCATCCTCTGTCGTTCCCTTCTCCTCCTGACCTCAATCCCTCCCAGCATCAGGGTCTTTTCCAATGAGTCAACTCTTCGCATGAGGTGGCCAAAGTATTAGAGTTTCAGATTCAGCATCAGTCTTTCCAATGAACACCCAGGACTGATCTCCTTTAGGATGGACTGGCTGGATCTTCTTGCAGTCCAAGGGACTCTCAAGAGTCTTCTCCAACACCACAGTTCAAACACATCAATTTTTTGGCACTCAGTTTTCTTCACAGTCCAATTCTCACGTCTATACATGACCACTGGAAAAACCATAGCCTTGACTAGACGGACCTTTGTTGGCAAAGTAATATCTCAGCTTAGTTCCTTTTTAATTGTATTTTTCTCCTTCCCTTCTCCCTCCACTTTCTATTCCTGCCTCTTTTTTCTGTTTTCCTTCTTTCTTTCCTTTCCTCCATTTCACAAATAACTATTGACAACTATGTCCCAGGAGCGTTTCCCAGGTGGCCAAGTGATAAAGAATCTGCCTGCCAATGGAGGAGACACAGGAGATGTGAGTTCAGTCACTGGGCTCGGAAGATCCCTTAAAGGAGGAAATGGCAACTCACTCCACTATTCTTGCTTGGAAAATTCCATGGATGGAAGAGACTGGCGGGCTACAGTCCATGGGGTCTCAAAGAGCAGGACACAAGTGAGCACATAAAACTACCCAGAAGGGTAAGTATTTTTTATTCCNATGTGAGTTCAGTCACTGGGCTCGGAAGATCCCTTAAAGGAGGAAATGGCAACTCACTCCACTATTCTTGCTTGGAAAATTCCATGGATGGAAGAGACTGGCGGGCTACAGTCCATGGGGTCTCAAAGAGCAGGACACAAGTGAGCACATAAAACTACCCAGAAGGGTAAGTATTTTTTATTCCCTTATTACACCCAAAGAGTATTATATCATCATTACCTATAACATCTTTTCCCTCCTTGAGCGAGTACTGTGGTTAACTCATCTTTTGATAAGTGTATTCATTTCACTTCAATTAAAGCGATATTTTAAAAACATAATTCTGTTTAGATAATTCCCCTCCCTACAACTCTGTTTCCCCATTCAGTAATGAAACCCAACCTCCAACTATAGCCCACAAAGTAGTATAGGGCCTCTGACTATCAATATCATTTCTGCTGTTGACTCCTCCCTCCCAAGCTCACTACACTCCCATCCACCTGGTTATTTTTTCTAGTCCTTAATTCTAAACTAGAATTTCCCCTGCCCCCACCCTGCCCAGAAAACACAATAGCACCAACTTCTCTTTGAATGCTCATCCCCATGTCTCCATACTGCTTTCTTACCCTTGCCACTCAGATCTACCTAAGAGTCATCTTAGAGTTCTTTCTTGACCATCCCATATTACATAACCTTCTAGTTATCATATCACATCTCCCAATTTTATTTTCATTTTAATCTTTATCACTGCCTGGTAATTTTTGAGTTCAGTTCAGTCACTCCGTTGTGTCTGACTCTTTGCAACCTCATGAATTGCAGCATGCCAGGCCTCCCTGTCCATCACTAACTCCTGGGGTTCATTCAAACTCATGTTCATCAAGTCAGTGATGCCATCCAGCCATCTCATCCTCTGTCATCTGCCGGGGTCCAACCCCAGCAGGTCCAGGGAATTCGAAGCGGGGACGGCGTCGGCGAGGAAAAAACTCATTTATTAAGAAATATAAGATTAGGAAATAATAGTATAGTAGGAAAATTAAGTGGAGAAAAGAGGCTGAATAACTTGGTTTACGTGGAAAGCCAATTAAGTNATGGACCTTTGTTGGCAAAGTAAAATCTCTGCTTTTGAATATGCTGTCTAGGTTGGTCATAACTTTCCTTCCAAGGAGTAATTTTTAGTTTAATTATTTATTACTTGTCTCTCTTCCCACCTTTACCCACCAGAGTGTAAACTCCATGAATGATTGTATCTTGTTAAATGCCAATTTCCTTTACCTTGAAAATTACCTGATCAAAATTGTATCTGCAATAAGTGATTAAAAGTGAAAGAATATGTTCTTAATTATAAAAGGTTATTTTTATTCAGTGCCTACTATGTGCAAGATATTTTGCTAATCACTTTATATAGATTATCTCAATTATTCCTCAGGGCTTTCCTGGATCCAGCTCCTAACTCCTGCTTACTTCTTCAACCTCAACTCTTGTAACCTTTCCCTCCTTTATGTCCCACCACCTTCCCTCAATCCACCTCTATTTGCCATTTTCAGCCACATTCAAATCACCTTTGTTCCTAAATCTGCAACGATTCTTTTACCTTAGTGCCTTTGGACTACCTTTTGGAAATGGATCTCTGTCCTTATTTGCTGAACTCACTCCTACTTGTCCTTGGAGTTTAAACTTAGACATCCCCTTCACTCTACCAGTTATTAAATGTGTGCAAGGTTCCAAGAAATGGGTAGACAATGACATGCAAAACTGGTGTGGTCCTAGTGCTTCAAATTGAATGGAAGAAACAACAGAAAAAATATCTCCCAAATAGACTTGAAACTTCAAATTCAAGATCCAGTCTCAAGGAAAGATAAAGAATGCCTGCCAGAATCGGACATGCACCACACACATCAGAAAAGCTTCTCAGAGAAAGTCATTGCTTTACCAGAAGTCCTTCCCCAGTACCTCAAAAGCTAGGTGGCTTCTGTAAGTTCTTGTAACACACAATACTTAGCACCATCACAAGCTTATTATGGTTTTTAAGTTGTCTATTTGTTTGGGCAACTAGATACTATGTATTCTTTACAATTATTTTTAACAGGGACCATTTTACAAGATTTTATTCAATTTGTTACAGTATTACTTCTACTTTATATCTTTTTGTTTTTTGGCCCCAAGTCATGTGAGGGAAGGCAATGGCACCCCACTCCAGTACTCTTGCCTGGAAAATCCCATGGACAGAGGAGCCTGGTAGGCTACAGTCCATGGGGTCGCTAAGAGTTGGACACCACTGAGTGACTTCACTTTCACTTTTCACTTTCATGCACTGGAGAAGGACATGGCAACCCACTCCAGTGTTCTTGCCTGGAGAATCCCAGGGACGGGGGAGCCTGACTGGCTGCTGTCTATGGGGTCGCATAGAGTCGGACACAACTGAAGTGACTTAGCAGCAGCATGTGGGATCTTAGCTCCGCAACCAGGGATCAAACACACAATCCCTGAAATGGAAGATGAAGTCTTAAACATTGGAACACTAAGGAAGTCCCAACATATTCTTCATTATTGTATTGCAACAATTATCACAGATCCTATTCCACAGTAGGTAGGTACCCAAGAAATGTTTGCTGAGAACTGTATTGAAGGTTCATAACATGGCAAGAATAAAACTAATACTTCTAGAATAAATGATTGCACACAGTATGCTATAGACAGGCTTGGAGATTCATTCACACAAACTGGACACTTTAGTGCAATCTATTGAATACACTAGCTTTTCTTAGTGACCATGTCACACTGTAATGATAACCTCATGAATAGGAAAAAATCATATAACCATCCTGTACCGCCAATCCCAGAATTTATAGTAACTGACATATATTTATGAATAAACTTGTCTCCCAGTTTCAGAGCAGAAGTCGAATTATAGGACATGCTGAACTTCACTTAAAATTTCTTAGATTTTCCTATTTTGCACATCATCTTTTATATGGCTTAAATTTTTTTTCTTTATGCTTAATTTCCTTCTTCATTTGGATGATGCTAATGGGCTGTTATTGACTAGTGTCTCCAGTTCAGCTCATTGCACACTGGGCAGTATTCATAAAATGCTCCTTATATGCCAGCTGAAATTGGTAGTGGTTTGAAGGCAGAGAGCCAAATTCATCAAAAGGATAATAGCTAAATATATTTTGTTTTGTTTTCTGAATTTTAATGACTGAATGGAAGACTTATTCATTATTTATCTATTTTTGAATTTTATCAAATAGTTCTAGTGGTAATTACCCTATCTCTGTATTTATAGAAAAGTGGCACATTATCAAGATAATAGCCTGATTCCATATTTATGAAGTATCTGTTAAAATTATAAATATAGATACATGGAACTATGTGATTAATGCCAAAGAAAGCCACTTATAGGTTAAAAATGGGGGAAAAACAACTAGCTAGCACCTTGGTGAAATTAGTATTCTGTATTTGAGTTCTATGTGGAAAAAATTATTATTCTCCTTTAAAATGCAATTTGTTTTAAAGGGAAATGTTCACTTACCTTATTAATCAATAATATAAAAGTTTAAAAATAGGTTTTATTTATACTCTACATTGAAGATTAAATAACACACAACCTCATTTTATTTTCTTTTGGCATAAAAAATCTCTACACTAAACTGTGGGTGTGGATGTCAGTGACTTCATATATCTAAACTTTTAGTTATCATATTTCTGAAAACTCATATTGATATTTATCCCTTTAGAGAGAAACACCAAGAGAAAAACCATTTTATTGAGATGAAATTTGAAAATAAAAAGAAATGAAGGCAAATCAGCTTTTAAAGGAAAGTTTGGAAGTAAGAAATAAAGAATATTAAATTTTTAAGGCATCTAAATTTTGTGCAGTAATTAAAGTTATATTAAATTATTACTTTAAATTTGTAAATATTTTTAAATTGGAAATTAAGAAATTTATATTTACAATTTTTGACTGAAATTTGACAGACGAGTAACTTGAGACTCTCTCAACTCTATCTTTCTTCTAAATATAGATCATATGCATATACAAGTGTGTACGGGGTGTGTTTTCCAATGCTTAAAAGTAGAATGAATTGGGAGTGAGCTGATTCTTCTTCCCAGATGAATGGAATTGCACTTCACTTAAACTCCCAGAGTTTGCCACATAGGCATTTAGATAAGGCAGACTGGGCTTCCATCAGATTCAATGACTTGAACTCCTGACAATAATTTTCCCTTTTCAGAGACCATCCTGGGAAGACATGGTACTGTTGTTCACAAGTTATCACAGGGGTTCACAATGAATCCTTGCAATTTGAAGTCTTCTAAACTTCAAAAATTCAGCAAAAGGAATAAATTGGAAAGAATAAACTTCACTATTAAATAAATGTGGAAGTTTATATAACTGTATTCTCATAGCAGCTTAAGCCCCCTATAAGTATACAGTAACCATAAATCCAGCTTCCCTGGTAGCTCAGCAGTAAAGAATTCACGTGCCAATGCATGAGACATGAGTTCAATCTTGATTAGGGAAGATCCCCTGAAGAAGGAAATAGCAATCCACTCCAGTGTTATTGCCTGGGAAATCCTATAGACAGAGTAGCCTGGTGGGCTATATAGTCCATGGGGCCACAAAAAAAGTCAGACATGATTTAGTGAGTAAACCACCACCACATAGTGCAAAGAGCAGTTTTCTTTCCAAAACCACTGGAGAGTAAGTTGTTGACCTAAGTCTCATTTCTTTTAAATATTTTAGTATGTTGCTGCTGCTGCTAAGTCGCTTCAGTAGTGTCTGATTCTTTGTGACCCCAGAGATGGCAGCCCACCAGGCTCCCCCGTCCCTGGGATTCTCTAGGCAAGAACACTGGAGTGGGTTGCCATTTCCTTCTCCAATACATGAAAGTGAAAAGTGAAAGTCAAGTTGTTCAGTCGTATCCGACTCTTAGCGAACCCATGGACTGCAGCCCACCAGGCTCCTCCGTCCATAGGATCTTCCAGGCAAGAGTTATTTCCCCCAAATCAGGGCATTCTCCTAAATAAACACAATATAACCATCAAATCAGGAAGTTAATATTGATGCATTGCTGCTATTTAATCCATAGCTCTCAAGATTTGCCAGTCATCCCAATAACATTATTTATGACCAAGGATTCAATCCAAAATTTCGAGCTGCATTTATTGGTCATGTGTCTTCGTTCCTTCATTCTGAAACAGTTCTCCTTAGTCTTAATTTTAATTCACTTGATACTTCTGTAGGTAAAGACTAGCTTGAATATCTCTTAAACTGAGCTTATCTGATGTCCCTCATGATTAGAAATGGGTTAAGTATTTTTGACAGGAAAAAGCACAAAAAACTGGTTTTTATTGCATCTTATCAAATAGCACTGATTTTGATGGGCTCATTATTGATCCTGTTCATTTGGATCACTTGCTTAAGGTGATGTCTGCCCAGGTTTCCTCATTTTAAAGTTACCTGTTCCTTTTCTACTTATTAAGTACTTAATAAGTACTTTTGTAGCTAGGAACTTTGAAGGTGTGAAAATTGTTCATTTTTCATCAAACTTTATTCATTTATATAATATCAATTTATTTATTCATTTATACCTGTTGGATTCATGATTTCCAATTTTATTAAATGAGTTGTGATTAGTTGCAAGTATTATTTATTCTGATGACAAATTGTCCCAGATCTGATCAATAGCAGCCCCTTCACTGTGCTCCATGTCCTTCGGACTGATCTCCATCCAATTTCTGGCACAAGACATTTCTGACTTCTTATGTTCCTTTTACTACAACCCTGGGATAAACCGTTTTCCCCAAGATCCTTGATCCTCTTAGTGGAGAATGGAATTTAGAAACCAAGATCAGGGATGTTAAGTGTGTTTTCCACGATTGACTTGCGCTGCTCCCAAGTCCTCTCAGGACACAGAGCTAGAAAGCACATGCAAGTATATTTGTTTGTGGGTATACATACACTTACCTACCTATCCATCTTTCTATCTGTCCACTTATTATCTCTCTCCACTTATCTCCCCATCCTATAAAATTCACACGATACTTCCAATTATAATCCCAAACTACAAGATTTATCTTAGTATCTCACTTTCAATATTTGTAACACTTTCTTCCAACCATTAGAAACCCAATTCCCTTGTCATTTACAAATTTATTTCTTTGGTCAAGTCCCTGTAGGTAACCAATGTCCCCTCTCTGCTGCCAGTCCTTCTCCAGCACGCATGCCTTTCTCACCCTGGACCAGGCCAGGGTGTCCAGATGCTGTCCTCACCCTACTTGGTCTCTGAAATATTGTGCTGGGCCACTCCCAGGCTTAGATGTCTGCTTCATGTTGAGTTAGTTGCTCTCCACTGCCTGGAAGCCTTCTTATCTGAGTTCCAACATTCCACTTCGGGCTACGATGACCAATCACACATTTCTATTAACCCAGATTATCTACCTGGTTCTGACATACCTAGTGGCTTTAGAGTTGACCAGTTTAAGAAAGAAATAAAATAGGGACAGATATAATGAACAATTTTAAAATGCAGACACCCACCACCTTGTATTACATAAACTTCAACATTATTCCAAATGTGTTCAAATACTTATTTGAGCCTGAAGAAAAGAGTGTGGAGAAAGGCATTCTTTTCAATGTGAGTAAAGTAACAAAATGGCCTTTGTAAAATGTTTGGCTTTTAAGTACCCCATAGACCCTCCAAGAATGAAGTAGAAGTCCTGTTGTTAAACCTTTCCCACTTTGTATGAGAAACGCATAGCTATGGCCTCAGGGGTGCCCTCAATTACTCAAAAGTATTCTTTTCTAGCTTGTTTGTTATCTGTGCCTTTAGAAAGATAGCCTGGTTCAGCAGCTAAACTTTTAAAAATGCTTGTGGTTTTACTGGTGTTTTATTACTTATATATTTGAGAAGAAGCTTATGGCAGACAGACACTTGTATCATTTCCTTGTCTCTACCTCTGGCTAGCTGTGTGAACTTTCATGGTTTAATCTTTCCATTGCTCAGTTTACTTACTTATAAAATGGGGGTGATCGTATCCACCCTGGAGAATTAAATGAGGTAATGCGTGCAACTTATTTAATGCCTTAAGAATAAGGAAACAATAATGTTATTTACGGGCTTCCCTGGTGGCTCAGATGGTAAAGAATCTTCCTGCAATGTAGGAGTCCTGGGTTTGATCCTGGGGTCAGAAAGATGCCCTGGAGAAGGGAATGCAACCCACTTCTTGCCTGGAGAACCCCAAGGACAGAGGAGCCTGACGGGCTTACAGTCCACTGGGTCTCATAGAGTTAGACACAACTGAATTAAATGTCACTTATCAATATTAATATGGTATTTGTCATAATTCATGTATTGATTAATCAATTTTTACCCTCTTATGAAGCAAGAACTAAGCCTTCTCTATTTGAACAAGATTTGACATATCTTAAAATATCTCATGATCATTCTATCACTGAACTGGAGCTACTCAGTTAGTTTCAAGGATGGGGGTGTTTATTAGATGCATATTACACCCAAGAGTTTAGAAAAAGCAGTAAAGAACACTGCTCCCAATTAGAACAGAGATTCAGAAAAGCATTTAGATACATTCTATATCAAAGACTCAATTGGCCCTAGAGATTTTACCCAAGGAGGATCCCATCAGCTCACTTTAGCCCACATGAAGTGGTGTTCACATCAGGCAGTTCAATATCAGCTGATATTCAGCTCTTAGGTAAAGTAAGTGACAAGAATTTAATTTGCACGTGGACACATCAGTTGTGGCATATTTAATTTCACATAGGCTAAAAGCAACTTTAAAATTGCTCATGTTCTCACTACTTTCTTTTACAACATACCCACTCAGTGGGCAAGCTGTAAGAGTTGTACCCTAGAGAAACTTTAAAAAATTTTATTTACATAAAGTATGAAACAATTCATTACAGGAAAAGAAATCCACTTTTAACACAAAGTCCATCTTCTGCCCATATGGTTTTCCTTTTCTTTGAGTTTGAGGATTCCACCCACCAGTAGTCTTAGGAAAAAGGAAAGTGTGCGTGTCATTTGTTAGTTACTTTCTCTGAGACATGTGAAAGTTATAGGGTAAATTTAGATAGCCATTTTGCCCACCTTGCAGTCTGTAAGCAAAGTTGATTGTGAGCAGTTCCACTGAAGCACAGCACACTCCTTGAGAAGAGAAGGGGTTGTCTTCGGCTTTCAGAGATCCTAGACACTGCTTTGAGGCCAATAACAAAGTTGAGAAATAATATAGATTGCAGTTCACATGATGTCCACTCTCTTCTCAAGTTCCTGACCTTGGCTGACAAGGATAATACATTGGGGAATTGAAATAAATACATGTAATAACAGTATTATTTAGAAACATTTTCAACCTATATAAAATACAGTCTCTAATAACAGAAACAAGAAAAAAATAAAAAAAGGAAACTCATTGAACAAAATAAAGAAGTGTGCATTCATCAGGCTTACCAGGTGGCACTAGTGGTAAAGAAACCCCCTGCCAATGCTTGAGACTTGAGAAACTGTGAATTAGATCCCTGGGTCGGGAAGATCCCCTGGAGGAGGGCATGGCAACCCACTCCAGTGTTCTTGCCTGGAGAATCTCAGGGACAGAGCAGCCTGGTGTGCTGCTGTCTGTGGGGTTGCACAGAGTTGGACACGACTGACGGACTTAGCAGCAGCAGCAGCAGCAGCAAGAGTGTGTATTAATCACCTTGAAGTACTTGAGAGAATTACTCCATTTTATATTGGCTAGAGTTTAAGGCGGAGAAGGCAATGGCAACCCACTCCAGTACTCTTGCCCGGATAATCCCATGGATGGAGGAGCCTGGTAGGCTGCAGTCCATGGGTTCTCAAAGAGTGGGACATGACTGAGCGACTTCACTTTCACTTTTCACTTTTATGCATTGGAGAAGGAAATGGCAACCCACTCCAGTGTTCTTGCCTAGAGAATCCCAGGGACGGAAGAGCCTAGTGGGCTGCTGTCTATGGGATCATACAGAGTCGGACACGACTGAAGCGACTTAGCAGCAACAGCAGTAGCAGCAGCAGAGTTTAAGGCACCATGCTCAGGACCGCCCCCACCCGATTTTCTCTGCAGTGTCCATGTTGTTCTGGAGAACCTTCACTCCATTAGGCTATCTCTGTGATTTCTACTCATATCTGGGTCCACAACTTCTTTTGAAGAACATTTCCTTTTTCCAATCATTCTTTGGCATCCCTAACTTTAGAAGAGAAAATCACAGAAATGTATTTTTTATCCATTCATTCATTCATACATCTATTTAACAAAGAGCCCTTAAGCATCTACCCTGTCAGATTATGTGCAAAATGTTAAGTATACGACCACTGACTGTCTGCTTCATCTCCACTGTCACTGAGTTTTCAAGTGTGCATGTGTTAAGTGCGTGCTAAATCACTTCAGTCATGTCCAACTCTTTGCAACCCTATGGGCTGTAGCCCACCAGGCTGTTGCCACATTCTCCTCCAAGGGATCTTCCCAGTGCAGGGATTGAGCCAGAATCTCTTTCATCTCCTGCTGCTGGCAGGTGGGCTCTTTACCACGAGCACCTTGTGAGAAGCCCCCCAAGTCCAGCCCCCACCCCCACAGCGCCCCCAGAGAAGGTTATAAACAATAAATAGGTTTAGCCTAAATTCCTCCAGGTAGTATCAGCCTGCGAGCACAAGTGCTGTTGTATTAGCATTAAATAACCAAATTTCCCATTGTCTCTGCAGACCCATTCTCCATTCTTATCAGCTCTGCTCTCTGCCCTTGAGGCTGACCTGGGTGGAATAAATCCAGTTTCTCTGACCTCTGCCTTCTGCTTCTCTTGTACCCATGCCTTTGTAAAAACTGCCTCTGTAAATAAATCCTCCCTGCCCTCTCCTATTGAGTATGCCATCTGTTTCCTGTTGGGACTTTGATGATCGCACAAAGTTACCCTTTTCTATTTCTGGGGCTCACAAGGGTCAATGTCAAAAGCATTCAAGAACATATTCATCCTTTGGGGCTACTGTTCTCCTAACAGGCTCCCTTTGCGATTGTTAGTGTCCCCTGTGTATTTAGAATATCTGCTTTCTCCTATAGGTGTCTCTCCATTTTTGTAACATCATTCAAAAGGTATTTGAGCACCTACCTCTGGCATCTGGGATATAATAAAGAACTGAGGCAGATAAGATCCCTTGCTCTTTGGAGTTTACCATAGAGAAGGAGATAGAAACCTTAATCGAGTGTAAAATATTCTCTATTGTAAAAGGTACACGTGATGGGTACCTGGCTCCAAGGCAATGTATTACAGGGGAATTTGCCATAGTTAAGGTGGTGAGAGAAGATTCCTTTAGTAAAGTGATAGCTGAGCTGACTTATAAAGAACACATACAGATTAGTGGGGCAGACAGTGGGTAAGACTTTTCAAACCGATAGAACATGACATATAAAGTTTGGTGGAAATATAGACCATGATGTCCTCATGAAACTGAAGGGCAGCCAGGGTACCAGGCTCACAGAGGGTTGTTGTTGTTTAGTTGCTAAGTCGTGTCTGACTCTTCTGTGATCCCATGGACTGTAGCCTGCCAGGCTCCTCTGTCCATGGGATGTCCCAGAGAATACTGCAGTGGGTTGCCATTTCCTTCTCCAGGGGATATTCCTCACCCAGGATGTAACCCATGTCTCCTGCATGGCAAGTGGATTCTTTACCACTGAGCCACCTGGGAAGCCCCATCACATACACACAAAGGGTAGGGGAAACATAACGCAAGACTCAGCTGGTGAGGTATACAGAGACAAGAGCAGGAGGAATCCAGACCAGTAAGTTAAGGCGTCTAAAGTCACAGTAAGGAGCTTTGTTCTCCCAAGCTTGCCTTAAATCCTGACAGAGGTGGGGTTATGCCAGTTTGTATTTTTAAAGCTCCCTCTGAGTGTTGGATAAAGAATAAACTTGAGGGCTGAAGAAATGACAGGGGATACCCATTAGCAGATGACAGAGGTCTAGGCAAGATAGCTTGAAGTAATAGCAGCGGGGATGGAGGGAATTTGACAAATTTGGTAGATGTTTAGGAAGAAAAGTCAGCAAAAGCTTGGTGACGGACTGGTTCTGGGTGGTGGGGGAGAGGAAGATGCTGATTTCTGGGGTTGATGGGAGTACCAGACACTGAGAGAAGGAACACTGGGAGGAGCATAGATGTTGATGGGATTTTAGGGGATTCCATTTTAGCCAGGTTGAGTTGGCGATGAGTTTTAGAATCCAAGGGGCTTCCCTGATGGCTTACATAGTAAAGAATCCTCCTGCAGTGCAGGAGACCCAGCTTTGAACCCTGGTTCAGGAAGATTTCCTGGAGAAGGAAATGGCAGCCCACTC